>JAEQBH010003105.1:0-328258 GCA_016808115.1 Tetrastigma voinierianum
AATTGCTAAATATGTTAGAATTGTTTGGGAGTTTAATCTGGTTGATGGAATTGAGTTATGTTTCTCGTGTTACATTTCTCCTCGAACCGAATTGTTGATCTAAAATGGACATTCTAATCAGGCACAACACAACACCATATCCACAAACCAAACAAACAATTTGATAAATGCATTAAGGTAGGATGAGATGAATTGAAAGGGAAAGTTGTAAGGATATTAATAAATGTGTTGAACTTCAAGAATAAGGAAGGTTTTAATAAACCGATGGAAATGTGATAAGACCTATAATTATGTTTTTGTAAATAGTTTGGTTATAAAAATCCCAACAAGCTTTGTACATGGTCAACAATAGCTCTGAAACAAATTGTGCCAAGATTAGGGACATCTTCTAAGATCCATCATAGTAATCTCTCCAATGTCCTAGAACTTGCTGGATTATTAGTCAAGGCGAAATTCTAGGCAATACCACCAATAGGAAATGATTTAGGCCATCCTTGGAAGTTTGAGTCTTTCAAAGCCTACCCCTATGATATGCATAAGCATACACACTAGTTTCTTATTTGAACCTATAGCCAATCTCTTCATCAACCAGCAAATGAGAAGCCTAATTCCTTCCTTAAACATAATCTTACAGTAAAGAACTCTTATTTGCCTGGGGACACTAGGACAAAATACATCAATGATAGAAAAGGACAAGTTTGGGGAATATTATTTTAAGTTGTAGAGAAGGATAAAAAGTGGTAGAGAAAGAAAAATTCATTGAGATAAGAAGAGATGAAGAGAATTAAGAGAAGCTATGAAAGAAAAACATCAAGAAGAACAGCTTATCTCAGAGCCTTCCTCCCTTTAACAATTAAGTTCTTAGGGCACTCAACACCTAGTGCACCCTATCGCCAATCGTATAGGAGTTACTGACCCAAAGTTCGTTAAGGGAGGTAGAAAGCTTAAAAAGACAAAACATTGCACCATTCCAAAAAAAAACCTTGATAACAAATGAAAAGTGAAAAGTTTAAGATAAGGAAGAGAAGTCATACTCTAATCGACTTTTTTTTTTTTTTTTAAATGAAAAGAGAAATACCAAAGTAGAAAGTATTCAGAAAGATGCACAAAATCTTATGGGAAGGTTAGAAACTAAAATCAAAAGAAATCAAGGATGCATGATGAAGGCAAGAGTGTAAGTTGTTAGTGAAATCTGGGTCAAATTGAGCCTAAAGTGTCCACTTATCTACCTAATTACCCAAGCCACACATTACAAACCTAAAAGACCTATTTGATCTTGAAAGGTGATATGCCTACATTATTGGAGATTAATATGAAAAACAAGCATATGCGACTTTAAGAATGAATGAGAAGCATGCTAACTAAGTATTATCCTAGAAGATTAACTAATCTGCCAAGGAAAAAGAGGGAAGACCAACACACACTCACTAATCAGGGTTGAATGATTAAATTGTTTACACCATATGAACATTTGGCTTGGTTAGTGAACTGTGACTCCGAATCTTCCCCGATTCCTAGATTGTAAAACATTTTTAGAAATAATACAACTAACTTATGTTTCCTGTCCACCCTGAGGTCTAAATTAAAAAATATCCTTAAAAATAAAGCCAAATTGTCTTCGAGGACAAACAAAATTTTCTTTTCTTTGCTTGGGGACAAGCAAAACTTTAAGTTTGGGGGAATTTGATGAGTCCTAAACTCATCTGTTTTTAATCCATTTTTCTGGCATATTTTTAGCAGATTCTGATCTAATTTAATGCCAAATTATGGAATATTAATCAACTTTGTGTTTTGTAGGTTTTAATTGAAAAATGAGATAATTCCAGCATAAAAGAAGAAAAAAATGGCAATTGCAACATTCTCTATCACGACATAGTTTTTGTTTTTCGTGACAAAATTTCAAGCAGGTGACTGTGGTTAACCATGTTGCAAATGCAATGCTTGTATGTCAACAAAGTCCGTGTCGAACTCAAGATTAAATAGAATCTTTCACGTGACAAAGAGTTGTCAGCAGATTGGGTTGGAAGAGAGTCAAGAAGACTGTCACGACACTCTTAACTCGCGCGATAATGATCAAGGCAATTTAAAGAACCTTGACGCCACAATCCTCCCAAGTCATAAAACAGATTATATGATAACTCGTTTATAAAAGATAAATATCAGAACAGAGAATGGTAAGTGATATAAATACAAGTAATGAGACAAGTGTTTTTATGTTGCGACAAAGTTTTCGCAGATGGAACCACTCAAGGAAGAATTTTTGTTATGTATTAAAGAAAATCCGCCGCGACATAATATTCCGTAGTTCATGTTAAATGAGCAATGTGATCTTGCCACGAAGAAGATTATTTCGCCGCAATACGAGGAAGGTGAATTCTCTGTCGTGACAAGAAATTGAAGAGCAATACAAGAGGAATGGCGACAAAAGAAATTCATGTTGCGACATAGTAAACAATTGAAGGCAAAATCTCTGTCGTGACAAAGAATTTCTATGTCACAACAAATAGCTTAGCCAACGATAAGGAGCAAAGAAGAAAAGTCTGTCGCGACAAAAATTGTTAAGGAATCATCATGTCGCGACAAAGTAAACAAGCCGAAGAGAAAAATGCTTGTCACGACAAAGAAAATTATGTCGCAACAGATTCCAGAAGCAGAAGAAAATGAGAACTTGGTTGCAAACCAATTAGGTGTCGCGACACAAGACATTCTTGTAGCGACAAGAACAAGACTGCTACATCAAAACTCTATCGCGACATTGTCAAAATTTGTTGCGATAGGATTCAAGAAAGAAAAGCTCAGAGAACTGGTCGCGACATAAAACTGCATGCTACGTATGCCAAACACAAAGACTAGCTGCACCACAAGGAATAAAAACTTTCTATGTACGACAGAGCAACCAATTTAGCCAAAAATTCCGGGGATCCACAACACACCCAAGTGCAACGAACATTGGAAAGTCTACAAATAGATGATCTAGTAGGTACTCGTGTGCAAATCTTCCACAATCTCTAGACTTCTGCAGTTGGAAGACTTTCAGATATTATTTTTTCTTTTATTTTTATTTTATTTCCTTTATGTGAGATTTATTTTGAGCATAGTTTAGTTATTTTCTTTTCGATTTCTCCGGGTTGAGAAATGAACCAAGTTCAACTACGAGCTAGAATTTCTTATTAAATTTTCTCTTTCATCACTGTTTTGAATAAAATGGAGTTTGGAAAATTTATGAATTTCATTTATTTAAGTTCGTTTACACTTTTAGTGAATTTTCCTAATCACTGGCCATCGATATGAGTGGAACCAGCTTTTGAAAGGTTAAGTTCTCCTGTGAATTTGGTCGATGATGATTGTCATTTTTGCACAGCGGAAGAACGCCTTAGTTAGAATTCTTTTGAATTTATTTGATTTGTATTATTTTTTTAATCCTAATTGTTCCCAAGCATTCGTACCGCGGTACCCAAGCAAAGTATTATATCTTGCTCGATTTAAAAGGCCTTCACAAGGGGACACAGACGGACAATCTTAAGTGGCAGAGAGCAATTTTCAGGCGTATGGTGTGACTAATACTTTGAACTAATGAACTTTGAAATATCACTTAGATAAATCACTAACTTACCATGGTTTGATATACTTCAGACAGAAGTATCGCTTAATTAAAGGTTTCTCCTCTCTAATGAAAGGATTCTCGACCGTGTTAGGAAAAAAAATCTAATTAAGGAGACGGAGAATTTCCATCAAGATCAAGGATGAGGTGCCATCTAAATTAGAGAAGGCTTAAAATATCCTCCTGTCTGATAAAGGCACTCTTCAATCCTATGATCTAGGTGTGAAGTACCGAAAAGGAAAAATATTCAAATCCTAGAAAGAGGATTATCTACAAGTGAAGTTGATTAGGATGCATGAGTCTCGAATTGAACATGAATCTCTAATTAGTGAAAGGTATGGGTTAAGAGAGAAATCCAAACTATACCACAATGCATCTTTGACAAATTCAGCTTTCCAACTTATGGCTTAGCTAAGATTCAAAATGATGTAGAAATTAACAATTATCTATCAGCTCCATGCCCTAGTGTTGCCTTTACTTCAAGGAACTCTCAACTCCATTCTTATTAATATTTTAAGGTATTAATTAGTGAAATTACTTTAGTATTATTTTATTCGCTTTCCAATCATCTTAATATTGGAGTTCAAATAGTAAGGGTCTTGAGTAGTTGGGGTAGTTGGTTTTATGATTCATCATCAACTCGGGAACATATATATCTGATCTCTAATGAAAATCCACTTTTATTACTGTATGACTTCAGGCACCTACAAAGGTTCAAGACCACTCAAATTTTTAATGAATCCATTATACAGTAAAGGACAAACATATTTTCACCACATTTTGGTCAATGTTTTGGCGCTGCTTTCCGAATTAGATAATAGTCCTCCGTGGCAGAGAGTCAAACTTTGTTTGCACATATTGGTCTAACAAGTTTTTGGCACCGCTGCCTGAGGATCAGATAATAGTCCTTGGTAATAGTTTCACAAATTTGAATATATATGATCTTGTTTGTCAATTGGTTTATATATATCACAAATCGGTCTAATTAGTGTGCGGATAGATCCTCCCCGTGAAAGCCCGCCTAATTATGGTCGATAGTCCCTAAAGGTTGAAAATCCGTAAAGTACCGGTTTGTGATTAGTACCCAAATAGTGCTATTTTGAGCCCTGTTTATAGTAGGTTTTAGGCACTTTGTGTACTAATGACTCAATAACTCACCTGATACATCGAGGTCCCTAGCTTTGCCACGATCACATTTTGTAGCTCTATCGTTGTAATTCTCATGAGTCAAATACCTCATTATCTTCAATCCGATTCAAACACGATGAACCCGAGTCGAATTCGAAGATGCATGATTGAATTAGAGGAGATTTGGAGCAAAAATTGCAAAAGAGAAAGAAGGCAGTGGAAATTTTGTAGGGTTACGAAAATTCGCATCGTAGGTTGCGAAATTTCGCAACATTGCTCCTATACCTCACCTGTTGTTGACCGCTTGACTCTTCAGGGTTTTACAAGCAAGTTTGCCCTTGATGTAATTTTGGTTCATTTGCACATTTTGTAATTTCCTATACTGAGAACCTATAAGCTCAAATTTTTGTTTTAAATCAATCAACTTTCAGTCCATCAATAAATCAATAAAAGTGGGCACGAAGCTTCCTCTCCCTCGACTGGTTTGTGATTTTCTCTCCCTTTCCTTCACTTTCTTGCATTTTCTCTCTAGCCAAACACCCCTTGATAATGACAAATCAAGGGATGCTCGGCTAAAACCCCTTATCCTTGAAGGGGAAGGCCACTGGGTGTTGGTTTTGAGGCAAGCTGCATGTTCTCATGCTTTTCATGTTTGTATTTAAGGGTATAGGTGTTCCTGCTTCTCACCTTAGGTTAAATCTCTTAGGCATGCTCTCCCTAACGTGTATTTGGCAGTTTTGGGTTCATGATGCTTACCATTAGATCCACTGATGCCCGCTAGTTGTCTCCACAGTTGTTGAAGGGTAGGTTTAGGAGGTGTGTTCTCACCGTTTGGGAGCATTTGTGCTCATTAAATGCCATCTTTCAAGAGGGAAAACTTGTGGTTTAGGGTCAAAGCTGTCGAAGATCCCATTGGGAAATGACTATAGGTCATGCTCCCAACGAAAAAGACCCGAGGACATGTCGATTAACTTATAACCCTAAGCCCAATGGCCCGAGACTTCAAGGAATGCTCTCTTAACTTTTTACTTCAAGTTATTTCAAGTTTTCAACCATACACCCACACTTTTTTTCACAAACCCTAAAAGATCCAACGAGAAAACACCCTTTTCAATGCACTGTAACTCTTCTCTCACGAAGAAAACCCATCCTCAGAAACAATTCTAGAGCCACTATAATGCAGCAGTTTTGCTAAGTGCTAAGTAGTAGGAATCCTAGATATAAATTTTGTTGATTCCGAACACCTACTTCTGCATAAACGAATCAAGCTTATGGCTTCCATGGTGTAACACCAAAAATCCGCTACCCACATAAAGGCTGCGGATTTCAAAATAAATGACAATTGTGATGTATCATCCAAAAATCTTTTGGTTTATAAACAAATGAATTTTGTTTTGAAAATGATCATTAGATGTCATCCAGAATGAGAGTTTATCACACATGGGCTTAGGCTTTGTGTGAGGGAGTTGGTGAGGACTCAGGCGCATGGTACATGGTGAGTCGCATTTCATTTCATGGCAAGGCATGTAGGATTCCATATAGAATTTTCATGTTCTTGTTGGAATGTGATTGTAAATGTTGAGTGAACATTGCATGTACACTTAGGTGGGGAGTAGCCCTTGTAGGAGGTATTCCTTGCTGGGTGTGGCTCACCCTTTATGGGACAACCCTTACAGGTACAGGGTCAATATCGATGGATCGGACTCTTACGGGCTGTAATTAAGTATATTAGTCTCATATTTTAACTTAAATTTGAATGAATGGGTCCTGGTGAAAGGATGGATTGAGGTGGTGTCGAGCAACTCGTTGTCCACGAGTAAACTGTGACTCATTCAAGACTCAAGACTCTAGGTGCGCACGACCTAAGGTGTGAACTTCCGCAGGTCGACGCCTAGTCAACTGGGACTTTGAAAATTAGGTGTCATGACCTGGTAATTGAGCATAGGTATAAGGAATATTCAGTATTTTATGGATATAGTCTAGGTCATTATTACTGAGTTATGGTGTCAGCGCTCAGACATCATAACATAAGTATGTGATTACCTAGGATCGATGGTAATGGTTTAGACCATTGTACTCATTGTACATTTATGTTTTTGCCTAATCGTGCTACATGATTTGGTGTTGTAATGACGGTGAATTATATGGTAAGAAAATGTATATGTAAAGAGGAATACTAGTGGTTAGAAGACACAACCCAGGTTCACAAGAACGAATGGGATAGTTCCCGGATGCGCCAGGTTCATTAGTAGCTCAGCACATGGTCTACTAGTTAGACAAGAAAAATGAATCTCAACTTGCTATTTTACTTGTGTAGATGGAAATTTGAGGAAGAGGATGTAGAGGTAATGAAAGGGGAAACAACCAACCACCACCAGCCTTTGATCAACAAGCCTTCATAGAGGCTATTAGTGCTACGACTACTACTATTGTGCAGACGGGCGTTGTGGCTACCACCATTGCACAGGCTAGTGCAAATGTGGGCCGGTGGAGGGAATGGGTGCAACCCCAGGAAGTTTAAGGCACATCATCCTCCAACCTTTCATGGGAGCATGAACCGATGGAAGCCGATCATTGTTCCAAGAGTCACAGATTTTGTGTGAGGTTGCGAGATCACCTTTGATGCCACTAGAATAAGGCTAGTTGCATTCTAGCTAGAGGGTGAATCCCAAGTATGGTGGGATTGGGTCAAAGCCTCGAAGAACTTGGAGGCTATGACAGGGGAAGAATTCTGTGAGCTATTCATGGGCAAATATATCCCGACATCTACACGACATGAAAAAGCTAGGGAGTTCCTAGAGTTGAAACAAGGAACAATGATGGTGCTCGAATACATGGAAAAGTTCACTGAATTGGCATGTTTCGCGGATGATTATGTGGCCACGGACATGGCCAAAGTGAGGAAATTTGAGGATGGTTTGAAATTATCCATCTGGGGTAAAATTGTGGGACTACTCCTGCAAGATATAGACTCGATGGTTAAGACAGCTATGGCCATAGAGAAGGAAGTGGATGACGCACGGAGCATCTGGGATTCGGGTGCTAGTGTTAAGATGAGAGAGAGTCAACTCTCTTCCTCTAGCTCAGGATATATGTAGAGGACTTCTGCTTGCGAGGGTTTCGGCAGACAGCCACGACTCCAAGGTCGGGCGGTAGGATCGGGCCATCCTAAGACGGAGGCACTTCGGTGGCCTCAGTCGCAAGGCGTAGAGTGTTTCAAGGTCACCGACACTTGCATCTGATCGCTTTCAAAGGCAAAGATCCCGAGTTATGGGACACCATAGTCCTGGCCATGGACTTTCACAAACGTTAGCATTCTCTCCTACTCCCGCTACAGCCCAGTGAAGGTCAGATCTGGCTCTGTGGCGCCGTGACAAGCACCTACGATATTTCACAAGATGAGCCACATGGGCCAAGGTACGGTCGAGGTCAAGGTCGAGGACTGTGGCCTATAAGTTAGGACTTTGGGGGTGACATATGGTGTTTTTACATTATCACACCTCACCGAAATGGTAGATCACCGATCATTCATGGTACATTTCTACTCTTTCTTCGCTTTACAAGAGTGTTTGATTCTCGCGGCATCTCATTCATTCATCAAGCAGATCATGTGAAAGAGCAGGGCTAGGGAGGTTGAAACCTTGGAAAAGTTGTTGAATGTGAGTTCTCCCCTAAGGACTAGAGTGAGGGTTGATCAGATATGTCAAAATTGTGAGCTAGAGATCTCAGGGATTCTACTCACTATGGACCTGAGGGTAATGAACATGTTCAGCTCATGTCATCCTCGATGGACAGTTAACTGGTACATCCGGTCACATTGACAGGATCATAGGAGAGCGATACCGCACACCGGATGGTACTTGTGTTACATTCTCAGGGGATAAGCATGACGTTACCCCGAGCCGTACAACTCTAAGTGGCATGGTAGTCGATAGGTGTTTGAAAGCCCAATCTAAAAGACGCAGGTGAGATGGGGGTTCGATCCACCGTGATTGTGGAGTACGAGGTTGTCTTTCCCGATGAACTACCGGGCTACCTCCAGATAGGGATGTAGACTTCTGCTATTGAGCTACACCATGCATGTCACTATTTCTATGACTTCACATCGAATGGTGCCTCGCCTGAGCGGTAAGAGCTAAAGGTCCACTACGTAAAATTATTAGATAAGAGGTTTCATTAGACCCGAGTACTTCACCCGGGGCGCCTACCTGCTTAACAAGAAGATGGACAAGACTCTTAGGTTGTGTATAGATTACCAACAGTTGAATAGGGTTACAATCAAGAATATGCCTTTACCGTGGATCGATGGGATTTGTTTGACTGGGCTGAGAGGCTGGGTTTACTCCAAGATAGATCTCCACCAACCACTAATAGTTAAGAGTTAGAGTGTTCAAATTCTACCTAGACTCGCCTCGTTTTTGGGTTTTCGTGGATGAGACTTTGATTCACCTAAGTCTCGAGGAGGATTACGAGTGTCACTTGAGGGTCGTTCTCCAGACCTTGAGGGAGCATCAATTGTATGCCAAATTTAGCAAAGCAGGAGTTTCGCTTTGAATGAGGCGAGATTCTTGTGGCATGTGGTATCGTGACGGCGTATCCGTGGACCCAAAGAATGTTGAGGTAGTTATGAGTTAAGAGAGACCGAAGTCAGTCTTCAAGATACACAATTTCTTGGGATTAGCCAGGTATTACAAGAGGTTTATTAAGGACTTCTCCCAGTTATCTGCACCTATGACGAGATTAACCCGGAAGGAGGTCAAGTTTGAGTTAAATGACTTATGTGAGAGGGAATTCCAGGAATTAAAGAGGAGGCTTACTTCAGCTCCTATTCTGATAGTCCCAGAGAGGGGACAGAGGTACACGGTGTATTGTGATGCCTCCAAGGACGAACTAGGATGTGTTTTGATACAGTCCGGGAGGATGGTGGCTTATGGCTCTCAGCAGTTGAAGAACCACGAGGAGAGTTACCCTACACATGACATGGAGTTAGCGGCCATTGTCTTTGCCTTAAAGGCTTGGTGCCACAATTTATACAGTGAGCAATTTGAGGTGTTTTCAGACCACAAGAGTTTGAAGTACATTTTTACACAAAGGGACCTCAACATGAGGCAACGCAGGTGGATGGAGTATATGGAGGATTATGACTTCACTTTGCAATACCATCCCGGTAAGGCAAACATAGTGGCTTATGCACTCAGTCGGAAGTCACAGGGAGTGTTGGCTAGTATATCTTCACAGGAATGGCAGATGCTCGACTCAGGCGCTTTGGATTGCAAAGCAAGGATCGCACTCAAGGCACGTTGGGATTTTAAGGGCTACGCTTCCCTACTAGTGTGAGTGATCGTAAAGACAGGATGTGACGAGAGATATCCCATCAAGGACCTGCTACTACGCATAAAAAGACTTAAGGTCAGACCATGCACTTAGATGGTAGTCTTTGGTATAGGGGATAGGTTGTGGTTCCCCAATCAGAAGATCTGAGAGAGGAGATCCTCAGGGAGTTCTATTGCTTTTGTTTTACTATGCATCCAGGTGGCACGAAGATGTATCACGATCTAAGTCTCCAGTATTACTGGAGTGGGATGAAGAAACACGTAGGAGACTTCGTTTGACGATGTCTCACATGTCCCAGTGATGTAATTTGAGCACGAGACGGCGGAAGAGTTACTGCAACCATTGGAGGTGGCTGAGTGGAAGTGGGAGCACATCACGATGGATTTTGTGACTCACTTGCTACGGACATTGCAAGCGCATGACGTGGTGTGGGTAATAGTGGGGCCAAACTCCTTAGGGTGGCACACTTTTTAGGTTTGTCTGAAATGACCTTCCTGAAGGAGTGCGAGTTGTATATACGGGAGATGGTCAGGTTATAGATGTTAGTATCCATAGTATTGGATCGGGACCCTAGGTTTAAGGCTCATTTTTGGGAGAGTTTCCATCGAGCCATGGGGACACAGATGATGATGACCATAACTTTTCATCCAGGGGCGACGGTTAGTGGAGAGGACCGTCAGGACGTTAGGGGATAGTATGGGCATGTGTCCTAGATCTTAAGGGCAGTTGGGAAGAACATTTACCCTTGGTGGAATTCAGATACAACAATAGTTATCAGGCGAGCATATAGATGGCACCTTATGAGGCATTGTATGGGAGGCCATGTCGATCTCCGGTTTGTTGGATAGAGGTAGAAGAGAGAACCACCACGAGTCTGGAGTTGGTTAAAGACACCTTTGAGAAGGTGGAATTGATACGGAAGCGTCTTCTCATAACTCAAAGCCCACATAAGAGTTATGCCAACAAACGGTGGTAACCTTTAGAGTTTGAGGTGGGTGATTATGTCTTCTTGAAGGTGATGCCTACGAGAGGAGTGGTCAGGTTCGACAAGCGGGGAAAGCTATCACCAAGGTATATTGGGCCTTTCGAGGTACTCGAGAGGGTGGGTACGGTTGCATACCGGTTAGCCTTATTGCCAAGCTTATTGAGTGTACATGCGGTATTCCATGTCTCCATGCTCAGGAAGTACACCCCAGATCTGACTCATATGGTGGTTTAAGGAGAGCTTGTAGATGAGGCAGATGGAACCTTCGAGGAGGGACCTGTGCATATCATGGATAGCCGGAATCAGGTTTTGCGAAGCAAGGCTGTGAGGCTAGTGAAGGTGTTGTGCGGCAACAGGTATTGGAATAGAAAGGAGCAACATGGGAGCGCAAGACACCATTCGTGCAGCCATCCCTTCTTGTTCAAGGAAGAAGGTATGTTTTAGTCATTGATATTAATTGAATGTTGCATATGCAGAGATTGTGTGTGTTATTAGAGATTTTGGACGAAATTGCTTTTAAGAGGGGAGAGAATGTAAAAACGAGGAAAATCGAATTTTACGAAAAATTATAAAAACGGTAAATTTCGAATGTTAGCCAAACCTGAAGTTTTCTGGAAATTTTATTCAAATTTGTTCGACTCTATTGGACTTAGATCGATGATGCAATCTACCTAATCAATCCACACAGGCGCGTGTTGATTTTCGACCACGCACTCACACCCATGATATACGTGCCTATTATAATCGTCACGATGAGCTACTACATGTCAATGTCATGCCTCATATGTGATGAATGCCATATGGACACTTAACTCATACATTAAACCATGTATCATGGATAACTATATCAAACAATCATTTCAATGTCAATACATAACACACGTATCATTGATCAAGCAACAATAATCAAGCATGCTATTACATAGCCAAGTAACAACATTCTTCACCTTCAAGACCCATTTTTGCATGTTTAATGCCCACGAAACAGTCCACTCAATAGCCTAAAATCAAGCGTTATATTTAAAACAAGCCCTAAGCAAGCTATAGCAGACCCTGAACGAGGCCATGACAAGCCTTAACCTTCGCTGCTTGACCTTTCCTTCGCATAGCGAGGCAAAACTTATAAGCAGAAAATTTAGCCTCGGGTCGCTAGGTGAAGCCCACCTTCGCCTAGGCAAAGAACGTCGAGTTTGGGTCATTTTTTTTGCCCAAACAAACCCTTAACATGTTCCACTGTTTTAACCCAAAAATCAGCAAAAAGATGGAGACTAAAACCATAGTAAGAAGGATCCCTACCTCTTGAAGCATAGTCTAAGCGGTGGGAGGTCAGGAGCCCTCTAAACTGAGAACTTCGATTTCCCTTAAATCTCCTCTTTTGGATCTTCGTCGAAATCCTTCATTTTTGGTACCCCACTCGTAGCCCTTATTGAGTAGATGAAATTTCACTCTTAGCTCTACGAATTCTGACCGACGGAATCCCATAGATCGTAGAGAGAAGTCTTAGTCTCTTTCTCCCCCTCTTTCTCTCTCGAATGAGAACCGGGAAGAGTGGATCCTTTTTCCCTCTTTGCCCTCGAGCCCTCATAAGGCTTAAGTGAGTGGCCACAATAGCGATCTACGAGTCCTTGACTGTCCCCAGATCCTTTTTTATACCGAAGCGATTTATTTCGTCTCGATTCAAGTTCAAATTATTTTAAATGAACTTTACTTAAATTATTTCCCAAAATCTCGTTTTTGGGCTTTACCAAACATCCATCGCCCCGAAATTCGTGAAAAATCCGAATGTCTCATAATTCAACAAAATTCGTCTAGGTAACTAGATTTCATGAGACGAATCCAACGATGAGGTCTATTTTGTCATTTGCGATCTAGAAATTTTTAGGTCTGTAGCCTGTATTACATAGGCAATTTACCCTTTTTGCACATTGTTGGAAAAATTGAAATTTACCCAGGTTTTACATTCTTCCCCCCTTAACAGAATTTAGTCCCCGAAATTCACAAACACATACACATTTAATTTACATGCATATGCAACAGTCATTTAATCACCAAATGACTAAAAAACATACTTTTATCTTCAAACAAGAAAGAATAATTGGCACGTATAGTGTCTTCGCGCTCCCATGTTGACTCCTCCATTCCTCGAGTCTTTGCCCGCGACCAGCCGCTAGCCTCGTAGTCTTGTAGCAAAAAATTGAACCCAACTATCCATGATGCATACTAGTCCCTCCTTGAAGGTCTCATCCACATCAACAACAAGCTCGCCCCAATCCACTACATGAGTCAGATCTGGAGTGTACTTCCGAAGCATGGAGACATGGAATACTGCATGAACACTCGATAAACAGCGGTAGGACCACTCCCATCGGAGTCTTCGAGTGTTACTGCTTCAAGAGTGTGCTTGCCTGCGTGTAAGGACCTCCATCTTCACTTCGGTTCCACTGGAAATAGCTTGAGCACAGGTTGTGTAAGAAGACTTGTTCTCTGCTGAATTCCCTTCCTCATAATCATCTGATCATGCCACGCTTCTTTGTCTTATCTTTGTAGATTCTAACATTATCATAAGCTTCATTTCCGAATCTTCCAGTTTATTCATTTAGAGTAATCTCTTTTCCTTGGCAGCTTGAAAAACAAAGTCGGTTTCTTGATGGCCCACATGGCTTTGACCAATTCTAGAAAGATGGCAGGTTTTCGAATCTGATGCAGCCTTAGGGACATTCGATGGGAGTTTGTAAGCGATTCATAAGCCCACAATGCACCATCTAGCTTTATAGATCAGTCTTTTCGGCTTGTATTCATTGTTTTCTCCAAAATTTTCTTTATCTCACATTGGAAATTTGCCCATTTGATTGAGGTTGATAAGCCAATCCCATCACATGTATCGATTCCATATCTTTGCCATGAGTTTTACTTAAGCTTTATTTGCAAAATGGCTTCCCTCATCACTAATGATTGTTCTGGGTGCTCCAAATCTGTTAAAAATATTTCTTTATATAAACCCAACCACTGTGCTGCCATCATTTCTCGAACAAGCTATTACTTCTACCCATTTTGATTCATAATCCACAGCTAGGAGAACGTATAGATTTCCAAATGATGATGGGAAAGGTCCCATGAAGTCTATCCCTATGCATGAATCGCACCACGGGTTTCTTGCGAGTGTCATTTCATTTCTTGCTTATGTTGCTTTATTCGACAATTATCATTGTTTTGCCATTCAAAACAATCTTTGAATATAGTAGGCGATAAAAGCACGATTGGAGAATTTTAAAGGTTATTACATCTCTGTAAGTGTCCTCCATATGGTAAATGCAGCTGACATTTCTCCATAATACCACCTTGTTACATTTGGAACACATATCCTTATGATCATATCTAATCCTCTTCTAAAAGTAATAGTGGGTCGTCCCGAATATAAAATCTTCTGCTCCGGTTTTCAATTTTCTTCTCGCGATGCGAACTCGGGTGAGTGTTCTGACTCCATTCGTAATTCTGTCATAGCATACGAGGTGTTTAGACTAATAACAAAAGCGGTGCTCATCGAGAAAATTTTGAATTACATTCGATTTCCTTTCTTTTTAGCAATCTCTTCAGATCTAGACAAGTGATCAGTTATCACATTGTCAATACCCTTTTTGTCTTTGATCTCTAGATCAAACCCTTGTAGTAGTAAAACCCATATGATCAATCTTGGTCCAGCCTCCCTTTTTTCCATCAAATATTTAATTGCAGCATGATCGGTGTGTATTATTAACATGGGACCCCAATATGTAAGGCCTGAATTTTTCACAAGCAACCACCATTGCCAGCATCTTTTTTTAATTGTGGAGTAGTTCTCTTGAGCTTCATTGAAGGTTTTGCTGGCATAGTATATGGCCTTGAATATCTTTTCATTTCTTTGTCTCAACACAACTCCCATTGCAAAGTCACTAGCATCACACATAATTTCAAATTCCTTATTCCAATCAGGTGTTACCATGATGGGTATTGTCACTAATCTAAATTTAATTTCATAAAATGCAGATCTGCATGATTCATCAAACTCAAATTTTGCATCTTTTTCCAGCAGTCTACATAATGGTTTGGAGATTTTTGAGAAGTCTTTTATGAATCTTCTATAAAAACTAGCATGCCACACAAAGGAAACTTCTTATCCTTAATTTGTTGTAGGTGGCAGAGAGTTTTATGATGCAACTTTAGCAGTCACTACTTCAATCTGATTTGGAAATCTTGTGTCCTAAGACAATACCCTCTGTTACCATGAAATGGTATTTTTCCCAATTTAAAGCTAGATTCTTGTCTTGACACCTCTGAAGTACTGTTTCCAAATTTTCCAAACAATTCTCGAAACTGGATCCATATATTGAGAAGTCATCCATAAAGATTTCCATAGTCTCTTCCACCAAATCAGAAAACATAGACATCATACACCTTTGAAAGGTGGCAGGAGCATTACATAATCAGACATCATAAAATCAAAGTGCCATAAGGACATGTAAATGTAGTTTTCTCCCCAATCACCAAGGTATAGCAATCTAGTTATAACGGAATATCCATCGAAAACATGTGGAGTGCCACTAACCTTTCAAGCATTTAATTGATGAAAGGTAAAAGGATAATGATTAACTTTACGGTAGCCTTTGTTTAGTTTTAAGTAGTCTATACACACTCTCCATCTGTCCATGATTCTTGTAGGAATCAATTCCATTCTTCTCATTTCTATTAATCTGTTGGGGTCAGCCTTCTTGGGAACCACATGAACTAGGCTAACCCAAGGGTTGTCTGAGATTGCATCAATGAAGCCTGTATTTAGCCATTTCAGTACTTCTTTTCTGACTACTTCCTTCATTACTGGATTCTGCCTTCTTTGATGTTCCATGGAGGTTTTAGCATTCTCCTCTAAAAAGATCTTATGCATACAGATAGAAGGACTGATTCCTTTCAAATATTCTATAGACCAAGCTATTGCTTCCTTGAATTTTCTAAGAATCTCCTGCAATTTTTGTTCTTCAAGCTCAGTCAATCCAGCTTAAATGGCGTTTCTTTTCTGGTTCTTGAGAAAGCATACTTCGAATGTTCGAGCAATTCTTTGAATGAACCCTCTAAACTTGTGTTTACTTCAACAACTTTCTCTTCATAACTATTGGATTTTTCTGTACTATTTTCTTCAACACTAAGTACTACCTCTTTTAATTTAAAATTGGAGTTCATAAATTCAACTTCAAGATGCTCAAGATACTAGAAAATAGTAGAGACTTTCATCCTCCCCCTGTTTGAAGACTATAATTTCTCCTCTCCTTTCAGACATCAGGGATAGAGGAAAAAATATGCTCTTAGGGACTCTGCAGACTCTTCCCAATTTATTCTTGATCAATGGCGGTGACTCAAACCAGTTATACCACATCTTAGTGAAAGGGAAAGAACGCTACCTTATCACTTCTAGTCTACATACAAGTCGGTTTGACGTGTTAGCTAATTCTCATAAATCTTCCCACGTGTCCGTGGGGTCTTACTCTAGGATGTTGATAAGGCGATGTTGTTTACCATTGTGATCGGAGGCGGCAGGTTCAAAATGATTTGGCTATAGCGGGTACATCTCCTGTGAGTGCTCATCATCTTGACTAACAAGCCTCAATCCTCCACTTAGCCGTTTGCCTCTGAGGTCTTTTTGGCCTTCTTCTTGCAGAATAGGTTGCAATCTTTCTCTCTAATTTTCCATGATTATTTAATTCAGCACTTTAGCCTTTATGATTCTTCAATGTTCTTTCCGATTACGTATCGAAATTGCATGATTCTACTTCTAGTTTTCTATGCATAATTATTCCTAAAATAAACTTGTGAGATCAAATGATATGTGAAACAACTATGTGAATTTAACAAATATTAAGTAAGCAACAAATCTTTGCGGTTAAAAACTATTTTGTGATTTCATATATTTATGACAAAATAAAAGAAAAATATCCAAATTAGTAATTCTCTCTTTGGTTATAATATTGATCTTTCCATTCATCGATCAATCCACCATGCATTTCAAACTGTTATTGATATATGATATGATAATTTGTGACAAACTTATTTTGATACTTGCCACGAAATTACTTAGTCCGACATGGCGCAACTTGTTGAGCATATTTCATTACATAGACCCAGCTTGTTGATGACTAAAATATGAAGGCCAGAGTGGAATCTTAATATAGGTCAGAAATCCACGATTTTTATCAAATATGTGTACCCCTTTTATTGAATTGGTCTATATTTAAATTTATCTTGTTATTTTGTGGACTATAGTGTGAAATCTGCGGGCCAACCACACGGTAACCTCCGGCCCAGGCTAAGCTCATTGACAGAGTTACCATAAAGGTAGCCGTTATTTATTGGAGCTTGTCTTTGGAAGCGTGGGTTATAAATTTTCCTTTTCTATCAAAATCACGCTAGATTTCCACAGCAAATGGCGACATATGTACCACGGTGGTCAAGCCGAAATACAAAAACATCGTATCTGGCATCCACGCTATGATATTTTGCCGAAATGCTTCTGACCATAAGGCCTGGTCCTCATCAAATATAAGATGCAGATCAATCCGACATATTTCGCCGCCTTTGTTTTCTCGAAACCATGCATGCATATTTTACAAAGATATTTACATATATAAATATCCGTTTACTTTTACTACGTTTACTTTGCATATCTTATATATGTATAACCACAGCGTCACAGGGTAGGATCTGGAAAGGTCTTCGGCTTCAACACACACTTTTTAAAAAATTGTTTTAAAATAAGCTGCAGGCCGGCTTGGCTCCAGTAGATACTATAAGTTCATGTGATATGCTGTATGTACCTCCCAATATGAAAATCTGCACATAAATGGTTGTAAAACTGTTTATAGAGAAAACTGAGTTTTTATGCTAAACATTTCTAGAAAACTATTTCTCTTCTTGAAAATTGTTTCAATGGTGGATTTAATATCCCAGAAAGTCTTTATCTTTGTAAAATCAATTACCAACCCTTTATGGCCATTTAAGCTATTTACCTTCTTTGCGAAAATTGTTTGATTGTGGTTAATATATGAAAGTGCTTTATCTTTGTAAATCGAAATACCTTAACTGCAAAAACATTTAAAAAATACCACTAGACATGATGCCCACGAACCTCAAGACTTACTGGCATCGGTAGTGAACCTCGAAACACTACCTGTCTAATATGGCACAGTGAACAGTAAGTCTCTATAAACATAAGACCTCGGAACCAAAATGTCAGGTGATGGAACCTCGGAATAACACCTCATCGCCGTAACACTATGTCGGCGCTAACTGTCTATGCCACAGAGATGTGCGAGAGCGACTCCACTTTATGTAAATATATGCTAGATCTAGCCCCCCGATTGAGCCAGACAATATAGTTAGTTATAATATCCCATAACCTTGCCATGCATCAGAGATACATCGTAGGAAGCGGTACATGCCATCTAGGGGTTTTGCTAAACCAGGCCAAATTATTTCTTAAGTACTGAAATCAAAATTTTCTACTGAGTATAACAAATGGGAGGTAAAAAAAATGCTTTACGAAGTACATTGTATTTTCAAAGCACTTTGCAAACTTGTAATTTAAACACTTTCGTTTTAGAAAACGATTTTGAGTACTCACCTTTTTCTCGACTAATTTCTTTCAATTCTTGTTAAGCACTCTAGATTATCATCGGATGCTCCAATCGCCTACAATTCTATACAAGTGCGAAAATGCCCTCGAGTTCAGCGTTTTAACCATAAAGCGCAGGACTTTCAAAGCAACTATGTCAAAGCGAACTTGATTCTAACAAACTTTACGTGCTAGTCCCCGTTTGATAAGGGCATTGATAATATGATGTAAATTGACAAAATGTCCCTACACATTAAATGCCCGTAAAACTATCTGTTTTAGCAAACTTTTGACTCGAGGACTTTCCTTAGAAATTTAAAAACACTTTCAGAAAACATTTAAAGTGTCCAACATTAAAGCTACAATCTTAAAATTCAATGACGTAAAACAGTCAAGTGCTAGAACTGATCCACAAAATTCTAAAATTCCTAAACTCGGTCAAAGAAATTTAGGAATTGAAGTTCTGACCTTTCGACCTCTAAGAAAATTTCAAGTCATTACATAGCATTGAGTAAAATAACTCGTGAGAAAATTCCTACCTTTTGGAGTGTAAACGAAAGGCTAAGCTTTTAGTACCTACGCGTAGCTCGTCGCGTAGTCAACGCTTACTTATACGCTCACGACAGAAGAAAATCACATGGTCAGATTTAAAGTAAATGCGAGAAAGAAGCGAAGATAAGAAAATAAAAAAATAAAAACCTCTCTCCTCCACTCTCTCTCTCGTCAGTCTCACGTTCTCTATAGTTTGACTTTTATTCTTTTTTCATTTTTTTAATTATTATTATTATTATTTGGATAAATGATTTCTATTGCTCATTCAGGTCCATTTACGCCTGAAAATTTTATTCTTTTCGAGTTCACTTTATTGTAAATGACTTAATCAAGCCATTTCTAACTAAAAGTTTTTGTAAAAATCATCCTGAGAATCTCGTGACTTATCACCCAGTAGTAAAATATTACATTTGTCTGAGTCATGAAATTTTCCTAGGTCACTAGATTCGAGGCAATTTAATGGCGTGATTCATTTCATCGTCAGAAGTCACAGAGAGAATATTCTAGGCTTCCCTGAACCATTGTGGTAATTTATTATTATTATTATCCTTTTGAAATTCCATAATTTGTAATTTCACCCCTCCACTTTCCTTAATTGAAAAAGTGCCACAATTCTTTGAAAACTTTATAATTTCACCCTTTAAACAACTTTCAAAAATTCTCTTATGGTACTAAAATAATTAGGAAGCCACTTGGTACTCACATACGGTTACACATACTGTACACCCTCTCGGAACGAGGCGTTACAAATTCACTATAAGTGCACAGGTCATACAAGTAATAAAAGTGGATTTTTAAGTCCTGATATTGTTCTCACGAGGATTGATAATAAGTCAAAAGATTAACTATCCCAACTATTCAAGATCTTTACTATTTGAACTCCAATGTTAACATGATGAGAGAACTAATAAAGTATCTTAAAATAATTTCACTAGTATACATAAGAATTTAATAAAGTGGATTTGAAGTTCCTTTAGTGAATGCTTGATGGGAAATAAACCAATGAATAATTTTCAATTTACGCATCATTTTAGTCAAAGCTAAACCATTAGTTGGAAGCGTGATTTGTTAAAGATGCATTGTAGTATAGTTTGGATTTCTCCGCCCAGCCATACATTTCACTAATTAGAGATTCGTATTTCCTTCCGAACTCATGGAGTGCAATAGGTTCTTATAATGCTACAAGATCTAAGTATTTTTCCTTTGCGATTACTTAGCACGAATCTTAGGGTGAAAATTTTTGCCCGTAGACGGGATAATGTAAGCCTTCTCAGTGTTGCGCCTCATCCTTCTATCTTGATGAAATTCTCCATCTCGCCAGTTAGATCTCTGCTAACAGAGATATAATCCTTTCTCATCGAAGAGGGCCTCTGACGATTAAAGCGATACTTCATCGACTATCCTCGCATAGCGGGCGTGAATGATCTATCTGAGTAATCATCAAATTCATTAGTTCCAAAGTATTAGTCTACCATACACTTTGGCTTCTTGTCACTCGGGATTACCAAAGTCTACGTGTCACGTAAGTCTCTGAAATTAGAAGCGAAATACAATCCTTTGTTTTTGGGTACACGATCTCTTAGTACTTAGACAGTCAGTTCGAGAGATAATACGATCAAATAAATTTAAGATTCCCAACTATGGTGTTCTTCGATTTGTGCGGAAAAATACTTAATCGCCATCGTATTCCCCGAAAGGGGCTCGATCTTTCCAAAGCGGTTCCTCATATCAATGACTAACAAATAAGAAAATTCAACGAAATTGTAAATGAACTCCATAAATTTTCCAGCATCCATTTTTAAAATCGGAAGCATTAATGAGAGATAATTTCTGATAGACCAACTCAAAATTTGCACTTGATTCATTACTAAACTCCATAAAATAAATAGAAAACTAACTAAAAACTACGCTAAAACAAAATCTATTAAGAAGGAAATAAAAGGAAAATAAAATAAAAATAAAAGAAAAATAATATACAAAGAGTCTCCAGTACCAAAGAAGTTCACAGTTTGTGGATCTTTGCATACGAATACTAGATACGTACATTTATAGAGCTTTAAATGATGAGGCACGCCCGAAAGGAATAAATTGTTGGATTCCACGAGAATTTATGGCCCAAATGGTCACTCTGTCGCAACAAAATAAATTATGTCACAACATAGATTTTCATCTCTGTCCCCAGCTTTTGTCGTAGCCTGTAATTTATGTCGCGATAGGTTTTTTGAGCTTTTTCTTGGATCTATCGCAACAGACTTTGACAATGTCGCGACATAGTTTTGACGCGGTAGTCTTGTTCTTGTCGTGTGGGAGTGTCGCGTGTGCGACGCAAGTTGTTGCAACCCGACTTCTCATGCTTTTCTGCCGAAAATTGTCGACATAAATTTCTTTGTTCTAGAGCAAACATTTTTACAACCGGCTTTTCTACTTTGTTCTGGTATAGTTTTTTCTATGTCGCGACATTCTTTATGTGGTGCTCATGACTTTGGCCATATGAGTTTTCTTTTATCACGAAAGAATTTCTTCTCTAATCCTTGTCGTTGGCTAAACTATTTGTTGCAACATAGAAATCTTTATTGCGATAAACTTGTCTTGGTTTATCTTAGTTCTCTTTCATTTTCTGTCGCGACAAAATTCTATTACTCTACAGCTTTGTGTATTAGCGAGTTTGCATACACTATCTTCATTCTTTTATGTTGCGACGAGTAAGGATTAATCGACAAAGTTCAACGCCATTTGCCTTGATGATATGCGACTTGTAAAGTTGTCGTGTGATTTTCTTCACACACTTCTTGTGGTTTGGATGTAAAACTTCTTTGTCGTGACAAAGTCTTATTTCTTCCTTGAGTTCAACCTGGACTTTGTTGCGACATAGAGTTGTTGGTTGCGACATAGCTTTGCTGGTTCCCTTAAGAGATGCAATGTGACACTCGAAACATATGGGTGATAAATTTACACCTTGGCAAATTTTTCTTTTCTCTTTGAATTTTCTCTTTTTCAAATTAAAACACACCAAAAACACAAAGTTGGTAGATATTTCGCATTAAGCAGCTAAAATGTATCATAAACTACAAAATATGCAGAAAAATGGATTAAAAATAGATGAATTTGGAACTGCATCAACTATTTGTATTCATTGAGATAATGTTGTCCTTGGTGATGGTATTTGTCTTTCCATTCAAAATTCTGGCACCATGCAGCTATCCTCATCTACTCATACACTTATGCTTGACAATGTTTTACATGTTCCAATTATGTCTATGAATCCGATTTCATTTTTAGCTATTTATGCTTCTAATGTTGTGACTGTATTATTTTTTATCATTATTTTCAAGTGCAGAATCATCAAATGGGGGCAATTATGATCACGAGCAAGCGCACTGATGGGATCTACCTTTTTCGAATTCTTCCTTCCTAATCAAGTCAAGTTCTATTTCAGTTTTATCGTCTATCTCGTCGTCAGGTTCTCTTTTGATGTGGCATAGTCGTTTAGGTCACCCTTCTCTTAAAAATTTTAGGAAAATATTTTAGTATATGAATATTTCGTTTTCGTCTTCTCAATTTTAAATTTTTGCCTTAATTAATGCAATATCAATAAAAATCATAAGCTAACTGCGTCATCTATTTCATCCTCGTCTCCACTTGAAGTTATTTATTTTGATGTATGGTTCTCACTTTGATACATCTATTGATGGGTTCAGTATTATGTTACCTTCATTAACCACTTTCTTAAATATGCGGTTCTACCCTCCGAAAGAAATCTAATGTTCACTCTTTGTCTTTGTCACTTTCAATCCCTAGTTGAAATACCTTTCCTTCAAAATTAAACGTTGTTTAATGACAATGGAAGTGAGTATACGGTTTCTTTCCTCATTTCTTTCACCCATGGCATCGCTCTCTTTACTCCACCCCACACACCTAAGCATAATGACTACTCCTAACGCCAGTATCAACATATTGTTGAAATTGGCCTTGCTCTTCTTCATTGTGCCCACATTCAGCTCAAATATTGGTCATATGTGTAACGCCCCAAAAATACCCTAGAATTTTCATAATTTTAATATATATTAAGTATATTAGCAGACCACACTTAGGTTTTCAGAATTTGTTAAATGTTATGATTGTATGGCTAAATGTCAATTGCAAATGATTATATGATTGATTGATATATCTTTAAGTGATTTGGTAGACATTTACTCAAGTGTAAAGGGCAAAAGGGGAAAAAATGTTAAATGAGGACCTAAGGGTCATTTTAGAAAATGTTGTAATGTTTAAGTGTAAAATAAGTGATATATATGTGCTATAAGGTAAATTGGGTAACAAATCAAAAATGGGTTTTTGATGTGCCAAACATGGCCTTGAGAGGGATAAGTGACTTAGACCATTTTTGGTCTTACAAATCTCCCATTCGTGCAAAAAACGTTTTTGAGAGAGAGAGAGGAGAAAAGCTAGGGTTTTGGAAATAGTTGGAGATTGGTGTGAATCTCTCCATGTTTGTGCAAGATTTTGCAAGATTGTTGAAGAAGAAAGCTAGGGCTTCAAAGGACAAGAGATTTCAAGGTATGACATAAACCTAGATTTCTTTAAATGATGTTAGGTTAGAAAAACCCTAATCCATCCATGGGTTTTGCTCATGGTTGGTCTAGGATGATATTTGGAGTGTTTATTTTGAGTTTGGTTTGATTTGATTTTGGGGGAAAAGCCCTAACTTAAGTAAAAGGGGTTTTTATTGGTGCTAAACCACTTTTGGAGTTGTTTTGGGTGGATTCCATGGTGTGTTTTGATGTAGGATGGATTTGAGGAGGTTTATTGAAGAAAAGTGGGTGAGAAATGGCAAAATCTTGCCATTTAAGGCCATCATAAAGGGTATCGATTACCCATTGCCTGAGGCGATTTAGTGGGGTACCAAGGGGGGGGAGGGACCGAGTACCCATTGAATGAGAGGTAAAGTGGTGGTACCAATGCTTCAAATACTTTTAATTTTGTACCCTTACATTTGTTAAGTCCCATATTCGTGCAAATGATATAGGAACCACTAATAAATGACTAATAGAGTTCAAATAAAATGAAACTAAAGTGAAATATTAAGATTAAGTGTGAATAGTGCTAGTTTACTAAATGTGATGTGTGTGATTTGCTAGAAAAGGTAGATTAGGATCACTAACTAGGGCCAGAGATTGAAGAAATAGGAGCGAGGAATGAATGACTTAAGTTAGTTCTTGGACCTCTATTCAATTCAAGTATTGTTGATTCTTTGTTCCATAGTAATGTATTAAGTTCAAGTGTTTTGGTAGTTTACGGAATAAATCGTGTTATAGAATATGCATATCTACGAAATGTTATCACGAAAGTGCATGTGGATTTGGAAATGTGATATAAGAATGTCGACAATTGTGCGTGTGGTGATTAATTGAATTGTAAACAAATTGAGTGGTCTTCTTGACACAGCAGATTGAATTGTTATCTGAATGACCAACATGGCGGGATGCGCATCGGCATCCGTCGTGAAGGCAAACAGGTGTTCAATGTCCCACATGGTGGGATGCACCAATCGGCATCGTCATGATGGTGTATGACATTGTTAAAATGTCCATAAGCCCGGGATGCACCAATCGGCGGCATCCGTCATGATGGCATATGGCATTTAAATGCCATGGCGGGATGCACCAATCGGCATCGTAAGGCTGATGGGAGACCATTGTTAAATGTGCCAGCATTTGGGAATGACAAAAGGCGGGATTATAGGCGAGATCGAATCATGAATGTAATTATAGATAAGTGAAATAATAAACTTTGATGAGTGTAAATGGGATTTGTAAACTAAATACATCCTTGGATATATGTTTGAATCATGATTTGAGTTAAATAAATTGGTTGCATGTGAAAATGCATTTTGATATGATCGATGATTTGTAAAGTGAAAGCATATGAAAATCACATTTGATATGATCGGTGGTGTAAAAGTGAAAGCATGTGAAAATGCTTATTTTGATATGATCAATGATTTGTAAAGTGGAAGCATGTGAAAATAAATAAGCATGAGTATAGTTTGATATAAGAGGCATGATTTTATGACAAATGCATGTCGTGTTAAAGGCGAAAGTGGAATATAGCGTATAGAACCACTAAGCGTCAATGCTTAGCGTGTAGTTTTACACGTGCTCAGGTTTGGAAGTAAGCGAAAGCGAGATCGAGAAGCGCGAGTCATAAAGAGGATTGCAGTATAAGTATATACCGTCATGTACATATCATTTCTTTTGAACATGTGATATTTTGTGAACAAAAGAGTTAATTTACGAAATAGTGTTTTGTATATCATTTGAAAATATATTTGTATAAAGATAAATGTTTGTAGGCCTACCATGTGAAAGCGGCTTAGCGTATTCGAAACTAAGTAGTAACATAAATGAAACGTTTTGATATAGATACGTCATTAATTCGAATCAGCGCAAGACTCGGGTTGGATCGCTGGCCCAGAGTCGGGCCAGAGACGAGGTCTCGACAGTTTTAAAATAAAATAAAATAAAAATAAATAAATAAAAAGTAAATAATAAGAACTAAACGAGCATCCCGGAACTAGTTCGGATCCGCAATTCGGGTCGGACCAAAAAGGGGTGCTACACTTAAGTGGTATCAGAGCATCCCAGATCCGGTTCGGACCCTCCAATAGGGTCGGACAGAAAAGGGGTTCTACAATATGCCTTTGCTACATCCGTGTATCTCATCAATCATAGGCCCAAAGAAAATCTTTCTTTCATGTCCTCCTTTGAGAAACTCTTCAACAAGAGGTGAATTCCACCAAGCTCCGAGTCTTTGGATGTCTTTGCTTTCCGTGGCTGCGTTTGTATGCAATTCACAAACTTGATCCTTGGTCTCGTTCGTGCCTTTTTCTTGGTTATTCTCTTACTTAGAATGCCTTTATGTGTCTTGATCTGTCATGGGAAAGCAAAGCTTCTGTACTCCTCCTTTTAGCCTACGTCTCAGTCCTCCCAACATAGTCCTCGTACCTTCTCTTGATGTACATCCCACAGCTTGCCCTGGGATGTAGTCCACACCCCGTAACGAGCCCATGTCCCCGCCCAAAACTGCCTCCACTTTTAGCTAAAAACTCGCATGAGTCCCTCTTATTGACTCCTCGTCGCCCCTTCCATGCAGTCAATCAATGTGTCAACTCTACCCAAGCCTTTATAGCCCATTCTCCTACAAAATTGCCGCCCTCTTCCCTTACCATACTCACGGCGTCCTTGTCTGCCCCACATCACCAACCAATGCCTCCTTTGCGGTTACCAACATCTTCTTCGACTAATGCTCATCCTATGACTACTCGACTTAAGAATTCCATTTTTAGTTGAATTCGAAATATGGTCTCACTACTACGATTTCAAGTGACACTGAACCCACTACTATTTCTCAAGCCGTTAAAAATTCCTTATGGTTGCAAGCTATGCATGAGGAGTATTAGGCTCTACTTCTCAATCACATGTGGGATCTTGTTCCACTTGATCCTCATCAAAACCTTATTGGAAATAAATGGGTTTTTTTGCATCAAACGCCACCCAGATAGCTCTATTGCCCTATACAAGGCCTACCTTGTTGCTAAAGGCTTTCATCAATGGCCTAGTGTGGCTTTTCATGAGACATTTAGTCCAGTTATCAATTCGGTCATAGTTCGCACAATTCTTACTATTGCTCTACATCATTAGTGGGCCATTCGGCAGTTGGATGTCAATAATGCGTTCTTAATGGTCACCTCACTAAAGAAGTCTATATGGCTCAACTGAAGGGTATGATTAATCCTAGCCTTCCTCACTATGTGTGTGTCGCTACGCAAGGCTTCCCCATGGTCTTAACAGACACCTCGAGCATGGTATAACAAACTCAAATGGTTCCTCCTGTCTCTCTACTTCTTCACATCTCAGACCAACACATCACTCTTCATTCTCATCCAAAATCATAGAGTTATCTATTTTCTTGTGTATGTGGATGATCTCATTATTTCACTATTACCAAGCAGAACCTCGTTGATTGAGATGCATTGGTCGTAACCTGAATTGCAAGTTCTCCACCAAAGATTTCGGCACCCTTAGCTATTTTTGTGGTGTGGAAGCTCTTCCCACCTCGACTGGATTATTACTTACACAGCAGAAATATGTTGTTAATATACTTTCAAAGCACAACACATTGGATTAAAAACCAGTGACGACTCCAATTGCTATTGGCTCCCCCTTGTCCATGCACGATGGATCTCTCGTGACAGATGCGAAACGTTTTCGCCAACTCTTAGGCAACCTACAGCACCTTCGATTGACCCGGCCGAATATTCTTTTACTATGAAAAAACTATCTCAGTTTATGCATCCTCCATCAGAGGTTTATTGGGGTGTCGTTGCTCTCTTCTGTGATCTTAATGGTACTGTAATGTAAACGACTGCACTACAAATAATACAAGTTTTAAACATTTCACCAAGTTTGACCAACAACGGTATGTGGGCCCAAGTTGACTTTTTCAAGGATGAAAAATTTTAGGTTGACTAAGATACCATTTCGTAGGCCTCGTCGATACGAGTTCATAGACGGGTTGAACGTCAAAATCCGACTTACGGATAAAAAGTTATGGCCCTATGGAGTTCAAACAGCAGTATTTTAGCAATGTCCAAGTCAGTCCGGGGTTTTTACCTGAAAATAACCCTAGGCTCTATATAAACCTAGTTTTGCGTGCCAAATAGAACCCTATCCCCAAAACACTCATTTTCAACTCCAAAAACCCTAGAAAAACTCCCCAAGACCATGAACCCCGAACTGGGTCGTTTCGACCCGTTTTTAGGCCAATCGGGTTTTGGCCGGAGATGATTCCGCCACTAATTCCTTTGTACACGCACAGGCCAGGAGGCAGGAGCACGGCGAGGCGCACCCATCCCAACCCTCACTCGCCAACCGCCGCCGAACGCGCCCGGATCGGGCCGGCGAACGCAACAGTAGCCGCCACGGTGGGTCGCCGGTTTTCTTCGTTTTTCGGCCATTCCAGGCCGACCCATACCTCCCTCCCCCCATTTTTGGACCCTCTGAACTCATTCCCGTGGTCCTCTTCGCATATTCCTCACCGTTTGAAAGATACGACGAAAACAAGTTTGGCTGACGGTTGGATCGAGTTTTTCGGCCACCACAACAACTTTTGGACCAAGGTAAGGGTACTGCTGTGTTCCTGGTCTCTTGGGCTTTCCGTTGATATAAAGTTTGTAAATTTTGACGTCATTTGGTTATTTTTCCATTTTTGGGTCATTTAGGGTAATTACCGAAAAGGTTTGGACCGAAATTGGGCATCAATCATCAAATTTAGACAAAATTGAATATGGATTAGTGAAATCGATATTTTTAAGTGACGGCCTGTGAGGGTTCAATTTCAAAAAATAGCCTCCGTAAAAAGCCCCAATTTTGATAACGGCCCAGAGGGGGGCACTGCAGATAATTGGACATGTCAAGTCCAATTTAGATATTTCATGTTCGGTAACTATTCTAAGACATTCGGGGCACCCAATGTCTGCTTATTATTAGAGTTTAAAATGATATTTTGTTATATTACAGGCACTCACGCTGAGCCTAGAGACGATCCTATAGTATGCCAGGACTGAGCATCAGAATGCTAGCGCTTATACGCTTTAAATGCTTGGGGTATTATTATGATATAAAATTGTGGTTAATTATTTTATATATATATTATTTGATCGAATTGTTAAGTTATATAGTATAAATATAATATCTGTTTTTATATAAACAAGTTATCATTTCATGTAAAGAATTTTGTCAACATTTTAAATATTTGGAAATTTTATATCAGTTCTATGGATAATTTGTGGTATTTAAGTATTTTGATGCATGATGGAGGTTTGAAACCACTTGGTACTTATTGATTTAAGAATACAAGATTGCTAAAAGTATATGTGAGTAAGGATGCACTGCTGTTGTTATAAATGATGTAAACATATAGTACCGTGAGGTTCGATTCAATATTTATGGTTACAAGACACTTGGTTTGCCACTTGCCCTGAGGTTGGTTTCATCCAACAGTTATATATTATTTCCACGGCCGTGAGGTCGGGCTTCTACTCCTACGGTTTACATTGTGGTTTACACGGTCGTGAGGTTGGTTTCATCCAACGGTTACATATTATTTCCACGTGGTTTGTGAGGCTCAGTTTACCCGACGGTTTATTATTATTATTATTGGCCACTGCACCTTCGATGCTGAGGGTCGAGGTGGGGTATCCTACGGTTTATGATGGGTATATGGTATGGTACATTGTTGAATTCTGAGTAAGCTATAACCATTTCAATATTTATGGTTATTGTATTTCATGATTTTCTTACGACATGATGTTGATATATTTTATGCTAAATTTTTAGGTTGTGAATAAATACAGGTGATAATTTTCTTAATAATAATTTTGGTTAACTTTTTGAGCATGAATTTCATATTGTTGACTTGGGTATAAGTTTGGGTTTGTAAAATGATTTTAAACCGTATGATGTGAGGTCTGAGAGAAGAAATAATTCAAAATAAAAAAACCTTATTTTCCTTGGCAAATTATGTCACTCACTCGAGATTTATTATCTCACGTTTTATTGTTTTAAATCGTTCTCTAGGTCCAGCACCGTAGAGACCTACTCCGCGCCTACTTCATATCACTCTATGCGACAACATAAAGATTTCATCTTCTTATCTATCCTGTCCTTATTTTATTGGACTTACTTATTTTCATTTGTACTCCTAAATTCTGAAAACACCCTTAGAATACTCCGATCTTAGCATTGAACTCATATGAGACTTTATTATGTGTGTTTGTGGTTATGACCTACAAAAGAAGATAGGTCGGTCATGGGATTCAGCCTGCTGTGAATCTTTTATATATTTGAGGTATTATATTAATGCATGTGTCATTTTCTTTCTTAAAATGGGGTTCCATTGATATTCCCAGGGAACAGGCCAATGATTCTCACTAGGCTGACCACCCGGGGAATCCTCGAGGGTATCCGGCCCCGTCCCGTCACGTAATCTTGGCATCAAAGCTGCTATCCACCACTCCACTTACTACCACATGGTTATTCGGGGATGTCATCAAGGCCGATGACCACACATCCACGGGTGCCTATGTCATGTTTCTTGGTGCTAATTCTATTTCTTAGCTCTCTAATAAACAGCAAGCGATTGCTCATTCATCTACCGAGGCCGAATATAAAGCCATTACCTCAGCCGCGGTGGAACTACAATGGATAAAATCACTTCTTGATGAACTACGACCTCCTTTGCATTAAACACCGGCTCTCACTGCACAATCTTGGTGCCACTTATCTCTATAGTTCGGTCTTCATACTGCATAAAACACTTGCTATTAATTTTCACTTTATTCTTGACTTGGTGCAGTCTTTTACAATTCGAGTTGTTCATGTTTCTACCAAAGATCAAATTGTCTATGCTCACACAAAGTCTCTTCCTCGGCCAAAGCTCCGAGATCTGTGTGACAAGATTGCTATTGCTAGCGAAACACCATCTTGAGGGGACATATAAGAGGTAACATTATCTAAATTTTGAATTGCTTTATTTATTCATTTAATTACTTTTTTTCTCCTTGTACTGCTTATGCTAAATATTATTCTTTAATTAAAGTTAAGCAAATTCCCTACACTACACATGAGTTAAAATCAATGTTTTAAAAATCGAAACAATCACTAAACCGGAAAATATATCAGTTCACAATTCAATGGTCGGATTGATGGTTGAATCGCAGTTGAACCAGAAATATCATAAATATATAATTTATATTTATGAAAATTTAAAATATTTTTAAAAATTATATCATTAAAAATAATAATTCATATAAACATATTAATGTTTTAATTTTATTAAATAAAAATGTATGATACCTAAATATAAAAAAAATCTACAGAAAATTGTAAATATTACATTTATTGATTTATTTAAGTAGCATATACTTTATTATTCATTTATTTATTATTATTTTACTATTTTTGATAATTTTATATGTATATGATAAACCATCTCCGGTAAACATAGGCTTAATACTTAAACTTGGAAATATCCAAACTAATTTAAGCTTAAATATAATAATTTCCTTGTTTAGGTTTTTATTGGAGATGCGACGTTGGTCATTTAATGGCAACATGAAGTGGGCGGGGTGAACCATTTGAAGGAAAGAATTTGAACTTACAAGGCTCACAAAACCACCCGATTTAGTCAGTTCGTTGGTTCGGGCTATAATCCTAGTTCAATCATTAAGCGGTTTGAGATAGTGAATCGGATCGAAAAGTTCATCGATCGATGATTTGATTGATTGGACTTACTGATCTAATTGGATTTTTAAAACATTAGTTAAAATTGATTAAAAATAAGAAATTTAAAACATTGGTTAAAATTGATTAAAGAGAAATTGGAAGGGTGAAAATTGAACTGAACGTGGGCACTCAATCAATTTCTAACTATTTTTGCTCTTCATAATTTTCAAGATAACTACAATTTTAAATTTCGTAATTCCTTTTTTAAATTTTTGAATGACATCAATTTTACTAAATAAAGTAATACATTTGAAAAATGAAACTCTAATAACTTTAAGTTATATGTTTACCGTCGAATGAAATCAAAACTTCAAAAGCATCAAGTGTGATTCCGGATGATAGAGGTTGTCGCATGAAATTTAAATATCAAAGCATCAAATGTAATTCCAAATAATATAGGTGACAAGATTTGATATGATTCTTCAATATGATACAAATTTTGATAAGTTTTGATCAAATTTGGACCAACTTGTAAGTAATCTACCGAATAAATATCACTTTTAATCAACCATTGCAATTATGTATTATCGTTAATCAAGTTGTGGTAAATTCAAGAAAATCGGATTTTCATATTTGAATACTCACAAATTCGATGTAAATAAGAGAGTTTAAATTTTAAATTTGAATATATCTCATCATGTAAATAAAAAAACTTCATGTATTTAGGAGTCCAATCCATTGAAAAGACTTATTGCATAAATACTTTCAAACCTAGATTGACAAGAAAGTAATAAAATCATTCTCTTTTAAAATATAACACTAATACAATTCAAAATAACATATTTAATCTCACAACTAATGTAAGGAAAAAATTAGCATTAAAATCCTGGAATTTAAATTCTAAACAAAAAAAAATGCTTTTTAAATATATCATCTTTCATGAATTTTGTTTTTATATCCCAAACTTTCATTTTAATTATAGTTTTAACATCGAAATCGTTTCGTCGTACCACGTTGGACATGATAAAGGTTCGGAGTCTTTTTAGAATATAAAAACAAAATTCAAATGCTACATTTAAAAAAAAAAATTTGTTCATGATTTAAATACAAAAGTCATGAAAGTTCAAGATTTTAATATTAATTTTCCTTAGTTTAAATATAATTTTAAATACAAAAGTTGTGAAAGTTCGAGAAAGAAAATACTAAGACAATGATTACAATGACTTCCTATCACCCTATGTAGTCGCCTTTCGCCTTGGATCTCGTGCCTTTCTCCCTCTCTTCCTCCTTTTTCGTCTCTTTTATTTTATTTTTTATTTTATATCTAAAAAATTCTCACCGGATGATCGACAACGCCGCGACGCCGCTGGAGCGTCACAATGTCAATACGTAGGTCAGATGTCATAATGCCACCAATGTCACGACGCTGGGATGATGCGACGCGAGCTGAGCCTCTCCAATCTCCTTCTTCAAATCTCCACACAACTTCCAAATGTCGTCTTTTTCACCTGAAATGCACAAAAAGCCGAGTATCAGATATACGACGATAAACGCACTTATTACTAGATGAAGTGAAACGAAAACGTGATCAAACGCCAGGTATTATCAGCTGCCTCACACCCGCCCACTCAGCCCACTGTCCCTAAGCAAGAAACATATTCATAAATACCTATTATACATGAAAAATTGACACACCAAAATGCCTACGACAGAGTGTGATATACACTTACCACCAACACTTGTGAGTCAAAAATGAACCAAATTTGCAATCCGAGCCTTTATCGTTTAAAACTGGGATCTCTAGAGTCAGGCAACTTGGGCGAACGAGCTGCCAAGGTCGGGCTAACTAGCGCAATCTCAACCCCCCATGTTTTCGATGACCTTTCCTCATAAGTCTATATGTAATTGTTTCATGATCTCCAACATATACCTCAGTTCCAATACCCCCAAACTTGAAGTCTACTCACCCATTTGAAAGATTCCAACCACATAAAGATAAGAACGCACCAACTTTATTTACATATACCTAAGCATGACAGAACACTAGAGCCTATGAGTTTTAGCTATGTCCTCGTGAAGGGATTCATTGGTGACTCTACCAGCTGGTTAAGGGCACCGGCATTTAGTTCCCTCAAACTTCACTCCCGAACACTCAACCAAACCTACGCCTCAGAATGCAGAAGGGTCCACCTTCTATCCCATGTAGCGGTAGTAGTTAAATACTCCCAGCCAATTGGGCTTTAGGGAATTGTGGCTTTGAAAGGCCCTCGACAGCTCCTGGATTCCGATTGGGTGATCCCACTTATTCTATTCACATACATCTATTTTTTCTTTTTTTTTAATTAGGGCTCGATAGCAATCCTCTTTTTCAAAGGTGTACCATCACTTGAGTGTTTAGAAACCCTCAATGAGCGAGGACTTCTTGTGAGCAAGGTCCAGACCTGGTATACCCCCTCGAGATCACACACAAAAGATAGGCTACTTGGGAATGGCTTCTCAAACACACAGTGTGGGGTGACTAGACTAAGTCAGCCCAACCTATCTAGCATACTATTCCATATCAGGGGACAACCATAGGGTCCTTTTTCATTCTTTGCTCGATCTTTTTGAAAAAAATTAGTAAGCGTGACATCCACTCACACACAATACCTAAAACACGCCTAAACACGCAAAGCTACGAAAACAACCTAAAACAAAGACAAAGACACATGCAACCTAGCCTAAAAACAACCAAAACACAGAAAAAAAAAAAAACAAACAATTAAAACAAAAAAAAACCAACTCCAACCGAGCACCCACACCCCAAACAAAAGTGGACAAGGTCCCTCACGTCAATAAAAACACAAGTGAGTGGTGTAGTGAACCCCCAGATCGTCTATCATCAAGTAAAGTGATGGTAGAGGTGGCATGTGAAAGGCGAGAGCAAGCCGCCCGATGGATCGGCCGGGTTGCCGAGAATGGCTTCCTAGCTCACGATTGCGCATGATCAGCCCTCATGTTGGCCATGAGTGCGTCCACGTCCCCGGCTGATGGCACCTCATGTCCCAGGGTTCATCCATCAATCGGGTTATCGTCTTCAGACCGTCCTCCATCAGAGTGGAAGGACTACCAGCCCCTCTCCCCGGGATGGTTGTGGCATGGGTTTGAGTAGATGACTGACCGGCCTCGCCTTGGGTGCCTACTGGGATCCCAAACCTAGACTGGTACCCCCTAAGTTCATTCTCATCAGAGGGCTCATTGCCCAAATTGTACACTCCTCCGCTCTAGTACAATCTGCTGTCTTTCTTAACAATGATTGCCTTGATCGTGTGTATCCAAGCCTCATTATCCTCTAAGGGCACCCCGGCTTGCTTGCATAGGTCGTAGATAAGGAAGGGGTGCCCGAGATTCATCTTCACATCTTTGTTAATGAGGATCACATCCTTTATAACTTGCCCGACATCAAATGGAATGTCTTGGATGATGGCATAGTTGTGTAGGGCCCTCTTGGCCATCACTTCACACACATTAGTCGTCAGGATGAGACGCAATGTGATGAAGTGATGCCATACCTTAGGAATGTGTTTGGCCTTAAAGTGCACTACATGCCCTTCACTATTCAGTTTCTACTCACCCTGCCCATTGGTCAACATCCTAAGGACTTCAGGATAGTTGGGATGCTCATGGAGCCTATCATAGGCCTAAGGGTTAACCGGTTCTAGGTTATAGTGTTGGTTGATAGACTTCGCATTAAAGTCTACCACAACCCCGTGCACCCGGACCCTTTTCAGCACGTAAGAGGCGAGATTAGCTTAGAACTCTCGTACCACACTTGTGGCAGCTAATCTCAGAGGTTGGCAAAGTGCCCTCCATCCCTTGTTCACAATGGTTTTGCAAAAGAAATCATCGGGGTGGTGAAACCCCTTCTCCTTGATGAAGGACCTATTCTTCAAGATGAGGTCACTTCTACCGCACTTTCATTGACAAATTTCAGCGATCGTAATCATGAGTAGTCTTTCACTACTCGCGCTTCTATTCTCGAGCTCGCTTCGCTTCGTCTGACATCTAGCACTTGATGTGATCGGGTTGATGATCTTCTAGGCTTGAATCACTCTCTAGTTGGCCTCCTAACACCTAGTGTGATGCCACTCTACCAAATAACCCAATAGAGTCACCAAAAACTCACTTAGGTCAAAGAACAAAAACCTAATGTGCACTAAGTGAGATGGTGTTCTCAACTCAAACCAAGGGGTTCTATAACCACCAACCACGCATAAGGTTCCTTCTCTAACACAAGAAACCTAGAAAAACTCCAATACAAACCGAATCTAGACTTAAACTTACCTGTAAACCAGATCGGAAGAAGGATCTCCAAATGAAGGTGGACACTAGTGTTTTCGGATCTAGGAACGTGTTTAGGGCTTCAGGGGTTTCTAAGATCAATTAGGACGAGCTTGGATGAGGGTTTGTAGGAACACCTACAAAAATAGGAGAGAACAAGTGAGGGTTCGTGTTGCGTAAGGAGAGATGAACGTTCATGTTAATAAAAACAGGGCAACATCATGACGTTCGGGCTAACGTCGCGATGTTCGAGCCAACATCGCAACGTTCCTGAGAGTTATATTTTCAACGTCGCGATGTTGGGATCCAACGTCGCAACGTTCCATAATGTCAGGCTCCCAACGTCGTGACGTTGAGATCTAACGTCGCGACGTTCTAGAGGCCGCAATTTTCAACATCATGACGTTAGGATCCAACGTCGCGACGTTCTCAAGAGTAGCTCAACCCGGAAGCTGCCAACGCCGCTGACACTTCAGAGTAGCTCAAACTGAAGTTAAAGACCGCCGCGACGTTGCAACTCAACGTCGTTACATTATAGAGAAGAAAACCCAACTTTTTGAAAAACAAATTTCTAAGGTTAATTACCCTTTTAGATTCCACTTTTGCCACCCTACTGACAATTTGTTACCTCTCTCGTTTGCCGCTTCCGACCTCGGAGCTTGAGAATAGAACGACATGCATAAATTACGACATATGCAAAGTTACACTAATAAACAACATATGCAAAGCTACACTAATGAATGAAAAAGTTGAAAATGCTTAGGTTGCCTCCTAAGTAGCTGTAACACCCCAAAATATGTCCTAGTCGTTTTCAATGTGTTTAGGGTATTTTATAGGTATAATTTGAATTTTTTGTAATTTAAATGCAAAACGTGAAATTTTCGAAACCCGAAATATGTACAAGAAATAAGGGTAAATTTGTAATTTGTCAAAATGGGACATAAAAGACATAAGATAAGAAGATTATGGCAAGTAGAATATAACATAAGTCGACGGCAACAGAGGAGAGATGAGAACCCATGCAAATAAAAGGAAAATTTAATATAAAAAGCGGGTGAGACCAAATTGGTCTCTCATTTTTGGAGACTCCAAACGTAGTGCAAGAAGAGAGTGAGAAGAGCAGTTAAGAAGAGAAAGGTTAAGAAAAAGAAGAGGAAAGCTATGGAAAGTATGGAAATTGTATGGATGATATGCTTTTGTGTAGAACTTGTATGGATTTTGGACTTTGGTATAGATTTCTATTGTTTTCTATGGATGATAGGTTGTTCCATTTCTAGGGTTTAGTTAGGAATTCATCCTAACCCTAGATTTGTTGGAAGTTGGGTTGATAGTTTGTATAAGATGAATATGGAATCCTTCCTATTTCTAGTGGTTTTCGTAGTAGATCGTGACTTTGGTATGGATTCTTGAATTTTGTCTAGGGTTTGGTTATATAGTTTCTAAACCACCATCACAAGTGTTTGTGGAGTTGTTGATGGATTCCATGGTGGGCTTCATGTAGGATGGAATGGAGGAGGTTTATGGAAGAAAAGTTGGTATCAAAAAGGCAAAATCTGCCATTTCTGGGCAATCCCGCAAAGTACCGTACCTAGTCAGGTGGTACCGTACCATGCGTAGGCAAATGGTACCGGTATTAATCAAAGTGGTACTCAGTACCACCACTGTAATCAAGGTTGGTACTAATACGATCCAAGCGGTAACGGCATTCTCACTCGCTCGTGCAGCTCGATTTTTGTATTCTGCTATCATAAGCTCAAATTGCACACTATGCATAAGAACCCTAATAAATGATTAACGGGGGTTCAAATAAGAATGAAACTAAGTGAAAAACGCACCGTACTGGCGAGTTCGATGTTGGCAAAATTAATGCCCCTATGATAAGATAGTAAATTCCTGAACACATATAATTGTAGGACTGCCTAAGACCAGATATTAAATGACATGGCACTTCTGTTACGTGGGCAGGCACGTCTCTGATTAGTGCTTCGGCACTCCTGCTAGTGCTACGACACTTCTGTTACGTGGGCAAAGTATTGTTCTGATCGTTACTTTTTAGCACTTCGCTAAAGTTACAAAGCATTTATTACGTGCAAGCACGTCCTCCGATCGCCGCTGCACACTCCTTCAGCAAGCACAGACTTCATTACGTGGCAGCATCGTCTCCGATCGTTGCTTGGCACTTACTTTGTGCTACGACACCCTCAAGATCAGATCAGACCTTCGAAGACTTATCGCTAAGCATAGTCCTACTCATTCTTTATTAAGAGGTCTAGGGTAGTCAAACAATTATACGATAGCGTTCCAATAATGAATAAGAGGAAAGTAATGTACATCATTCTGCTCTAAATGTACCTACTTCGCACCTCTCGTATATGTAAGTTCAGTAGCATCTACTCGCACCCTCCGTACAAGCATGTTCCGCTAAAAGTATAAGTATAACATAAGCTCAGACCTCTTCTAGAGATCCTCGAACAAGCATAAGTCTGCTATAAGTGCAAGTATATGTTCTACGGGAGATCTGAATAAGTATAAGTCTGCTATAAGTACAAGTAGGTGTATAAGTTTATTATATAAATTCATGATAAATTCTGATATCTCGCACTGTGATATCTCTGCCATCGTTATATGCTTATTGTAAATGAGTATTAGTGCATGTGTATATGTATAAATCATATGTTTCCCACTAAGCGTAAATCCTAGCACGGGTTTTAATCCGAGTAGATATAGAGGAGGACGTCTGCGATCTTCCGCATACTATTGGGCCAACACACTTGCAGGGGTTCACCACTGTAGATTTCACGCCCTGATTATGTAAATGTAAATGTACAGTTTTTGTATATGTATATGTAAATGGGACTCAGGATTATATGATGACATCAGAACACCAGCCACGGTGGTAGTTTTATTTTTGTATCTTTGAATATGATATTCTGATTCAGTTATAAGACTTGGACCACCAATGTCTGAAAAAGCAAGTAAAGAGTCCCGCAAAGTCAAGGTCTCCTTCGCCCACTCCAGCGGGTCGGGGTGACAGTAGTGCTTTGTTTAATGTCATAAATTTCACTTCCGAATCTAATGCTCCCGAGACTACGGGACTGCACGAACACCTTATGGCACTATTTTCGGTGTGCTCGGATTTATGGCCTGCTTGCTTGCATGAAACTCGCCCCCAAAGTATGGTTTCAATCATTGTGCATTAACTTTAAAACTCCCTTTCTCTTGGTGCATAATTTCTACTCCTCCATACGGAAAAACCTGAGTCACAATAAATGGTCCCGACCACCTCGACTTTAATTTCCCTAGGAAGAGCTTGGGTCGGGAGTTAAATAGGAGGACCCATTGGCCCGGCTCAAACTCTTTCCTTACAATATACTTTATCAGGCAAAAAGCTTCGTCGCTTCTTTGAGAGATCTGTGTTCTCGCACGCCTCATTGCGAAACTCTTAATCCATCGAGTCAAGAAGATGCTTCGTCACATCTATCGCCCCTCATTCAACGGTCATTGCCCAATATGATCTATGTTCCAATCCCACATGCAAGTGGCATGCTTTCCCAAACAATAGCCTAAAGGGTGACATTCCGAATGGTGTCTTAAATGTTGTTCTATATGCCCAGATTGCATCATCTATCTTTTTCGCCCAATCTTTCTTCGGGCTATTGACCATTTTCTCTAAGATAGATTTGATTTCTTTGTTTGATACTTCTGCTTAGCCATTAGTCTGTGGGTGGTATGCAAGTGCGGTCCAATGCCAGACACTATATTTTCTCAACACGTTGTTAACAAGTTTATTACATAAATGTGTTCCTCCATCTGTGATCAACGCCCGTGGAGTTCTGAACCGGGTGAATATTTGACTGCGAAGAAAGCTTGCTACCACTCTGGCATCATTAGTTCGGGTAGGTATGGCTTCCACCCATTTGGAAACATAATCTACGGCTAGAAGAATGTATAGATTGCTTAAAGATGAAGGAAAGAGGCCCATAAAATCCATCCCCCATATATCAAACAACTCTACCTCTAGAATGGTTTACAAGGGCGGCTCATCTTGTTTTGATATGCTTCCTATTCTTGGCATTTGTCACAGATAGACACAAACTGGTACGCATCCTTAAACAAGGTGGGCCAAAAGAATCCCGACTGAAGTACCTTTGCAGTTGTTCTATTTCCCCCAAAGTGCCCCCCACAAGCTAGAGTGTGGCAGTGATCTAGTATACTTACCATTTCCTCCTTTGGGACACATCTTCTTATCATCTGGTAGGCACAATGCTTATACAGAATGGGCTCCTCCTAGTAGTAATGCTTCAATTGTGCGAAAAATCTCTTCTTCTGCTAATAATTAAATTCTAGTGGGAGCATTCTTGCCACCAAGTAGTTCACAAAATCCTCAAACCAAGGTACTAGCTCTTTGTCTTCAATCACCAAGGGTTGTTCATCAGGGAAATTATCATTGATCTGAATTTCTTTACTCGACCTTTCTAATCGTGAAAGATGGTTGACTACTAGATTTTCAATCCCTTTCTTATCTTTAATTTCCAAGTCAAACCCCTGTAGTAATAACACCCACCTTATCAATCTTGGTTTCGCATCCTTCTTAGTCATTAGGTACTTTATGGCTGAATAGTCGGTGTGCACTATTACCTCGTTACCAATCAAATACAGCTGGAACTTATCAAACGCAAACACAATAGCCAAAAGTTCTTTTTCAGTTGTTGCATAATTTAGTTGCGCATCATTCAACGTCTGGCTCACATAATAGATAACCCGAATGTTCTTCCTTTTGCCCTTAATATCGCCCCTATCGCGTAGTCGTCGCATCACACATTAGTTCAAAAGGAAGATCTACCAAAGGTTACTATAATAGGTGATGATACCAATTTCTCTTTCAGAAACAAGAACGCTTTCAGACATTGATCATCAAACTCAAAAGGTGCTCCTTGAACAAGCAGATTTGACAAAGGCTTAGCTATTTTGGATAAATCCTTTATGAATCTCCTGTAGAATCCTGCGTGACCTAGAAAGCTCCTTAATCCTTTCACTGAAGATGGAGGTGGTAGCTTTTCTATTGTTTCAATCTTAGCTTTATCTACCTCGATTCCTTTTCCTGAGATCCAGTGCCCCAATACAATGCCTTCCTTCACCATGAAGTGACACACTTTTCCCGCCTCACACGGTTTGTTTCCTCACATCTTTCGCCCTGCCTCAGCCCAAACAATTATCAAAGGATTTACCTAGCACATAGAATCATCCATAATACCATTGCTTTCCTCGATCACGTCCGAATATACCATCACGCGTCAACCGGCTCTACGCGTTACATACCCCCCAGCGGTATCACAAAGCAAACTCTACCGCACGAGCACGTGAATGCTATTTTCTCGTCCTCCGATGATATGTTGATCCGATTATAAATAATACCCGGGTCCAAGAAACAATAATATGCCCCATCAAATTTCGCCTAGCATTCGATCTAGGAACTGGCGGAAATGATCTTTCTTGTCAGCTTATTTACTTCGAGTCTATGCATTCTCCACCAGAATCGCTCGAGATGTAGTAGTGCTATTCTCGTCCTTATCACTATGGTCCCTCCCTTTTTTGGGACAACCTGTACTGGGCTTACCCACGAACTGTCTGAGATGGGGTAGATCACTCCTACATCTAACCACTTCAATACCTCTTTTCTTACCACTTCTTCATCACTGCCAGTCTCCTAAGCCTCCATCAAGGTTTGTTCATCCTTCACTGTGATCTGCATACATGATGGGAGGATCCTTCAACTAGAATCCAGAACATCTCGATCTCGAAGCACTCTCAAGTTTATATCTTCTTCCACTACGTAGATGCCGATATGATAACTGGTAGGATTGAGGATTCCCCTTGATAAGCATACCTCAAGTGACTAGGAAGTGGCTTTTGCTCCAACTGTGGTAGTCGCTCAATCGAAGGCACTGAAGTCTAAGTGTTCTCTCCCAACGGCTCATAATACTTTCTTATGTTCACCTAGAAGGAGTCCATCCACTTCACATACTCTTCGACCCTTCACCTTAGCCTCCTCCCAAGATTCGCACAAGGCCAAATTTCTCCAAAGGGTCGCCAAACCACTTTCGCTGGGGCCTTATAGCCTTTACGCTCTATCATAAAACATGCATCACTCTACGCTGGTTGACTCACATCATTGAATACACTCAATTCGACCTCACTGAATTTTACACTTTTCACATCAATCATAAATGCCAAATACATGAGAACGGCATGCCAAGATAATGGGTATTCTCCATACCAACATCATGAAATCACCGGGAAGATAACTGTTCACCCTTGTCAACACACTTCACGCTCCCGGTGTGATGTTTAAATGATATATTTTCCAACTACAAGGTGACCGTCGTGGGTCTAGCTTCACCTAACCCCAGCCGTCTAAAAATGGATAAAGGCATGAGTTTAATACTGGCTCCCAAGTCACATAGGGCTCTCTCGAAGATCAAGTTCCCTATTCATACGGATCGTGAAGTCATTGATCCTTCATTTTCCGGGGCAATTTCCTCCAAGCATAAAGATCACTCAAGATCACCCGCCCCAAATTCCCATAACCTCTTTCCTGATTACGCATATCTTCATGAATTCGACATAGCGTCAAGCATCCGCTCTAATGCATCCGTACTCCGATGTCGAGCATGCGCCTAAACACTCACAATCAAAATCTCATCCATTATTCTCCCAAATGCTGGTGATGAGGATTGGTTCCAGGGTCCCACCGTAAATCGCTTATTTCACACTCTTTCCTTCCATCCATCTTCGCCGCTTCTCTCTCAGGTCGCTCCTATATCGGATCTCTCCCGTCAATCATCCACATTCCAGCTTCTCTTCATATTGCTTGGCTGCTTCATATCACATTTTCTAATTTCTTCTGAAGATAGTTTAACATGTTCTTATCTTCACCCTGCTGATCTCCACTGCAGAACTCTGTCACTTTCAATAATAGATTAGCTATTTGTCCATTGTACTTCAGCTTTCAACTGAAGTCACTATTATTCAACTGGTCGACCACTTGACATGCCTTTGTTTGATCTGCATATAACAGGATGAGAAATAAGACTGAGCTGGTGTTTCCTTCCAATTCATTTTTTTCCACAAAAGCCGTTAATCGTAAAAGGGTCTGGCCCTCACTGTTCCTCCCTTCCTTCCATTGATTCATTGACTGTCACTTAATCTGATTCGCCTTAATAGTGTTACTCCATGTTCAACCCTCTACTTAAATCTCTACACTTCCAAGCCTTCTCTACTTATTCGTCAATCTATTCCGGAAGGACATTTATGTCATCTCCACACATCTCATATCTCCCCGGTTGTACTTAATAGAATGTACAAAGACCTGCACCTTTGTAACTATTTGGTGAGTCAGGCAACATGATTTACTAAATCAAGCCAAGACCTCCGTGTCCGACCTCCCACGCTCTCTGTATCATCCTCTCCCTAGGCCATCTGGGTTGCTACAGCAACCTCAGATTCCATATGCTTCAGTCTTTAATCTTCTTTCATCAATACTCCCGCTGGTGCATCTATAATTGTTCTAAGAGAATCACTGTGATCAAGCCAGAAAATGTATGACTTGCATCCATCTAGTCAGCCTCGTGGATGTGACACCTCCATAACAATTCATGAAATCTCTCTCCTGTGTTTCAATAAGTTCCCTTCCAACTCTCTAAATGTGTTAACTTCGCAATTATGCGATCTTGGAGAGCTGAAGAATCACCGTAAATTCTTCAGACCAAACGTCCCATGAGGTAATGGAATCCTAGTGGTTAGCTTCATTAACCAATGTTTAACCTCTATCACCCAACAGAGAGCGCAGAACAATCTCGCTTTTAATGCTTCTTCTATCACCTCATTATCAATCGTGTCACATACTTTAATGAAGTTTGTCAAATGCGTGTTCGGGTTCTCACTTGGCTGACCATGGAACTAAATGTTTTGAAGCATTTGTAGTGTTACCGTTTTCAACTCAAAATTATTCGCTTGAATAGGTGGTCTTCGAATAGCAGACTGAACAACCGTAGGCGGTAAAGCGAACTCCTCTAGCAACATAAACAGATCATCTCGTCAGGCGAACGACCGTAAAGTATGGGCCTACCATTATTCCCATTCTCCGCCTCGCGCTTCGCTTTCGCTTTCGCTTTTATCTCGCCTCTTCATCACTGCAAGATGACTGCTGGGATCTCTCGCGTGTTTCTCGTTTCGCGAATCGCAGTAAGGTTCTTTCTCGTTCAGATCTAACTAAAGTGGGCTCAACTCGAATCTCCGTCTTCGTGACACACTCACAAAGAACTTCACTACAATCACACTCGCACAAGCATAGAGACCAAATTACACTTTGTCACCAAAATAAAAATAAAAAAAAATATTTCCGCATCTAACTCCGTGCTAATACAATATCAACATGGAAATTCTCCGCAATCTGGCATAAAACTCGACGGCACCGCAGGTTATGTAAAATTAATGTAAACGTAGCTGGTCATACGTGTCAGTTTATGTAATATAGTGTGGCTAGTCAAGTGTCTCCGCCAAGAAGAAGTACATCGAATTAACGTGAATATCCGATCTCACAAACTTGAGCTAATTATACAATATAATGAAACTTCTAATCCTAAACGATTTCTTAACTTAATTAATGGGGACTATTGTTCCTAATGCATCTAATGACATTATCTAAGTAGAATTGATCATTCAATACTTCTGCATTCACGTCGGCAGCTGATCGTATTTCACAGATAACCTTCTTAGGTATATTCGCTTATCTCGCCAGAGAGGTTTATTGCACTCTACATCAACCCTAAACTTCGAGACACTTGAATGGTTAAACCCTAATCGCAACACTTGGAACTGAGAGATCTCTACTCTCCGATTTACCAAGTGTCACTCTACTTGGATCCCCGATAACCTTTATCTCTCGATCTCATATTCCAAGGAAAGATGTCGACATAATACAAAACACCGCCTATAGATAATTCACGTAAAATAAAGTAATTCAATATCTACCCATATGTTTGACATCAATGAAATTGAATTAATTACTAATCCATATGAGTGTGACAAGAGTACAGTAAAAACCCTAGAGATCAAACTAGAACATCATTCTTATAATTACAATCATTTTGTTTTCAATCAATAAGTGTTCAAGAAAGAAAAATACGAAATACAACGATTACATGATCTCTCCTGTCACCTTGTGTAGTCATCTTTGTCTTGGATCTCGTGCCTCTCTCCCCTCTTCCTCTTTTTTTTGTCGTTCTTTTTATTTTTTTATATCTAAAAAATTATCGCTGGATGAGTCCTGGCAACGTTTTTCGACGCTGGAGGTCGCTGCGACGCGAAGTGCTCTCCTCCACCTCCTTCTTCAAATCTCCACATTTCCAAATGCCACCTGAATGCAGCAAAAAACGGCATCATATACAATGATAAACGCATTCTATTACGGGGATGAAATGAAACAAAAGCGTGATCAAACGTGGGTATATGATGAGTGTTTGGCACTCATCAATAGTAAGGTTGGAATTTCAGATAAACTAAATCACCCACCTCAAATTCATCATCCCATCTTTTAGTGTCCACAACCAGCCGTGCTTATGGTTGTAGTAAAGCTCTTCATGGTTCCATCTCGGTTCTTAGTGACCGGGATTGTTGGTTCGGCTTTGGCTAGGACTCCCTTGTCAAGACTCTTCCCTTGAATTCGGTGATTCCAACAACCTTTGTAACTTAGCAAATATCTTAGTCATGTTTTCTTAGATATCATTGACATTGGTCTCCAAAGCTTCGAGTCTCTCCTTGTGGGTTGCCATTTTGGACTCACTATGATATCATTGTCACTTTGGACCCACTATAATACCAAATAATAAAACCCTTGTGGGTTTTCTTTGACAAAGAGATATTGGATGCTAAATATTTCCCATCATTAATTTCATTTCAAAGTTTTAAATACAAAATAAATATAATAAAAAATTATGCTTCTAGAAGTGCTTCTAGTGGATTCCTAAATATACTCATTTACAAAGTCATTTGATTAAATAAGGATTAAATGCAACAAATAATGAGAAATAAAAAAATAAATTTATTATAGTGATAAACGTCTTCTATCCAAATAAACCTCTTCACACAAAGTCATTTGACACACTAATTCATCATACAATATATCACTTGTTTAATAATTAAATAATTTGTATTTATGTTCTCAATTCCATTATTATTTACGACGGATTTACATCATACAATAGAATACTTAAGATTTAGTAATGTTAGTTAAGTACTTATGTTATAAGAGTTTATTATATAAAAGTTATATTATATATTATTTTAATGTTATTTGTATTTAGATATATATTTTAAAAAAGCGTTATGCATCATTTTTAAAGCATATATTAGTATACAAACATCTTATACAAATTCGAAATACCAAAGTACTATTATAAGCACTTATAAAATCGTTGCTTTCGATAAATAAGCACTTATCATAATTTTTACAATTAAAACTAATAACTAAAAATTAATTTATATATATATATATAGGTATATATATATATATATATATATATATATATATATATATATATATATATATATGAAAGCATGATAAAAATTAAAATAAAGTAAATTAATTAGATACTAAAAATATTTATCATCTCACCTATAACTTCAAGATAAAAAATAACAATTTAAATAATATTCTTTTTCAATTTTGTTTCATATGCATTAAAGAGATTATAAAAATGAAATATTATATGTTTTTTTCTTCACTAAAATATTTAATTTGGATGTTTTTTATAAATTAGAACAGACATCATTTATCATAATTATTTAATAAGAATACCATTATGAGACAAAAGCCTTTGAGTGCCTCGAAGGTGAAGGCAAACTGGAGGTACGGGTTTTTTTTTTGCGATAAGCTTACCCTAATATAAATAAAAATTATACATCTTACTAAATATTGTCTATAGTTTTTATCTAATAATAAAATACAATAAAAGAAATGACATCAAACATAAAAATGTTTCACATCATTACAAATATTTTCAAAACAAAATAACAAACATCATTAATGTTTTCAATCATCACAAAAATTCTAAGTTCCAAAACAAAATAAACACTCATAGATCTGCATCAAATTCTAAATAAATAAAAAATCATCATCAATATCATTATTCTCAACCATCACATTTTTTTTAATTATATGTCATAATTTTTTCATATTTTTAATAATTTTTTTCAAAAATTTACCTATTTCATACATAAAATTTCAAAAGTTAATGGATTTTGTTTTCAGAATTTTTTACATAATTTTTTAAAAAATTTGCCCATTTTTATATAATTTTTCAGAATTTCTCTATTTCATTAATTTTATAATTATTTCCTCTTTTACATAATTTTTTCAAAATTGTACTTATATTTTACATAATTTTGGGAGAGTTGTTTCTATTTTTTTCATTATTTTCACATAATATTTTTTGTCATTAAAATGACCAATTTTGTCATATAAGCTGTTTTAAGCTTTTTTTTATATGATTTTTCATAAAATTTATTGAAATAAGTTAAAAAAGACTTATATGGGATTATAAGTAATTTTTATAAGCTCTTTCAAACATCTATAATTTTTATCAAAAATACTTATTAAGCTCAAACAAATTATAAATAAGCTCTCCCAAACACAAACACGAACACAAGCCCCATCAATTTCAAATTACTACTCTTACTTGATATAATATAAAGCCCCATCAATTTCAAATTACCACTCTTACTTGATATAATGTATTTTATTTAGGAATAATTGACATAAATAATTCAAACTTTCACTCTTCTTCTTTAAATAATCTCATCTTGAATCAACCTAACTTTGTTCTTGTTTTGGTCCGGATTAACCGGTGAATATAAAAAAATAAATAAATAAACCTCTCTCCTCTCCCTCAACCGTAATTTGCCACCATCTTTCCCACAGTTCAAATGCCAACGCTGCCAAAAATGTTCTCTCTTTTTTAGGGAGCGTTTCGGTGCGTGATTCGTCGGTGGACTCCATTCACATTATGGCCGACTTCTGGAGGGTTCTGGTGCTTTCTGATGGGTTCATGTTCTTGATTGATTCGCTTTTGATTCAGCCATTGAAGAAGCTGAGTTTTCTCAAGTCGGTGACTGTGATTTCCAGGAGAATTCGGAGCGGCGATACTGAAAGTTTCGATTTTTCGGAGAACCTTTCGGGTTTTGTGGAGTCCGAGAGCACGAGTCAACGGTTTCTGATGAAATTGGGTAGAGGGATTAGGGCAAACGATGCGAAAGCTCAGGAATTCGAGCACTTGCCGGAAGGTAATCGCATGTTTTCCATCGCCTCTGCTAAGAAACTGGTATTGGTAGAATTTCAATTAGTCGGTGGATGGAATGGGAGTGAGGGAGATTGATAGGAGTGGTGGAGTGAGTCATACCGTTGGCATCCTTCTAGGACTCGCAACCTCTGAGATTGGGAGTGCGATAACGAAAACTTCACCCAAAACCAGAGAAGAACAAAAGGAGAGTTGGAGAGTGAGTGACGAAAGAGATGGCGATGGCTCTTCGGAGGCTTTCATTGTCGATCGACAAGCCGATTTGCAGAGTCTTCAATTGCGGTTCCATCTATCACATGGTTCTTTCTTTCTCATTTCTCCGTTTGGATGCTCAGAAAATACAGGAAAGACGGAATAGTGAAAGACTTATCGGTGGTTATAAACTTGTTTATTGATTTTCCTCTTCCTATATATTTTTTTGAGCACCCTGATTTCTACGGGAATGCTTGTTTTGTTTCTCACGATCCATTTCTCGTTTTGGTTTCATTTTCACAAACATCTTTATCGAACGAAGTTGTGTACAAGATGGAGAAATCTGGTGTTACTGTAAGCTGATTAGTGTTTCGTTTACTGATTTTTCCTTTTTTCTCTCCTAGAATGTTTTATCGTCGTTTCATTTTATTTGTTCTGCTTTCGTATAATTGCCATTTGCCAAAGCAGTTGAATGCTCCGCTGGAGGTTGTGGATCCTGAAATTGCAGACATCATTGAACTCGAGACCATGGTTTGGATTGATGATATTTAATTATTTATATCTGCTTTTCCCACCTTGCACCTTTTACCTAGCATTTTTAAAACTGATTTTTTTAAAAACAAAATAAAAATTTTGCTGGTGATATATGCGAACATGCAATGAGCCTCAAGCTCAACGTTCTCGAATGAATCATAATATTTCGAATGGGCTCTGTTCTAGCCTAGCTTTTAACGAGTCGAGTCCCGAAAGAAATTTCTGCAAGCTGTGGCCCTCAAGCCACAAGACCCTCTTCTTAATTATTATATCCAACTTTGCGAGACCTACAGATTAATATATATATATATATATATATATATATATATATATGTTGTATATATATATATATATATTTATTTATCACGTTTATAATACTTACTTATTAATATAATTTATAGAATAATATCCTATTCTCTTACATCTGCTTAAAGAAAATTAATTATTTTTAAAAATAAATATATTTATAACTAAATAAATAAAACTAATATTTGCTTAATAATAAAAAATAGATATATTATTTACGTCATCCCCTGAAAGAGAGATATAAATTTGAAAAATCCTTGTAAAATTTTATATACAAAAATATTTCCGAGTTTCACAGCCTTTCGAGCCGAGTTAGGTTGCAAGCTCCTCGACTCAATGGGGCTAACATTTCGAGTCGGGGAATTTCACATGAAATGAGTTTTGACCGAGTTTTCGATTGAGTCAGCCTCCGAAGAAACGCGAGCTGTCTTCGTCTCACAAGACCCCTAGTCGGGGATGTGAGAGAGGGGTGGAGATAATTGTAGGGATTAATTAGAAAGTGATAAATGGCATGTGATATATGTTAGATTTTCATAAAGTGGGCTTTATTAATTGGATTTATTAACTGGATTTATTCTATTTTTAATTGGCGAGATTATTAGGCTTCTTAATAATTCATATGGGCCTGTGTTACACGCTGAGCACGTCCTACCAGAATGGAGCGCTTCCCTGGCCGTAACTCAATATATAAAGCATACTAAGTCCTCCTAAACCCTAGCGATAATGTGATTTCTTCGGGACCTCACATACGACATGTATAAATACTTTCTCCTCGACACGCGATATGAATCTCATTCAAGCCAAATGGCCACCAAGCGGCTTGTTTTATAAGATCTTCGGTGATCTCGACGTCTTTTCTTTGCGTGTTTTTTCATCAATTCCGCATCAAGAAGATATATTCAAATGGATTCCAAATCGTGCAATAGTATATGTATTCTCGCTTTTCCATTAATGTTATGCTTTGTGTTCTACACGGCACCCAAAGCCGATAGAAATCAGATCCCACAATTGGTACGTAGCCAACCATGCATTGAATTCAATGCATATGAATCCTGGAAAATTAATTGGTTTTATGAAAAACGGCATTCCGTCTGGGCCTGAGTTTTTCGATAAATCCAAAATTAAATATTTTTGCATATTTGGAATCTACACGACGAGACGATCACATCGGTGGGTGGCCCGTCGCCGGAGGTGGCCGGACGTGCCCTCACGCGCCGCCACGCGGCTGCCAAGACGACTCTGCGCTAAGGACACGCGCCAGATCTTATCCAACGGCTCACGACGCCATGATGACGCGATTACACCCGTTACCGGACTTGACCGGCCAAACCGATCTACCCGACCCGTTTTTGACCCGGTTCAGTAAGTGGATGCTGACATGGCCGATGACGCGGTCACGCATCGCGGTCGACGCGGGCCGCCGACGCTGGTGATGACGCAGGCGATGACGCCATGATGACATCATCTCTCGCACTGCTCGTCCGACCCGCCGACCGATATCGGACCACCAAGGTCAATCCATCCCGGCCCGACCCGATCAATCCGGGTCATCCACTACCGACGGCCAACGCCCGAATCTCGGGCCAACAAACCCAGCAGCCTGTACACGCGCTGCCACGCGCTTCCACACGCGCCGAACCTTCGCGCCGTGAGCGTGTGAGGGCATTTCTCGGGAAAATTTGGTATCCGCAACCTGCATTGAAATTCTCTACAATGTGGTATATAGATCCCGCAATGCTAAGCTTTACAGACATAAGAAAAATGCGTATAAACCCTATGTACGCCTGTAAATTAGGTATATTTTTTTGCTGTATTTTTATTTCTATGGTTTCGAAATACATATGGTAGCCAACATGTATATCACTGCATAAGAATGTGTAGAGTCTATATTCATGGACTATTAACAGAATGATTGAACAAGATAATTGGCATAAGATATATATTGAATGTGATACATAAAGTTTATATCCTCGGGTATGAGAGATTGCCATGATCCAATCGAGTCGGACCGCCTGTGCGGCACACTCGATTGGCTCGGAAATATCGCCTCATATCAGGTGGGATGTCTCCCCGTCTATTACATGATCATACTCCCAAAGGAGGTGGTCCTTGCAGCGTTCACGGAGGGATACATGTATGAAATGCGCTTAAATGATCGGGATCTTAATGTTCATACACCCAAAGGCATGATTTCACGAAGGATTGTGAATATGTTCTCATGGCCGCCATGCCGTGAGAGAATGTACAATCGCATGTCATATTTACCCAAAGCGACATGTGATGATGTATGTACTCTCTATGAGTATTCACATGATGCTAATTGTATTGTTTTATTTTTATTTTTCACTAATTTTTCAGGAGCTAATTCCATTTCAATCGAGATCCTTACCGGATTGAATTTCAAGAAATGGAAAAAAAAAAAAAAAGAGGATTTTCAATTGGGAATGATTTGGCGGATGTTCACACGGGCGCCATACCTACGCTTCTGCAGATATCACAACCTCTAGTACTGAATTTGAGAAAACTGACTATGCTGCCTGGGAGAGGAGCAATAGGATTTGCTTGTTGACAATGAAGAAATCCATACAAGAACACTGGTAAAAGGGTTCGCTGCTAGGATCGCATCGCTGCTTAAATGACTACAGCCCATAGAGGCCAGAAATCGAGTTTCATCCAATGCTGAGGTTGGAACATTCTTCAAAAGCTCTTCAACATGAAGTATGATGGTACAGCTGGGGTTAGAGATTATGTCCTGAGGATGGTGGACCTAAAGGCGAAACTCCAAGCTCTTAATGTTACCATTCCCCGATGCCGTATCAGGCATCAAGCTCCTCGAACACCCTTCCACCCGATTTGGGATTATAAAAGACAAAACTACAATTCCTAAGATGAAACTTGGTCAAGAAAATGACTTGATAGCTAGCGCGCGGGTGTATGGGTTATAGTTTAAGAAGGATAAAGAGCATATGGCCTTATATGCCGCAAGTCCCCATAAGAGGAAAGAATAAGAAGTTCAAAAGTCGAACCCATAAAGGTGCTCATGAAACTACCGTCAATCTGACAATACGGGTCAAAAAGAAGACATTCTTAAAAAGGATGGTGATCGCCGCTTTTGTAGCAGCGTCAGCACAAGCAAGGATCACAAAGAAAATTCAGTGCTCGATGTCCAAGCTGGGCTTACAGTAATGATTCTCTTTATCACTGCTCGCGAATCCAATCCTATCTCAGCGACCATCCGCCTCTGTGGCTCGACAGGAGCAACTAATCATGTCGCATTTACCATACAGGATTCATAAACCCAGGAAGCCAAACAAGGATGAATCAAAGCCACTCGCTGGAAATAACGAGAAGGTCAAGTCATGTTCATGGAGATGTAATCTTAGTTTTAGATTCTCGTTTTAAATCGATATTGAAAGACACATTTTACGTATCTTCTTTTTAAGGAATTCTAGTTTCAGTATCATGTTCGATTCATATGATTATTCTTTTGAAATTAAGAGCAATATTATTTCAATATTTCTTAATTCAAATAAGCGTCAGATCATTATACGCCGTCCAACGGATTATACAGATTAAGTTTATCTCCGATGACATACGTGGCTTATACCTACCGAAGACTGCTTTCTAAGAGACCACTACCTAAGGAAGAGTCTTATGCATTATGGCATAACGACGGCCATATTCTAAGGATAGAGAGCCGACAAAGACTAATATCCTTCCCGCCTTAAAAATGACTTAGAGATATGCGTAGACTGTTGTAGGGGTAAAATGACCAAGATAAGAAAGAAAATCGGTGAAATCGTAGTTCGACTCTGTTGGAAGTCATCCACACCGATATAAGCGGACCTTATGTGGGCAACCTTGGTGTGAAATTTTTATTTCATCACATTATCGATGACTATTCTCGATATGGTTATTTGTACTTGATTAAAGAAAAAGTTCGAGTCTTTGAAAAATTAAGATTTTTCGACCGAAGTCGAGAAACAATTAAAGTTTGGCGTTGTTGGGATCTGACCGAGGTGGTGGAGTATTAAGAAGCATGGCGATGCCGGATGTTTTGCGCTATTCAATACTTAGAGGACTCGGGATAAGGGCAATGGGCTTACTATGCCTCCGAGTCCCGAGCAAAATGGTATAGCCGAAAGCGCGCAATCGTACTTTATGGAAATGGTATGAGTATGATAAGAGGACAAATTTGCACCCGGTTTTCTATGGTAGCTTTTGAAAACAAACTTTGTACATTTTAAATCGTGTACCTACGAAATGCTCCATCGACTCCTTGAAGTTATGGACTCATAAAGCCTGGGCTAAACCATCTTGTTGTTTGGGATCCTCGCGGAAGCAGTTATATAATCCAACATTAAGTGTTGACCTAACCACTTACGTTACTTTGTATCTACCCCGAATATCTCGGGCGATACTCTGCCTAATCCCAATGGAGGCACAAGAATCAGGAATCACGTATGCCTAAGTTTTTTGGAGTTTGATGTGGCCGAAGAGAGAAGCCGTCGCGTACTCATTGAGGAAGATAGTACGATGAGTAATGTGGTATCTATATCTCCTCCCATACGTATAATTGCGTTAAACTCCCACACACCATTTTGAACTCGCTGGTGACTGTGCATCCCGCTGGCTGGTATTAGCCCTTAAATGGTTCATCAAGGCCTCAAAAGGTGATGTGGCTATTACTACTCTAGTAAGGAGATCCACTCAGGGAGGAAAGACGATCAGCTATACCACCGTGGACTATTTAGTCTATATAGAGAGCAAGACTCACGAGACCTGCCTGCGGATCGATCCAATAACTTTTATGAGGAAGCTGTTTCGTCCTCATCGAACCGTGGTCGATGCAACCGAGAGATGAACCAACTATGAGGCATCGGAGTTTTGGGATTTATTGAATTACCTGAGGTCGGTAGACCCATTGGCTGCAAATGGGTGTATAAAACTAAAAGGGACTCTAAAGGAAAGGTTGAGAAGTTTAAAGCGATCTGCCAAAGGTTTCACTCAGAGAGAAGGAGTAGACTATGAAGCAACTTTTTCTCCAGTCTCTTCTAAAGATTCTTTCAGAGTGATCATGGCATTAGTTGCTCATTTTGATACGGAGTTACACCAGATGGATGTTAAAACTGCCTTTCTCAATGGAGACCTTAATGAAGTAGTCTATATGATGCAACCCAAGTTTTGTGGCAAATGATTCAGGTAAACTTGTATGTAGACTAAAAAGTCTATTTATGGTCTCAAGTAAGCTTCTAGACAATGGTACTTAAAGTCTCTACAGTGTTGTTGTTTCATATGGTTTTGCTGAGAACAAAGTAGATCAATGTATATACCGCAAGGTCATGGGAGGAAATTCATTTTCCTAATACTCTATGTGGATGATATCCTCGCTGGGTAAGCAAAGTGACCTTGGTTTACCGTGAAGGAGACAAAGCCGGATGTTGTCAAATAACTTCTGGATAATAAGGACCCGTGAGGCCTGTCTCCGGTACTGAGATTCATAGGGAATCGCTCACTATCGGGTTTATCTCGTGAGGGCATATGTTGATCGAATTTAGAAAGATTCAACATGCACAATGTGCCAGAATTGCTCCACTCAGAAGGTGATAAGTTGAGTCTATCACAATGTCCCTGGCCCGCATATGTAAAGCCCAAATGTATGAATATACCTTATGCTAGTGCATCGGGAGTATTATATGCTCAAGTATGCACTAGGCCTCTGATATTGCCTTTGCAATGTGATTCTCTAGGCAGATATCGCCAAACCCAGACATGATCATTGGGTTGTCGCCAAGAAGGTTACGAGAAATTTAAAGAGGACAAAGACTATATGTTGGATTTACAAAACATGTTCGTGGACCTGGCTACCTAGTCAGTATTCAGATTCAGACTTTGGCTTCGCCGTGACGTAGTTGCTCAACAACTCCGGTTATATCTTTGCCAGCAGGAGGTGCAAAGGTCATGAAAAGTGAGAAACAAATCAATCGTATCCTCTACCATGCAAGCGGAGTTTCAGCATGCTTTTCAAAGAACTACTGCAATTCGCTGTCTTCGTCTAACTCATTAAGGAGTTAAATCGTGTTTTGATTTTGTGGATAAGCCCATACAATTGTGGCTGCACAATAACTCGCAGCGTTGTTTATTAACAAATAAACAGAGGTCTCAAGGGCCTAAGCACATGGAGGTCAACACCGACCATAAATAAAAAGTTCAAAACGGTGACGCTGGCGGAGCACATATCAATGTATGATATGACTGCAGATCCGCTTAACTAAAGCGCCTTCGCCTCATGCTAAAGATTCGATCGGCTACTGCCATTAATACGGGCTTAGGAGTATCATGGGAGCAATCGCGGAATTAGTGGGAGCTATTAAGTTTTATGTTGTTCTTATGAAGGTTGAATTCACCTCATTACATTTTTGTAATAATTGGAATTTATATCAACCTCTTTTCGTATTCAATAAGGTATTTGAATGTAGGTCATTCCAGCCGAAGACATATAATTGTTGAAAATCTCAAGGCATTGTGTGTTCTTGAATACAAAGTATGGGGCATTCATGGCATTAGCCTTAATGTAAAGATGTTTGTTACACATAAAGTAAAAGCTTGCCTATTAAGGTAACACATATACAGTTCATCGGAAATCCATGATGGATATTCTCCGGGTGACACACTCAGTTTTCAGGACAATTTATGCAGAGAATTTGACTAACAAAATGGATAACATGAAGTATCACCATTATGAGGTATTGTCCATTAAACACACTACCATATAAATCCTATACGCAAAGTTGAAAGCACCGTGACCATGGAAGGGGCCTCGCGTGAGTACATGCACTACCGCCATGATTCGCTGTTCGAAACTTTATGGGATCGATTGACTATTAAGAATAAACCCTGTACCAATATAAAGCAGATACGCTTTGTTTCAATTAATATCGCCCAAGTGGGAGAATGTTAGATTTTCATAAAGTGGGCTTTATTAATTGGATTAATTAACTGGATTTATTCGGTCTAATTAAGTGAGATTATTAGGCTTCTTAATAATTCATAATGGCCTAAGTAGTTATGCTACTGAGTAACGCCCTACTCGTAATGAGGGCCCGTGGTCAGAACTCAATATATAAAGAAGGCTCAAGTCCCTCCCAAACCCTAAGGATACGTATTTTTCAGACTCACATACAGATTACAGAGAAATACTTTCTCTGATACGTGAGAGGCAATCTCATTCAAGCCAGTGTCACCAAAGGGTCATTCGGGAGAAGATCTCAGATTCGACGCTCTTTCGTGTTCTTCATCAATTCCGCATCAAGAAGATATTCAAATGGATTCCAAATCAGGTACAGGTATGTAATTTTCAGTTTTTCTCCATTAATGTTATGCTTTGTGTTCTAACATGGTAATCTAGGTTGATAGAAATCGTATCCTACAATATACACATTACATAATTGTCCATGTTACATAAGATAAGTTAACCGGCTAAGCCAATGGAGTGATTGATCATGACCAAAACAAAAAGATATCCCTTAAAATTGGATTTATTCCCAGATTATCATAAGGTATGATAATTGAGATTATTTATATCAATTATTCTTTTTATTTAGTGATCTTGAATGACATATAAAAATGTCAACGTATTAAGTGCTATAATAGAAATATATATATTTGCATTTTAAGGTCCAGAAAACTTTTAAATACTAGCCTTGTTTTCTTTCAACACACTTCCGGTCACTCATCTTTCTTAAGCAATTAGAGGTGGGTCTCGGTTGATAGAGAGCGTTTTGTGCTAAAATTAAAGGTTTTGACCAATTTTAGAGTATTAACCCGTTAAAACCTCTAATATTATTATTTGGTGAAGAGTGGAATTGGCCCAATCTTGTAGTTTAAAAAACGTTACTCCCAATATCGATTTCTAAATAGAGGATTGCATGTGAAGTTGAAAAAACAAGTTTGTCCTAAAGTTGTCAATAATTACTACATTTTCCCATCACTAAAAAAATTTGTTCACAACTCTATTGATAAACTAATAATAATAATTATCTATTTGCACAAAGTTAATATTTTTGTAAATTTTCAACTCAAGAAATTTGTATATTTTAAAATGACTAATATTTTTTTTGTAAATGATGTTTTAATTCTTCAATATTAGTATACCTTATTTACAATAAACTCACCTTATAAATCTAAATTATTAACAAAAAAAGATATTCAAATATAAATTGTGTCAATGTCCTTATTAGTCAATTTACACAATTAAGTAGCTATCAACTATCAGTTAAATTTTACCAAACACATTTATACAAACAGCTAATAGAATCAGGTAAGAGCAAACAACTAATGCCACAGTTAACAACTATCAATTATCCGCTAGTTGCCAAACAAACTATGATTTTTGGTCATTTTCGACCTGAAATCACCAATCTTCACTTTTTTCTATTAATCTATTTCTTAATAAAGCTAAGTATTCCATATATAGCGAAGTTTCATTTGTTTTTATAATTTCATCGCGCCTTATTACTTAGGGCTTTACTCTTTTCGACGCCTTGTTTTAATGTTTACGTAGTGGGTTATGGTTCAAACGTAAATCATACTCCATCAAACAAAGATTTTTGTGTTATAGGTTTTCAAGTCACTATAGTTTTATCAAATTTGTAAACTTTAAACCAATTTATTATGCTATTAACCTAGATATTGTTTCATCATCTATTGTTTTTAGTGATTTTCCATGTTTTTATATAGATGTATTGCTTGCTTGAATTAATAAAATTATTTTCTTTAAAAAAAGTCAAGAAAACTTTTATAGTTGAACAAATTATAAGTTATCAAGGTAAAATGAAAAACAAAAAATATTCTGACTTTTATATTATCAAATTTTAGTTAAAAAAAAAATAAGACTTATCATTTTATTATTAACTTTATTTTCTTTTAAAATCAAATACTTTTTGTTTCAACAGATTTGGTAATATATATTATTAGTGATTATCAGGATGTATATCCAATTCTAGATATTCTCGGTTTTAAGGAGAAATAAAACTCAAACTTATTGTCCACATACCTACCAATCGATACATTCAAATAAAAACGTGGAATATTCAGTGGAGGCGGCCTAAAGCCGCGTCAATCTAAATAGTTATTAGCTTAATACTCAGAACTAAAGGTTAAACATCGGATATATCTATCAATATACGTCGATATATTGTGTATCGGGCGGTCTTGAAACGAAATCAAAGTTGGTTGATAGAAATATCAGTAGAATATTGGAATTATCGGTGATATATTGCTGATATATCAGTCATACATCGAAATATCGTGGATAAATTGAGATTTGAGTGCAGGCACGTAAAAAGGAAATAAAATCGAGAAAATCGTTAAAAAAATCGGTGAAATATCCTTGATTTCGTTGATATATCGGCGATAAATCGACAGCATATGATCGATCTTTTTTTTTTTTTGAAAAAATGGCCATGACATTCCGAATTAAAACAGGAAATAAAGAAAAAAAGAAATGAGAAAGAAGATGAAGAGGAAGCAGAAAAATATGAGAGGAGAAAAAGAAAATGGGAAGAAGATGGGAATGAAAAGTTTTCTCGGGGCAGTGAAAAGGTTCATAAAACATTTTGTGAGTTTAATAGAAATCAATGGTGGAAATAATGTTTATGAAAAATGTATGGTTTAGATCTAATTTTCTAAAATGAAGATAATGGGCTGAGAAAAAGCCCTAAAAGGGTCCAAATAATATATTTTTTTAAATGAGGGTCCAAATAATATTAAAAAAATTAGGTTATTTATCATTTATTATTCCAATTCTATCTGTGCATGCATTTGTTTAGAAACAACTCTTAAGAAAATCATAATTTTCTTATTTGATAATTTAAAATATGGGAGTACAAATAAAAAAAAGTTATTATCCATTCATAATTTTCCTTAATATTATAAAATTAAAATTTACTTGATAATTTAAAATATGGAAGTACAATAAAAAAAGTTATTATAAAATCTTATTTGCACTAAAAATTTAATTTTAATTTATATGGTATTTATGGTTTTGGTTTAACTTAATAATATTACCGATGTAGCAAAAACCACTTAAATAGATCTAAGATTAAAAATAGAAACGTAAAAATTTTTATTTAAAGACTATTGTAATGTAATATCTATAAATTATCGTAGTATTATCTTAATAAATGTATTTTTGTTTATTTATATGGATTTTTATACTTTCTTAAAGTATTTTTATTAATTTTTTATTTATAAATATTTATTTACTGTGAAAAAGTAAGGGGATTTTTAAATTCCCCAAATCATACATGAGTACAAAATTTTAATTAATTAAAACATTTGGAAATAAGGCCTCAGTGAAGTCCTCAAAGGATTGGATGGGCATATCGAAGAACGATGTCGAATCTTGAGCAAAGTAGTATAATGAAATATGCAAAGTGAACGAATGTCAAAAAAATATTTAGAAATATTATATAAATTTTTTTTAGAGATATTAAAATTATCCTTATTTTTATAAAACTAAAATTTAAATTTAAAATCATTCAAGCCGTCTAGGCTTGACTCAAATGAAAAAAGACGTGACATGAGGTTAGAGGCTCAGTCTTTATAAATACATCGATGTACTACAAGTGAATAGAAATCAAAAAAGAAAATTAAAATCATTGAAAGAGTAACTGCTCATTTTTATTATTTATTGCAAAAGTTTATTAATTAAAAAAAAAATTTCTACAATTAAACACTTTATTTATAATATAGTAAATTATCTATTTATCTTGATTTTTTTAGAACTTTGAGTGTTCTATCATATGAGTTAATCACTACAACATAAAGGTGGGAAAATGAGTCCGCTCAATGGGCGATTTAAAACGGCCTGCATTTAAGTATCGAGTTGGAAATTGATCTGAGAGCTTTTATAAACCATGAACATTGGGAATTGTGCAATTATTGAAGAATTGGATTAGGAGGTCGAGCCAGCGGTGAATATATGTAAGCTCGCTTTTTGAAGACCGTTTGGAGTGCCGGAAGACAAAAAAAAAACGTGAATTGAGCTTTGACAAACTACGATGTGGAGCGTATATTGATTTTAGAAAGATTTGCGACAGGATCTTCTGGAGGATTTGTTTTATGATTATGTTGTGTTCTTTTAGAAATATTTGCATAAATATTTTATTCTCTCCAAATTTAGAAAGATTTGCTCCAAATGTTTATTCATGTCAATTTTAGGAAGATTTGCTTTATTTATTTAGAAAGTTTTCTTTTAGGAGTTGCTTTTTGTAATTTAGAAAGTTTATTTTCCTAATTAAAGTAGGAGTTTCTTTATTTGATTTAGAAAATATTTTATTCTATCCCTTTTAGGAAAATTTGCTTTATTTATTTTAGAAAGTTTTATTTTAAAAGTTGCTTTTTGTAATTTAGAAAGTTTCTTTTTGTAATTTAGAAAGTTTATTTTCTTAATTAAAGTAGTAGTTTCTTTATTTGATTTAGAAAGTAAAGAATTTATATATACGCATAATCTAGTATTTTAATAATCGATTCAGGATTTAATAATATTTTTGATTCTCTTTTTAAGAATTCTCTTGCATTCTCTTATCTCTTGGGTGGATTAAAAGGACGAGTTAGTGAACTACCATTTTCAGGTGCGTTCTTTGGTGGCGAAATCTTTGTCAGAACATCAATTAACGTCGTAGTTGATTGTAGGCGCTTATTTCTGTCATTTATCTTATGAGGATCGTTTCATTAACCCGGTAGTAGCTTGACTCTTGTGCAAACTCTACTCTCCTCGCCTCTCGCATCTTACTCTTTTCAAACTTTTTATAGCTTGAATTTTGGCCTCCCTCTTCAGAAAACACTACGTATTTTGTTCAGTCACTATTTAAGCGTTCACCAATCTGAGTTTCCCCCTTATATACCACAAATATACATTTCCTAACTTAGAAAATCATAAGCTAAGTCCATAACTGATTTGGCTCACAAGAAAACTACCCCAAACCCATATTTTATTTACCAAAACTTAGATCGTATCGTGGTCGGCCTTTACAATCGAGAAAATGGTCTTATGAAATAGAATTATGAACAATGAATGACCCAGAAAATATAAGTGAACTTTTAAGTATTTTCAAGGAGCATTCCCAGTAAGCAATTTTTCAAAAATTTTATGAGGGGCAAATACCTCCCTAAGCACACTCTAGGTTCGCCCCTAACTATGACCTATTAGCCCGACTCGAATAACACTACCACTATACCACATGAGGTAAGTCACAATGAACAAAACTAAAATTGTTTTGAATTATAGAGAAAAAATATAAAAATAAAAGAGATAAGAAATAAAAAAATTAAAAAAACAGCGTGATGAAGAGAGAGCGTAACCGAAGGTTCACATGAAAACGGTTAGGTTGCCTTACCCTATCGCTAAGCCGCGTTCTGAATTTCTAATAATCCTTCCACAACGACTCCACACAACATGTACGAAGCCTTCGCTCTTGGGAATCATTTCTTTATTGTCCTTTTCTTTACATTCGTCTGGAGTCTGAAATCTACTCATTATATTCTTCGTTGCATTCTCAATTTAATAATTTTCTTTCATAAATCATAAATAGAAGTGCCCGATAGTAGGAGTTGTTCTCTGATGTTTGTGTGAATTGGGTTTTACAATGGCTTGGGGATTTTCTAATCAGATCTTGATCTGAATCTGTTGGATATCGCAGTTCCGTCATGTCGATGCTCGATTCAGCTATTCAACAAGGGCTTCAAGGTTCCAAATGGTACTATTTCTTTTATTTTTTATTGTTTTTGTTGTATTTTTTGTTAATTCGTTCTTTAGTTGATGGGAAGAAGCAAGAATTCTAGTTTTTGATCATGGGGAAAGAATATATCTATCTGGTTTGATACCTTAATAAGGGCGGCAAAGCTCCCAAATGGTGTTGCCTTTTATTTCTTCATAACAGTTTTGTTTGGTCTCATAGAACACCAAAGAAAAAATGAGTTTCGGATTTTGAATTTTAATTATGACAAAAAAGCGCCGTAATGGATTTGATAAGGTAATCGTGTTCTTTATTTATGTTGGATTTTTTTTCTATGTTAATATGCTGAATTGAGTTTGAATTCTGTATCGAGATTGAGAATTTGGCAACTTTGTTAGGTGTTGAAATTCCTTTTTTTAGTTGATGCATTGTATAGCATTTTTTTTGGATTTTGGGTTCTGTTCTGAATTTTGTCATTTGTTGCTGTTATAGTATACAACCTTTGTTTTTTGATTTTTTGGTTCTGATGTGAATTTCTGTTGTTTGCTTCCAATTGCAGTAAAACCCTACTGAAACTTACAATCCCTCGCATAAAGTTGTTAAGGAATAGGAGAGAGATTCAGATAAAGCAAATGCGCCGAGACATTGCTAAGCTTCTTGAGAATGGTCAAGAAGCGACTGCTCGGATCCGGGTAGAAACTGTTTCCATTCTTGTTTAATGGGCTTTGCTAAAATTGCCGAGCTTCAAGTAACTTTGAGTTTTCTAATGATGATACTGGTGGTTATGATCATCTGGGTTTTTCATTTTTAGGTGGAGCATATAATAAGAGAGGAGAATATGATGGCTGCTCAAGAGATCATTGAGCTGTACTGTGAGCTTATCTCTGTTCGTCTGCCAATCATTGAAACACAAAGGTAATTTTCAAATTGGATTTCTGTCTTATGTTTTTTATTTATTTTTTATTTTTTTTAATGTTCTATATGCTGTTGTTCTCATAATATTAGTACTTTTGAGATCTTGTTTGAGTGGTTTTAATTAGATTTGCTTTGTGCAGTCAATGAGATGAATCCAGGGCTGGAAGGATTTGAGTTTTGATTTAGTTGAAAGAATTCTGGCCAATATAGGGAAATTTTGGGAAATTTTCACTCGACCTGAATGGTTTCGTATTTTCTTTTGGCCTAGAGTTTTGTTACAAAGAGATATTTGTTGGAAGTGTTGTTCAAGTATGTTATAACCACTTGGGTAGAACTCACTCCCCTTAAAAGCTAAACATTAAGGGGAGAGAATAGAGTTATAAACCTGAGGCCAAGCAAAACTTAGCGATATAGGACTAGAATGGAGTGCAACAAAGTAATTTAACATGTATGTAAATTGGGTTCGCAGTTTTGGTTGTAAACTTGTATTTGAACAAGTTGGCTTCTAGAGAAAAATTTTCAATCAAAAGCTATGTTCAAGTTATAAGCACACTCATGTGTCATTTTTTATATTAAAGTTTAATTATCATAGAACATATTTGGCATGCCAGGATTTACATGCCTTGATATTAGGGTTTTCACCCATATTGTAATTTAAAGGAAGAACTTGGGTGAGAAACTGTTGTTAGAAGTTGTAGTTGTTCAACTAGGGTCGTAAATTTGTGATTTGTATGTTATTATGCGAATTTTATACTACCTGTTGTTTAGGAAAATTAGTATTAAAATCTTGAACTTTCATGACTTTTAAATTTAAATCTTGAAAAAAAAGTTTGCTTTTTAAATATAGTAACTTTCATGAATTTTATTTTTATATACCCAATTTTCATTTTAATTATAGTTCTAGCATCCAAACGACGTCGTTTCGTCGTGCCACGTTGGACATGGTAGAAGTTCGGAGTCTTGTTGGGGATATAGAGCAAAATTCATGAGAGACCCTTACTCAGCTAAAAGGAAAGCTTTGTTTAGGACTAATGCAAAGTCATGAGTTCAGGATTTTAGTACTTGCTTTCCCATTTGTTTATTCAAATGTCACTACAATTTGTATGAAACATCCAAAAACACCTCCACCTGTTGCAGTATTTTAGAGAACCCTGCAAATATGCATCTCACTCCTATGAATATTTCCACTTGTCTATTACATTGCTATACTTTCAAAAAAAAAATTTAAGGGCTTGAAGCATAGACAGAAATGAAGCAGGCGTGCAAATTTAGATGTAGAGAGCTACTGAAAAGGGCAACAAAGATGAAGATCATAGGAAATGACAAACATACTTGTGATGTGCTTATACTGTTTCTGACTTAATCGATAGGTTTATCGGTGTTAAATCCATTGTAGTTTAATCAATGTGGTTGCCCTTTGGCGTAAATCTTTTGTGTCATTTTACTTAACAAACATGTTAAAAACAAACATATCTAGCAAATAAGGAGGGTCCTCTATCAACAATTTGCAATTTTTATCGATTCTTGATTTGGATCTTTTGCATGGTTTCATCTGAGGAGCTACACCTTTGATTAGGCTTTTATGGTAGAATTAAAGATATTTATTCTTGTTAACATCTAGTCTGGGTAAATACCATCTCTTATTCATTGCACACTCCTGGACCCACAGTTCTGGGGCGGTTTAAATGTAAACTGGGAAATCTGATGAGCTGGAGAGGTACTTTTGACTCATTTGGGTGCTACTCATAAGAAGTTGTTCTCAGCTATTGCTCATTGCAAATTAGTGAGTCGTGCAGCTTATATCAGGGAAAAAAAAAATTCAACTCTACTTTACCATATGAGTCACATGCTTGTAGTTTGGTATTTATGGTGTCAGTGACATTGTCAAATTCATTACGCTTGTGCCAAGTTTGGCAGTAGCATTACTGGTGGGAATTTTTCCGGATTTTAGTACTCTTTGGAGCTTTTGCGCATTGTGACTTAGCAATATTGTTGCCTTTGGTTGCATGATACTTTGATGTTGCACTGTGTTCACCTGTCTCTGTTTCCTCTTTCCTTGTGAGTGCGGCATTATTTAAAATTGTTGATTTCAGAATCATACATGCATTGCTGTGGTGCTTGATTTTCTAATTCAGTATTCAAATTTTTAAATACATATAATCACAGAAATGGGCCAGTTAAAATTTTTTTTCCTGCTGCTCAAAGATTAACGTTTTTCTTTATTACCCATTGACATCATGTTATTTCAGAGAATGTCCTTTAGACTTGAAGGAAGCAATATCGAGTGTTTGTTTTGCTGCACCACGATGTGCAGATCTACCAGAGCTGCTGCAGGTTCAAATGCTAATGGCATCCAAATATGGCCGGGAATTTGTAGTGGCTGCAAGTGAGCTCATGCCAGAATGTGGTGTTAGTCGCCAGGTTATATTAAATATAAACTCAAAGTGCAACTGCTTTCCATGGATAGATAACAGCTGAATCATAGGTTTTTTCTCCCCTTGTTTTATAAATGAAAAGAAACTTTGTGCATAACATTTTCTTTTCTTTGCACTTATAATTGCAGTTGGTTGAACTGCTTTCTGTCCGTGCTCCTTCTCCTGATGTCAAACTGAAGCTGCTCAAGGAAATTGCCAAGCATGGACTAGATTGGGATCCAACAGCGTCTGAAACCGAGTTTCTCAAGCTACATGAAGACTTGCTGGTAAGTAATATTTGAAATAAGACTCCTAATTCTAATAAAACAACTTGTTGGAAATTAAATAAAAACAACTCCTACTTTGACTAGGAAATTAAAAACAACTTTTCTACTAACTAATAAGAATCCAACTCAAACTAGGACTTATAAAATACATAAAAATCAAAATATTGACTTAGGTGAACTCTTCCTCAAACTTTGGCCACGACCATAACTCCTCAAAAAGCCATTTTGATGATCCCAATGTTTCGCAACCTCCTGAATCTGAATCTTCTGTAATCAGGTTAGATTTCCAACGTACTTGTTGCAAATACTCATGCATCACTTGATGTAGGTTTTTTGTTCTACCTAATCTGTTTTCCTATTTGTAGAGACGGCCCAACCACAGTTTGTCAGTGGATCTAAATTGCCTCTTCCCATGGAGAAACATGATGAATCATTGCACTCTGCTCATGAACAAGCATCTAAGGAAGAGGAAGAGGATTCTGATTTTGATGCTGGCTTCGACCATTTAGATTTTCCCGAGATTCCAAAGGCATCAATACAGCCAAGAGCGGATGCTGTCTCATCTCCTGCAGTGATCCCGCCATCTCCGTCTGCTCCACACCCTCAGGTTGATAATGAAGCGCTTGGACATTCTGAAGTTTATGAAAGCCTATCACGACACCTACATCCAGAACCTCAGGAAGCATCAGAAGAAAGAACAGGGGTTGACCCAAGTGAAGAATTACCTGATGTTTCAGTCAAATCCATGGAAGAGAAAAACTTGGTTTTGTGTATTCATTTCTCCCCCAATGCCGGCTTCTCGTCATTTCAGCAAGGCAAAATAATCCAGCTCCACCACCCACTCTCAGAGCCAAAACTGAGGCGGCAATATTGATTTGCAGGATGTATTGGCTGCTGCTCGAGGCGGCTGCAGGAAACTGCTGAACGTGCTGCTGCTGCAGCGGCAGCTGGCCTTGCGCGGAGTCAGAATTACTGAAATCATGAAGAAAAATGACGGGTCTTGATGATGGAAGTGAGCATCCCTTCCATACTGATAATGCATCTGATCAATCACCACCTACAACAGAAAAGCCACATGATCCTGATAAATACCAGGCATCAGAGGCGGCATTGAATCTTCCTTCATTCGACGGAGACAAGGTCGTTGGGATTGATTCCTCACCTTCCCATGATCATGTGATTGAAGACAAGCCTGGTCATCACCTACCTCAGAGATTGCCTTCCATGGACGAAGACTCATATTTTTCCTACCCAAACTTGTTCACCTCACATGGCTCAAATCTTGGATCTGGAGATCATAGAGCGACGATGGATAATTCCCGATCAGACCATGAAGACTGAACCCGAACAACCCTTCAAACAAGATGTTTGCTCCCGTTTTATATAAGTCGTAGCTGGTGAGTGGATTTTATGTTATTAGGCTTTTATATGTATGAAGTGCTGTTATGGTTCTTTCTTTTCGTGTAAAGTAGATATCAGCTATGGGACATTTGGGAAGCATAATTTGTGTATTATTGGCTTCCTTGATGGAATGCAGCCAGCATAGAGAAAGTCTTCCCGATTTGCTCTTTTTTTTTTTTTTTCTTGTAACCATCATTATGTGCTAGTTAATTTGTAGGAATATTTGTATAAACAGAAAACCTTGATATTTTGCTGGAAATAAAGGCTTCTTTACTTGTGTTGGAAAGGGAGTCTGAAAATATGGGGCAATCATGCATGCTCAATCTGTAGGCTTCAAACCCAAACCTCAAAAGTGATGCTCTACTTTTGTTCTTTAGCCAGAAACTCCTTTTAATATGATTTTGTGGGATCGAGGTCAATTGAAGAAAGAGATGAAGAAATTCCAGCAAGTTTGTGGATGATCCCAAATCGGTGAAGTGTAAATGAATGGTCAACTCTCAGAGACTTTATTTCCTGTCTTTTTTTTTTTTAATATAAAGTATTTTTTTTTTAAATTTTTAATCAAAAGTATTTTGGTAGAAAACGGGAATACTCGAAGGGTCAAAGTGGTTATGCTAAAAGAGGTGAAAGATGATGAAATCCGCCCCCAAAAAAACAAATGAAACACTAATAAAAAAATGGATGGGGTGCAATTCTTTGAAGGCAAAACATTGTCCATGGCGACATCAGGGAAGTTTTTTTCTTTTTGACAATTAATCACTTTGTTAAGAGTGGTAAACACCTGTCTTTTTATATATATAAAGTAATTTTTTTTTAATTTTTAATCAAAAGTATTTTGGTAGAAAACGGTACTCGAAGGGTCAAAGTGGTTATGCTAAAAGAGGTGAAAGATGATGAAATCCGCCCAAAAAAAAAGAAAAAAAGAAACACTAATAAAAAAAATGGATGGGGTGCAATTCTTTGAAGGCAAAACATTGTCCGTGGCATCATCAGGAAGTTTTTTTCTTTTGACAATTAAACACTTTGTTAGGAATTGTTTTTATTGAAACTCGAATTTAGGATCTTTTTCTTTTTTGGATATCCTATTTTTTAAACTTTGAACACTAAGACTAATTAAGTTAAATGTTGACATCTTTGGTAATTTTAAAAAATTAATATAAAAATTTAAAATAAATCTAAAAAAACTTGGTTTGAAAAATAATTATAATTTTAACATAGTTTTCTCTACATAAACTTTCTACATAGGATAAAGATTCAAAAAAATGAAAATATATTTTTCAAAGACATTTTCAATATAAACTTATAATTTCTAAAACTTCATTAAAGTTTTTTTTTAAAAGACACAAAAAAATACATTAGGTTTAAGATTATTTCTCATTCTCTTGCAGGAATTTTTATTATTTTTTGAGTTAAATGTTGGAAAAGCCGAACATCGGGGTAAATATTTTTAGATGTATATTTATGAATTGATGATGTTACATGCATGTCTTTTAAGGTAATATTGGTTTACAGTTTATCGTCTGCAGTCCACATTAAAAGCATTAACTATGAGTTACTTTGTCCACTTCTCTTCCTACATGAATAAAAAACTTTATTCTTTTCAAATAACATACATAAATATTTCCACATTTGTGAAAGAACATCATACTGAGTTAAAGCCTGAGTACTACTTGGAGTGGGATCTCATGAAAATGGGTCCTCATTTACATTGATACAAGTGGAGCAAATTAGTACAAGTGTCTCATGGGTGTGAAATTTCAGACCATGCATGATTGCTAGTGGGGGAACCTCTCATAAAACCACACAAATAACACAAAAAAAAAAAAAAAAAAAAAAAAAAAACACTAGACAAGAAAAATAAAGGGGAAAAAAAAACGAAGGACACCCATGTCCTAGGTTTAACCAAACTTCCACTGGGAGTGGTGATGAGGAGGATATAGAGAAGGCAATAGTAGTGGGAAATCTGATCAGTTATTCTGGGAACCACCTCCGGGCCTGCTTTCCGAGCTTATCGGTGGTCTTTGAGGCCTTCTCCTCGACACACTCGCAATTTCAACAATCTCCTGGGATGTCACATAACACATAAATAATTAGTTGATCACCTAAAAAGATTCAAATAAAACTTGACCCAAAAATGAGAGGGAGAGGGAGAGGGAGAGGGAAAGAGAGAGAGAGAGCTCTTAATCTTACTAAGGTGGTGTTACTGTTATTAGTTGAAGAAGAGTCAGCTGCTGCTGCTGCTGAGGAGCGTGTTGTTGTTCCTTGTTTAGTTGTAGAAGACCGAGATTGTTGGGGTCTTGTTTCTCTGTCCTCACCATCATCATCATCCTTTTGTTTTGAACTGCTTGATGAAGACTCACCTGAAGAAGATTCAAGACCCAAACATTTGAGAATGGCACTTATAGCTTCTTTAAGACAATGGCACGGATTGTGAGAGAAGTTAACTATTGGTCGTCTCTCTCGCCTCTCTTCTGTTGATGCTGCTTCCTCCATCGATCTCTTCTACTTCTTCTTCTTTTCCTTCTCCTTTAATATCTACCTACAGAGCTCTTTAATGGGGTTTGGTGGCGTACCTTCATTTGAATGAATGCTCTACTGCTTCAGCTTCTGACAGATGCCATCACTATTTTGTCTTTTAACTGTTGGGCTATATATATGGTCATGCATTACTTCCATCTTCCATTCCCATGTTTAATATTATCACACCACTCCTGCCACACATTTATAACAAAAAATATATGCATATAGAAAATAAAATTATTATTATGACTAAGTCCACCTTCTTTTTTTAACTTTTTAATTAAGTATTGCTGTCAGATTTTAATTTAAAATTTTTTTACTTCTTTTTATGAGTTATGAGTTATGAGTTATGATAGATTTTTTCTTGACTTTAAAAAAAAAAAAATAGAAAAGTAATATATTGATTTTTTTTTTGTTTTTTACTTTTGATATTTAAATTAAACCTTTATAAAAAAATTCAATACTTTACACCATTAAGTATTATTTAAAATTAAGTAAAAAACCAAACACCACCAAAATAAGATAATTGTGGAGAATAATTCAAAAAACAAATGATCATTTTCAAGAAATTATTGATATTAAGAGTGACCTGTAGTTGTAGGAGGAACCACATCTTATTTTGGAGAATAATTCAACAAATCAATGATCATTTTCCGAGAAATTATTAATATAGATAGCAGCTTATTTTTATTATAGCTTGGCTTTTAAAGGAAAACCCATCTAAGTTTGTACTTCAACAAGGTCAAACCGGTGAACCGACAATTGAACCAGTGGTCGAACCGGCTAATTCTCATAATTTTTTTTTAAAGTTAAAACGATGTCGTTTTAATGCTTTTTACATCGAAACGATATCGTTTTACTTATAATTAGAAAGTTTGTAGGGTTTCAGAGAGCTTATGCTTAAAGAATTGATTGCATCTTCTGAGCATGGATTTGAGCATGGGAAGGAGGATTCACAAGAGGCATTCTACTTAGCTAGCTGTCGTTGCGATTATTTTAGATATTAACAAAGTATATATTTATATATAAATAAGTTTTATTCCATTTTAATATGTTTTCATATTTAAACATTATACATATTTTTAAAATAAAATTTAAAATACTTTATTTATATAAAAAATAATAAATAATATCTTAAATATTATTAATTATATATTTTAAAATATAAATAATATATTTATTATGTCGCTAATTATTATCGATTTATTATGGCCGGTTCGTAGGTGAATCGTGAGCCAAGTAAAACTTTTCGGTTCGATCGTGATCAGATTTTAAAACATTAGTGAAAACATATTTAAAGTAACCCAATTGCTATCGGGGATAACATGGTCATTTTGAATATTTTGAAATGGATAAAAAAAAGGTTATGTCACTGGTGGATGTATCCTGTAATTCCCATTTTATTTCTTGGGCCAAAACAAAAGTTGGGTCCATGGGAAATGGAAAAAACCAGTATCCAAGACAAGTTGCAGGGAAGAGGGGTGAAATAAGAGGAAGTGGAAAATACAGTAATAAATAGAGTCAAGACAGGTAAGAATGCCCTATTCTTGGGGAAAGTATTCCCAGGTGAGACCCCAGCATTTACACTCTCTTCCCTGCTCTCTCTCTCTCTCTCTCTCAATGCATTTCGCTTGATTCCCAAAAGCTCCTTTGCTTTTGATGCGAGCGATGCAATGTAGAGGTAGGATAAATGGCCTGTCCCATATTTTTTTAAGATCGGGTTGAGAAAATAATGAATTACAAATAAATTAAGGTTTATTAGGCCCCTGAGCTTGAATAAGCTCGTGGCCAAGTAGGATTTGGCTGGAAGTAGCCCTCTTGGCAGATTTGCTTGTTTTTCATTTAAAATTTTAATTACTACGTAATATTTCTAATTATTAAAAATATTAGTTTTTAATTATAGAAAAATATAAAATAGTTATTTATTAAAAAAGGAGAATAATTATTAAATAATTGTTTCAACAAAATAAAAATATTATAGTATGAAAAATAATTTATATATATATATATATATATATATATATATATATATATATAACTAAAATAATTTTATTTTATATAACCTTTTAATAACAAACTAAAAGTATTTCAAAGAAACTTTTATTTTATAAAATATAAAATTTATAAAATTGTTATTTATTATTATTATTTTTATTTTAATTACAGTCCCATTTTGATGCGATTTGCGCCAAGATCAAATTGGATTAGTGAAGTAGGACACGAATAAAGCAAGTCGAATTATTTGCGTCCTTTTGACTCGTTTTCAGCTATAAATTGCAATGGTGACTTCATTGGGTCAATTATTAGTTCAGCGTTCATCTATACCTTTAGTACATTTATGACATATGCTTGATGTCCAACATAATTAAGAATAGCTTTTATTAAAATCTTATAACAAAAAGAAATTATTAAAAAAACTTAGTGAAGAATAGCACTTTGTTTCAAGAATGTTTTTGATAAATAATTCTAAAAATATTTATTTGTTACTGTCATTATATTGGTAGACCATACGTTAGGTTATGTTTGAATATATAATTGATAACAATCCAATTACTCTTCTCAAGTTTATGTACATATAATTTAACACTAGTATGTTTAGACATGAATATTTTTTCAAAGAGATTTTCGGGGATGTAATTCGTCTCTAAATTAATGCAAAACGTCATGAAAATTTATAACTATATAAAACATCAACTAAAAAATTAAGATAGTCTAAACTGGCGATGATAGAGGATGTCAAGGGATTGGGTATTATATTCGTATGGGACTAATATTAATCTATGTTATAAGTGTTCGATTTTGTGAAAATAATATTTTTGTAAATAAGAAAATAAAAATCCAAATTAATAATGTAAAATTTACTAATAGAGAGAGCCTTGGGATTCAGGTTTCACTAACACAACAAACTTCGGGTGATTTGAGTAGTTTTTAGGGTTTTTCAATCGTTCGAATGGGAAGACAACATATAGTTGATCACCAAGCCCGCTTAAAGCTCAGTTATCTAATGTAGGTAGAAACTATTCAATTGCATAGGTTTAGCCCTAAGATCTCAACCAAACTCTTTCGAACAATCGAAAAGAGACAACTATTCAAAGACAAAGGATGAAGTAATAACAATCCGATGTATATATCAAACTTGCAAAGTTTCAATTGACCTAAGTGGTTTGAGAGGAGAAAATCTTACTATGGTACATCTAGAGGGTCTTACCAACACCCATTGGTGCCTTAAGATTGGTCTCTAAACTTATTAAGTGTTGCCTAAGTCGAATTATGCAAGTTGGAAGTCATACCTTTAAGTTGAAGTGCTAATTGCTATTTTCAGGATGAGGAGACATAATCACAAAAATTTATAATCCTAATACACTAACTAAGGTAATCTAAGTTACTATAGTGATAGTGGTTTTAGGGTCGTTCGCTGGATGAGTATTCTATTTTTTGATGACAAATCATAGTGTATGCCTAAAGTAGTCAACTTGATGGAAAATTGTGATTTTTATGAATTAGGATTGGTTATCAAATTGAAAAATAAAAACCTTATCAATGAAAAATGCATTGGGGTTTAGTTTCACTAAGGCAACACTCAGCTTCAAATTAACTTAAGTTTGGGTTTTCGATTGTTCAAATGAGGATCAACATGTAGTTGTCCATCAAACCCCGCCTAAGATGCTTTTCTAAAAATTTAGGATTAAGTTTGGGTATTCTAAGGTATGGTAATTGCTAAACCCATATGTATCTTACCCTAAGTTTTCATCCCAGGCTCTTTTAAACAATTGAAAAGAGAAAACTTTTCGATTACAAAGGATATATCAAGGTATGCTATGTATCTATCTAGATTATCAAGTTTCAATGCATGGTACCAAGTGTTCTAAGTATTTATCTAAATTATCAAGTTTCAATGGAACTAAGTGGTCCAAATGAACACTCTTGGATTGGATTCTCTCAAATGTAAACTGGCTTGCTTCTCAAGTTTATCATCCTTGTGAAAATTATATCTAAATTACTTTAATCTAATGGAAGAAGGGATACTCAACCATATTTTAGGCCTATCTTCATTTGAAGAATTAGAACTCAAGGGAAGCCATTTTACTAGCATACTTGAGATTAAGATCCATGCATTGACTTGATTCACTATGAAAAGCTTCTTCAAATTCCAAAGCTTATGACTTTTGGATGCACATGGTTCACATGCTACTTTATCAGATCCATGAGGTCTCTTCAATGTTGGGCATGGTGCCCTAAAAGCATGTAATTTGTACTGTTTCATGAAAACAATTTTCTATATTTGATTCTTTATACATGTGTTGTATAATTTAGTAAATATAAGAAAATCCCAAGTTTATTAATAACTATAATCTTAGTACATAATGCTTATATATGAGATGATCAAGATTATAGATAATAAACTAAACTCCGTCGTAGTAAATCAAAGTAGGATCTTTGATCTATAATACTAGTACTTACCCACTCGAATACTAAGAATGCAAAGATCTGATCCGATCTATGTAGTGACATTAAATGGAGGTGCTTTATGTAATCGCATTACATAGGGACATGATTCTACATGGATTAAAACTCAATATACCGCCATAATTAAGAGTTTAAACTGTCACTAGATGATCATATGCATTGATCTTAATCCCGAGTAGCCATGGACTCTCGTTTATTTCAATAAAGCCTTTGGACTATAGTTACTTGCCCTAAGACGTACTCCAATACTTATGTCTTGGAGGCCCATTGAGATAGGTGGTTGGGAACATGTCCTACAGATATGGAATCTAAAACCCTTCGAGAATACCTGATAATCGTTCCTTTAAGTGTTAATCGAATCGAACAGCTTTGAGCGCTCTAATTTATAACAGGTTATAAATTAACTATTCACTAGTGAATTAATGGAACGTAAGGATAAAGATATCACTAAAGGGGTAAAACGGTAATTTCACCTAACTATAATGATGGACCAATTTTGGAGGATTGAATTGCATGTAATGATCATATCAATGGACTCCGGTGCTTGAGTATCACTACTAAATTATCTCCAGAATTACAAGAGTCCGGGGCCGCATTTTTAGTGGAATAATATTAGAACTAATAAATTAGATTAATTGATTAAAGAGTTTAATTAATTATCAAATTTATCGGAGCTTGGAATTACAGTCCATAGTCCCCGAGCGCTCTCAAACACTATACAAGATTAAATTAACAAAGAAACCCTGAGGGCATAGTTGTGTGCTGGAAATTGTTTATAGCCACTATGTAGTAATTATTGAATAATTAAATGTTAATTAATTAATCTATTAATTAATTAATTACTAGTAATTACTATATGGATGAAACGGTTAATTTGAGAAATTAACTTATTTATTTTTTGGTCACTTAATTTGAATTAATTTAATTCAATATTTAATTATACTACTTGATCCAATGCTTGAGATCAATTCAAGGCATATTATAAATAGAGGCAAAACCCTAGGCGTCAAGGGTGATAAAAATTAGAAAAAAGAGAAAGAGTTTAACTTTTTTGCCTCCCATCTAACCCTCTGATCTATGTGTTAAGAACATCAAGAGTTTCAAAACAAAACCTTTGTTAACTGCACGCCTACATGAAATTTGGGAATGAAGAGAACGGGGTTTGGAAGATCGTGAAAAATGTAGTGGTAACAAAATAAAATAAAATAAAGGATCTGAAAGAGTCAACCCAACTTTCTAGAAAATCTTTAATTTGATTGAGGTAATTTTTCTTATTGTTTGTTGATTAGTATGCATACCATAGGATCGTGAAAAGAGTTTTTATTAATTTTAAAATTTATTGACCAAAATCTTCCGTTGTAAACTTTATTTTGAAACTTTAAAACCTTCACGGCATCATAGCTGCCTATGTGTATGTGGGCATTCTCGCATTATTCATAATCTTGTGATGGCAATTAAGAAGGGCAATGATGAATGTTTGAATGTATAGAATTTTTAAAGGGTTGTTAATCAGATGCGTTTTGAGCTTAAGATTTGTCTCGATTTTTTTAGATCTTAAGCCATAATGGGGCATGTTTTTTTGGTAATTTATTTTGTGAAAATCGCACACAAGAAGACTGTATCAAGATCTAGAAGCGATCATCAGATGGATTAGCCACACTTCTCAGCTTATACCTTCAAAATTGGTCTTATATGGACATCTAGAGAAAGAGGCCTAAAAATAAGTAAAAGATGTTCGTGGATTAATGGATGACGTAAACAACTTGTTTCCTATTCTTTGGCTTTTCATTACTTTATATTTTCTAGTCTCTATACTTGTTGGACCACAAGGTGATCAGACCTAAGTCCAGCGCCTAAAAGTGTTTTAGTATCTCATAGAGAAAAATCGTATTTTTGAGTCTCACACACAGCAGCTTATTGAATTTACCTGTTAGTTTCTGAAGTTATCGAACAAGAGCCGTGGATCAAGCCACACAAAGAGTCAAGTAGATAAGGGAGTTATGTAACCCAAAGAGAAACCCAACTTTGTAATTTATTTATTTATATTTATTTTATTTACAAGGGTTACCTTAGAAATACCCAAGACACCTCGCCCGCTTTTACTTATTTATTTTATTCTTTATTGTTTTGATATGATTGATAATATGTCCATGCATTTAACATATACATGAATGCCTACATTTAATGCTTTTTGCATATATCATTTTTCCTAGAAACATGATAATTAGATTGTCCTATGTGCTTATCTTTTGTTCATTTTTGATGGAACAATTAATTAAATAATGTGCTTAGTTTAATTAGATAAACTTGGTAAAATTCACATTAATTTAATTTAGGGTTTTGCGTATCATCTTGAAAAGCCCAGATTTTTCCAACGTTAATAAAATAAAGATTTTATTGATTAATGGTAAATTTGATCTAGGCCCAACTATTTTATATACTAGGTTTACCTAATATTTAGGACCACTTAATTTATGGATTAGATTGTCTAATTAACTTAGTACCAATAGGATTGAACTCATAATTTGATTAGAGTTCACATCTTAGTAATTAATTATATAGGATATAATAATTGGCTAGGATTATAGCACATGGGATGTTTTATAAATAGAAAACACTTATTTCAATAATAGTGAGTGGGAAGGGTTATATGACAATATACCCTACGGTCTCTATTATTAGTGCAAATCTGGTGAGATATTGATAGGCTCAGCGAGCTTTGATTTTATTCTCCTACGGAGGGTTTCTATCTATTAATAAGGTTGACTTCCTTAGAGCAAGATTGAGCGATGTATTTCAGATTGTCCCACTCACTACACAATTTTGAGTTAAGTCATTAAATTTAAATAATAATGCACACTCATAAGGGTATTGAACTGCTCATCATACTCTGACCAAATTTTAATTCAGAGTTAATAAGTAAAAGAAAATATGAGATATTTTGATTTTTTTGATTATTAATTTGAGATAGTCTCAAAGTTGATTTTGACATTGGTATACTGGACCCTACGGCTCCTATTCACTTGTTGAACCAATTTATCGGGATTAGTATATGTTTTGTATGTTTTTACTTGCCGCATTCATGCATCACGCTTACTTTTCCAAAGCTTCATGGATATTTATTTTCTCATTTATATCAATTGTTTGAGTTATTTATTTTCAGCAATCATGTCAAACAACCCCATTATTGCTTTAATCGCTAATGAAAAATCGAGGGTGATAACTTCGTTAAAATGGAGTCAAACATTAATATTGTAAAGTAATTTAGAGAACCTAAAGTCTGCTTCACTTGAGGGAATGTCCTCCAAAACCCTTTAAGTAATGCTTTCTTAAAATCGTGACGAAAGATATGGTAAAGGATTCATTCCAACAACAGTTTTCAACTGTTACATGCTTGCTAGCATGAACGGATGTTCTTAGAAAGAAGGCATGAGGATATGAGACCGATATATATGAGACCCTCCGTGCCATGTTTAAAGTAAACAATCCCAATTAAGGCCATCATGAAGCTACTCATAGATACAAGGAACGCTAAGATGAAAGGAGTTCGCGAGGGAATATGTTTTGAACATGATCAACCTGATGCATGAGGCGAAGATACATGGGGCCACCATTGATGAGCGCACTCAAGTTAGTATTATCCTTGAGTCCTCACACTGCTTTCGCAAACACTACCAACTATGTTATGAACAAGCCGCAAGATAACATGACTCGCCTCCCCGAATGAATCCACACTTTGAGGCCATATAAGACTAGGGCCCAAAGAGGGCGAAGCAAATACTGTTGGTGATGGTCATCTCCTCTTCGAAGTAGCATGAATAAAAGAGGAAGAACACACAAGGTGGTCCAAGGTCAATTCCAAGGTGAAAGGAAACCAAAGGAGTGGGAAGAACAACCCCAAGGACAAGAAGCCTAAAGGAAAGTGTTTCCATTATGGGTTGAAGGTCACTGGAAGAGAAACTATAAATGGCGCATCTCTCCGAATTGAAGGTGAAAAAGAAAGGTAAATATGATTTATCGGTTCGTGGTTCGCCAGTGAAGAAGGCATTACTTGTCACCTCGATAGTTGATCTCAGGAGCCACTAACTGATGTTTGTTCTCTTTGCAGATGCTTAGTTCTTCAAGGAACTTGCCGATAGTGGACGTTACGTACAGAGTCATGGGGAGGTCGCTCACAAAGGCATGGAGTCGCCCGCTTAAATTTTAGGAATAAATTTCGTTTGAACAATGTATTTTTATTCCCGGTTTTAGGAGAAATTTGATTTATTTCATGTCAGAACAATTATTTATATTTCTAATAATAATAGAGATTGTTATTTCAAGAAATGGTTTAGATATTTGTCATGCAAATTGAAAATTACACGCTCTTAAGGCCAATCAGAGCAATCATTAAATAATTCAGAATTATTCAAAGTAGAACATCCTAAATCTAACAAACGTCAAAAAGTTTCCCATAGTGATAACACGTATCTTTGGCATCTCAGGTTAGGCCACATTAACCTTGACAGAATAAACTGGTTAGTAAAGGATGGTCCTTTAAGAAAGCTAAATGTTGGCACTTCCTGCTTGTAATCCATTAGTGCAATGACTAAGAGACCTTCTCAGTGGCTGAGATCTAAAGAACCTCTTCAACTTATAAGGACGCCATGTCCACTAAGTGTACGTTAGAGGTGGTTATGAATATTTCACACCTTCATCGAGGATTATCTAAGATACTAAGAGGTTACCTAATGCACAAGAAATCTAAGACTTTTGAAAGTTTAAAGAATTCATGGCAGGTTTCAAAAAGAATAAATCTAAAAACTCTAGATCGTGACGAGGTGAATACCTCGATACAAAGTTCAAGACGATTCATTGGAGTGGCGGAATCCTATCCCAATTAGACAACTGAAACATCACAGGTAATGGTGTTGCGTAAAGGAGAAGTAAGACGCATTAGATATGGTTAAATCCATGATGAGCTTACCTTGTTACTGGGTAATCCTATCAGGGATATTCACTACAAACCGCGGTTTGAAATGTAGTTCCATCTGGTGCTGAACCAAAAGACACACCCTTAGAGTCATGGGAAAGGACATAAACCTAGTTTACGCCACACTTCGTGATATGGGGTGTCCCAGACACGTGCTGAAAGGAAAGATCAGTTGGAACCCCGCAGAATGTAAGTGTGTGTTTGTAGGCTATCCAAAAGGCATTAAGGGAGTTGATGAATATCAACAAATGCGAATTTTCTAAGATGACTATATGATAAACTTCAAACCGCAAAGAAGGTCGAGACTGAGGAACTACATTCGATCGTGATCGTGAAATCACTATCAACCACCGACGGAACATGTGTCAAGAGATCACTATTCCTATTCAAAATATCCAGACTTCGACATAAATGAGGGCAGCGAGACTACCATCCCTGCTAATGATGAAGGAGAAGGACAATTTCTAGGCTGTACCACTAACTGTGGATGGATCCACTGACATACCCCAGATGCTAGCTGTGGATGATTCTCGGCTACACAAAATGGCAAGATGCTATGGAACCAAGAAATGGAGTCCATGTACTCTAATCATACTGGGAACTTGTGATCCAATTGAGGATGTCAGCCTGATAGAGTAAAAATGATCTTCAAAAGAAAAAAGAGGCATAGATGGGAACTTTCAGTTAGGCTAGTGGTGCAAAGGGTTATACCCAAAAAGAGGGAGTGGACTATGAAGAAACTTTTTCGTCAGTAGCTATGCTTAAGTCTATTCGCATTCTTTTATCCATACCATTGTCTCTGATTATGAGATATGGAGAAAATGGATGTCAAGACAAATGCTCGAATGGCTATCTTGAGGAAAGCATCTACATGATGCAACTAGAAGGTTTTGTGGCTAAAGGCCAACAGCCAGAACCGGTTGCTTAGGTCCATTTATGACCGCTAAGCTTCCAAGGTCTTGAATCGTGATTTTGATGAAACTATCAAAACGTATGGCTTCGGAAAGCAAAATGTCGGGAGGAACCTCAGGTATACAAGTATATCAAAGAAAAGAAGGTGGTCTTCTTTAGTTCTTACGTAGATGATATTCTACTCATTGGGAATGATGTAGAAACATTATCGAATGTAAAGAAACGGGCTAGCCGAGCAATTTTTAAATGAAAGAGATTTGGGAGAAGTAAGCTATATTCGGGATCCAAATTATAAGAGATCAGAAAAACAACCTTTGGCATTGCCTCTGCACTATGATGGATAACGTATAGCCCGATTTTGATGCAAGAATCCAAGAAAGGCCTATTACCGACCGACATGGAATTATCCTTTCCACAGCAAAGTGGTCCCAAGACACCTCAAGAGGAACAGATATGAGATTGATCTCTATGCTCAAATTGTGAGGCAAATTTCATGTATGCCATGTTACAATGAGGCCTCGATATCTATTATGCAATAGGGATAATCGAACTAACTAATCCTAGAATGGGTCATCGGATAGCAAAGGAAGTATATTCTCAAGTATCTTAGAGAATGAGATTATATGCTCAGGTACTGTGTGAGACTCAACCCTATCGATATACTAATTCTGATTTTCAATCAGATAAAGATAATTGAAAGTCGACATCTAGGTCAATATTCACTCTTGGTGGTGGAGCCGTAGTCTGGAGAAGTATCAAACAATCTAGTATTGTGGATTCAACCATGGAAGTCGACACACAACTACTAGAAGCGCTTAAAGAATTTGGCTTGGCTCAAAAGTTCTACACCGATCTGAAGTAGTTCCAAACATGGAAAACCATTGTTTTATCTCTCGTGGACAACAAGTGGGAGCTGGCAAACTCCAAATAACCAAGGAGTCATAAGAGAGGGAAGCATATAGAAAAAAAAAAAGGAAGTATCATCCGACACGGCAGAGATCGTACATAGGGACGAGTCATATGAAGATAAATATTCAATAGAACTCATAACCGCTTACTAAGACTTTACCTGAAAGGGTGTTGTCGAGTCACTTAGAGGGACTAGGTTTAAGAGACATGTCTCACCTGCTTTAGGGCAAGTGGGAGATTGTCATATGGTGACCCTAAAAGCATGTAATTTGTATTGCTTCATGAAAACAATTTTCTATATTTGATTCTTTATACATGTGTTGTGTAATTTAGTAAATATAAGAAAATCCTAAGTTTATTAATGTAACTATAATCTTAGTATATAACAGTTATATATGAGATGATCAAGATTATAGATAATAAACTAAACTGTCCGTAGTAAATCAAAATAGGGATCTTTGATCTATAATACTACTAGTACTACCATTGAATAAGAATGCAGAATTGACTAGATTACTGATGTAGTGACATTAAAACGGAGGTGCTTTATGTAAATCGGGATTACATAGGATATGATCAGATATGGATTAAACTCTTAAATAATATAATTGCTATAATTAAGAGTTTAAAACTGCGGTCACTAGATGATCATATGCATTGATCTTAATCCCGAGTAGCCATGGACTCTCGTCATTTGGCAGGCCTTTGATTCAGGTTACGGTTCGCTCCTAAGATGTACCTAATACTTATGTCTTGGAGGCCCATTGAGATAGGTGGTTGGGAACATGTTCTATAGATATGGAATCCAAACCCTTCTTGAGGGAATTCGGATAATTGGTTCCTTTAAGTGTTAATTTTGGAACTGAACAGTTTGAGCGCTCTAATTTATAACAGGTTATAAATTAACTATTCACTAGTGAATTAATGGAATGTAAGGATAAAGATATCACTAGAGGGGTAAAACGGTAATTTCACCTAACTCTAATGATGGACCAATTTTGGAGGATTGAATTGCATGTAATGATCATATCAATGAACCGCTTCGAGTATCACTACATTTAAATTATTCGTGAATTACAAGAGTTCAGCTTCGCATTTTAGTGGACATTTAGAACTAATAAATTAGATTAATTGATTAAAGAGTTTAATTAATTATCAAATTTATTGGAGCTTGGAATTACAGGTCCATAGGTCCCCAGGCCGCCTCTGTAAAACACTATACAAGATTAAATTAACAAAGAAATCCTTTGGAGGGCATAGTTGTAAAGAAATTGTTTATAAAATACTATGTAGTAATTATTGAATAATTAAATGTTAATTAATTCAATTAATAGTAATTACTTATATGGATGTAGAAAACTGCTAATTTGAGAAATTAATCCTATTTATTTTTGGTCACTTAATTTGAATTAATTTTAATTCAATATTTAAATATGCCACTTGATCCAATGGTTGAGATTAATTCAAGGCATATTATAAATAGAGGCAAAACCCTAGGCGTCAAGGGGTGATAAAAAATTAGAAAAAAAAAAAAAAAAGAGAAAGAGTTTTACTTTTTTTTGCCTCTATCTAACCCTCTTGATCTCATGTGTTGAGAATATCAAGAGTTCTAAAAACAAAACCTTGTTAATCAGACGCCTACAATGCATCTTATAACAAGAGGGAATGGTTTTAAGAGATCGTGAAAAATAGAAAATAAAATAAAATAAAATAAAATAAAATAAAATAAAATAAAAGGATCTTGAGTTGTCAACCCAACTTGTTAGAAAAATCTCCTTAATTTGATTGAGGTAATTCTTCTTTATTGTTTATTGATTAGTATGCATGTACCATAGGATTGTAAAAAGAGTTTTTATTAATTTTTAAAATTTACTGGACCAAAATCTTCCGTTGCAAACTTTGTTTTGAACTTTAAAAACCTTCTCCTCAAGTGCTTCAAATCATTAATTCAAGTATTATTCTCATGGGAATTACGTTATGTTTGGTTTCTAGAAAGTATTAAGGAAATGAAAAAATGTCCATGAAAACGATTTTTTTTTAATGTTTGATTGTTTAATGAAAAATCTAAAAAGAATCAAATATAAATAAAATTACTTAAAAATTTACATATATTTAAATTATTTAATATTTATATTAACAAATATAAACTAATTAATAAAGGGATAATTGAATAAAACGGACAAATTTAAAAAGGACAAACTCAAAAGTAATTTGCAAAACTAACATCTTTTTTTTTTTAATACAACATCTTTCTTTAAAATGCAAAAAGAGGTACAAACAATTTTGGACAAAAATGCCCTAAGGGATTTAATATAATGTGGAATGGGACAAAATGCTCTAGATTTAGTTATGTCAAGGAATTATCTTTACACTTTGAAGGGTATTTTTGTTATGAATGTGATATTTTCAAGGTTACTTTTACAAGAAGTTATTCTTACAAATATTTTTGGGATTTTTCGTTTTAAAACTGATGATGCTTTTTTCAACTGGGATCGGGTCGGAGCGCGAGGTCGCGAAGTCGGGACTCCGATCACTCCGGGCCGGTCCGCAGGTTGGATCATCTGGCCGGTAGGATTGCCGCAAAGGTCGGGTCCTGGCAGCCCTGACGTGGCTAGCGCTAGTGCCGAGTACCGGAGCGCTTGGGGGTCATCAGGCTGACTCGATTGTCGAAGGGCTGGAATCTACAGCTTTGACGTGGCACCTCCTCCGCAAAAATAAGAAAGAAGGGTTTCCGCGAGGCCTCCCGCCCGTGCCATCCGACGCCAAGCCGCCTTTCCCGAGAGAAAAGATGGATTGCTTGCAGGGCGAATGTCATGTGACTTTCACCGATAGGGTGGCCCGCTATAGTATAGGCTTCCCACTGATGGTGATTAGGATTCTCTCCTATCGATCGAGATTTCTTATATTTCTTTACTTCCAGATCGATTTGATTGATAGAGCACTTTATTTAAAATTATCTTTCTTCCTTATTGGTGGGATCTGGCTTGATCCGTAGGATGAGCTGTTATATCGTGAATTATTCTATTTCCCTTATCGATGGGATCTAGTTTGATTTATAGGATGTGGGCTTTCGAATATCCATAACCGCCGGGCCGCCATTCGCCAAGGCCTAAGGCCTCGAGCGTTTAATGGGCGCGCTGGCTGGTTCGCGAGGGCCTGCTAGCCCATTTTTCAAACTCCTCATTTGCCCTCACCCTTGTGTACGATCTCGCGGGGCAAGGGACAACGCTTCGCATGTGATGTAAATTCCCAATGCGGGGTTTGCCTCTGGGCCGTTTAAGTATAGCTTGATCGCCATACGCCTCATATATAATGATGACTTTGGTTTTTTGCACTCATCTTCCTTGTAATTTCTTTCAGTTTCCTCTATTTCTTTCGTGAGACCTCCCCATCTCTATGCGTGCTCCTGATCTTGAAACCTCTTCTTTGCTTTCAACTTTTCCTGGTGTTTTTCCTGAGATAGCTTTTTTCGTTTTATTCCTGGGACTGCTGCGTCCTTATCCCTTTGGTCTTTTTTCGACCGATACGACGAGGCGCTAGGATTGGGTTGGCCAAGTTTTGTTTTCATTATTTGCTTTCATCATGGGTTCGGGTCACTCTTCTTCTCTGCGTATTGGAGGTGACTCTTCGACTGCTGCCAGTTCAAGTGACTATGGGCGCCTCCACCATCTCACGGTTGAACTCAGATGCCCTGTGGCGCCCCTTTCCCTTGGACAAGGGTAAGGGGAAAGTAGACCTGATTAAATATCCTAGAGGGTCGAATACCTCGAATCCGTCTAAATATGCTTAACCTGTGGGGTTTAGCAAGCCTGGCCCCTCATATGGAGCCACCTTTGTTAGACGCCATCGACTTCTTCAAGGCTCGAGTGTGGTCCCCTGACGTTTTGACCTCCTATGAGGTTTCCGTGCCTAAGATGGTGTGCTTCTTTGAAGTGGCCTTCAATAATGGTCTTCGCTTTCCTCTGCATCCCTTCATGAAAGGGGTTTTGCAACACTTCAATGTCTCGTCTTCACTCGCCCAATGGTTAGGTATTTTGGTTGGCCTATTGGTTTTCTTTTAGGGACAGGGACTTTGTTCCCAAGATAGCTTTGTCTTATCTTTTTAGCGCGAAGGAAACCTCTGAGGGCTTCCTCTATTTTTCTCGACGTTCTGGCGCTCCTCTGGTGATTTTCTATCTTCCCTCTTCCCACAGGCTTTGGAAGGGACGCTATTTCTTTGTCAACGGCCGCAATTGGGAATATGACCTCTCACAAGGACGACAAATGGTGTTCCGCTGGTACGGACCACCCCGAGAATCTCAGAAGTGTTCGCTTTGTTTTTGTATAACCTTTATAGGCTATTAGGCATTTCCTCTCTAATTCCTGCATTGTTTATATGCCTCTCAGCGTCAATCGATCTCGCTAAGATAAACGTCATAGCGCCGCGGCTGGCTGAGTGTCCTCCCCGCCCTATGGAGCCGATCAAGTTTGACATTCCTGTACTCTTCAAGCTCGAGGTCGCCCACTCTATCGCTTGAGGCCTCGCCCCTTCCACCATGAAAGCCTCCCATCGGGCCCTCCGCCGTCAACCCACCAAGGAGAGCTGGCACCTGGAGACGTTGTCTCTAAGCCCCAGTTGTTAAACGAAAGACCGACTCCGCTGAGAGAGGTCACCACATCAAGGTTCAAATCGGGTGTCTTCCTCTTCCGTCTACCCACGCCCGAAAGCCGGAGCAAACGCCGCCCCAGTTGAGGCTCCTAAAGCTTGAATTCGCAGCTGCTCCGGGGTTTGCTACTTAAGGCAAAAGGTCCTCATGGGCGTTGAGAAACAAGGCAATCATGCCCATCATCGGGTTCTGAATCGCCAAATAAGAGCAGCCAGTCACCTTCTCCGAGGGCAGAAGAATTGAGGAGGAAGGATCCGACTAAAATTGGCGAGATGGGGACTCTTGCTTCAATGCTAATCTCCGCAGAGGCGCTGTCTCGTCCATTCTCAAGGATTCTGATCTCAAGAGGTCGAGCGCGCTGCTCGTTGATGAGGTTTGGCTCTATCCCTCCAAGGGGTCGCCTCTGTAAGTTCCCATACCTTGTCGTGGTCTCGATTCCATTCTTGAGTCGAAAGTGTTGATCTTGGCGTTGATATCATCTCTCCCAGTTGATGCAGTGGCTAATTATTTAGCGGTCAGCTAAAAAGGCCAAATCCAAACTAAAGTCACGCCAAAGCGGCCCAGCTTATAAGGCGAGGGTGGCTTCACATCCGAGCTTACCGAAATGGGGCGGGTTAGGTACAACGTGATGACCGAGGATATGCGCGAAGCTCAAATCTAATTTGAAGCACACAACGCCGATACGTGCAGAAATAGGGTGAGAAGACAGGCCCGAAATAGCTTGAGAGCGTCAAGGCGAAATGGAGGTTCGACGAAAGGTGGCTGCACAAAAATGACTTATTAGAGGCTAGGACAGCTGTGGCCTCACTGCACATGAGCTTCGTGATGGTTAGGGATGAGCTTCACATCCTCAAAGAGCCGCGAGAGTCTGGCTGAAGAATCATGCGGCGGCCAAAGACGACTAGCGCTTATAAGACTAAAGTGCGGTTTCCTGGACGGGCTTGCTGTGAGGCCCGAGGCCGCAGAACCCGTGGAACGCCTCCGACCGAGGAGGCCGTGGGCTATGGGACTCATCAACAAATAACCTCCGTTGCTCAACAGATGAAGTTATAGGAAGATCGAGGATGAGGCCCGCACTTAACGGGTTTCCGTGGCTAGCCTTTCAGAGGAAAGTCATAATGTTTATCCCAAATTTCGACTAACTTTGACATTCCTAGCGACGAGGAGGCTGAGGAATCCCTCTCTGCCGACTATTCTGGAGAACCTGACACCCCCATTGAGGCCCACTCCCATTCTTCACCCTCTACTCCTCCTTCTGATGCCTGATTGCCGGTGCATATCGATGTTGCTCTTTGTTTTACTTGTCTTTTGTTGGGCCTGGGACCTAGGACATATGTATCCTTATCCTTAATAAACGATCTTTTTACCACTTTTGTCTCTATTAATTCGCTACTGCTTCTTTCATGAATTAAAGGATTTCTTTGCTGGCATTGTCTAAGCCAAAATTTGGGATGTAGAGTTTATACCAGCTTGGGGCCACTCGAGGCTTCGTGGGCCGCTTCCGCTTGGGATGAGCTGGAATTTTAGGGCCGTACGGCCCGAGTAGAGTAGTCGAGGTCGCCGATCGAAATAAGCTACGGGCCCAGGCATTGTTGGCGATATAACTTGCTGGATTCCACTTGTACTCGGGTGGCCCAGGCAGAAGCTCGAGCCTCGTCAAAGTGAGCTACCGGGCTCCGGCACCGAGGCTTTGTCGCGATAGCAATCGAGCCGATCCGACCTTAGGCCGTGGCCCGTGCAGTGGGAAGGCCGAGCCTCAAAGTGAGCCATCGGGCCCGGGCACGAGGCCTTGTTGAGATATAGCCCGAAATGATCCGACTCTTAGGTCGCGTGGTTCGTGGCGTGAGTAGTCGAGCCTGCAAAGTGAGCCACTGGGCCGCACCGAGGCCTTGTTTGCGATATACCGAAATGGATCCGACTTTTAGCCGACGGCCTGTGTGCAGTAGTCGAAAGGCTCATTAAAGTGAGCCATCGGGCTCCGGCGCCGAGAGGTCTCATAGCGATATAGCCTCGAAATGATATGACTCTTAGGTCGCGGGCCTGGTGCGCAGTAGTCGAGCTCGTCAAAGTGAGCACTAGCCCTCGGCGCCGAGGCCTTGTCAGCGATATAGCCTCGAGCCGATCGACCTTGCGCCAAGGTGGCCTGGTGCAGAGTAGTCGAGCCTGGCCAAAGTGAGCTACTAGGCTCCGGGGCGCCGAGGCCTTATTACATGAGTATAGCCCTGAAATGATCCGACTCTTAGGTCAGCGCGGGCCTGCGGCGCAGTAGCTGAGCTCACAAAGTGAGCCACTGGCCCGGCGCCGAGGCCTTGTCGCGTATATAGCCTGTCGATCCGACTTTAGGCCGCGTGGTCAGGCAGAGTAGTCGAGCTCATCAAAGTGAGCCACCCGGGCCCGAGCGCTGAGGCCTGCTGGTGCGATATAGCCCCGAGCCGATCCACTCTTATGTCGCTTTGGCTTCAGGCGCAGTAGTCAGCTCACAAAGTGAGCCACTGGCTCCGAAAGGCCAAGGCCTCGGCTGCGAGGAGTATAGCCTTGAGCTGATCTGACTCTTAGGTTGCATGGCCTGTGCAGAGTAGTCGAGCTCGTCAAAGTGAGCTACCTGGCCCGGCACCGAGGCCTTGCTGGCGATGCAGAGCCTGCCGGGACCCGACTCTTAGGCCGCGTGGCCCGTGTGTATAGTCGAGCTCAACCAGTCAAGGCGCGTACCATTCGACTCGATTTTCTTCGAAAGATGCGAGTGTCTTTAATGTTGATTTATGGAGAATTTGAAACGATTATGCGAATTTCCAAGTGCTTTGGCCTTCTTATAAATGGCGGCTTCATTGCTACGGAGTTTATACTTTGATTCGGCCTTTCCGCGTGTAACTAGGATTTGCGCGAGATGAAGCGCCGGCTTGATCGCCTTTGCCGGGATCCGCCTCGAAGATTCCGGCCCGCCTCATGAACCTCGTCAGGAGTTCTGCTCCCCAGTCTCCCCTTTATGGAGTCATGCTATTCCTAGCTCGTGCTGGGGTGGAATGTGTCCCAGAGGGCGTATATTTCTCAGGCCGCTTTCATTTTCATTCTTCTTCTCTCTTCCTCCTTTTCTTCTCTTTCTCTTTCTCCTTCATTCTCTTCCTTCCTTTCTTCCTTTTTCTCTTTCCTTTCTACAAACTCTTTCCATCACTTTTTCTTCTTCTCCTTTTTTCTATCTCTACTCTCTTCCTCTTTCCACCTTTCCAAGCCTTCTTCCACTTATTTTCATCTTGTTTTCCTTTCCTTTTTTCTTCCTGAGGTTTTTTTTTTTTTTTTTTTTTGAGGGAACTGCTTGTACTATGTATTTCTAAGATGTAAGGGATGACACTATTGATTGTAATTGAATGTAATCTGATTGGAATAAAGAGAGACTTTTTATTTTATGACTATGAACTTTCCTAATTTCGCTGTATGTAATTTTTCCTCGAGGCATTATATGTCCGAGTCGCCTCGAGATGTCTAACAAAATAACCAGTAAACGCTTAAATCGTCATCTGAAAATTGATAATGCTTCATTTAAGATTACAAAACGAGGTCTACTGATAAAAATGTTTAAGGTGTTCCGCATTCCAAGCATGATGTAGAATTTTTCCCTCCTATGTCTGAGCTCAGAATTGTCTTGGCCTCGATGACGCTGGATATGATGTAGGCCCCCTAAGTTAGTAATAGTGCTCCAGGCCTATTGTATGGATACGGTATTTTGACTATTTATGAGAATTTATTATTATGATGATTTGCATGTTTATTATATATAATGTCCTGAATAATATTATTAATTATTCTAAATGTCCTAATCGGTTATTGTTATGGGAATAATAATGAATTAAGATTAGTATAAAAGTTTGGATTGATATTCATGGGATGAATATGTGCATGAGATACAAATCAATTTATATCTATTTGTTGAGAACAAATATCGGGATGTACTCGCCTTGAGATTACATGGATCAAAGTCATAAGTTAATCTCTAATAGTTGTGTCATAAATCCTTTCACCTGAGATCGCTTATAGTTCTCACATAAGGAATATTGTGTTTTGATATAATCAAACGTTGTCTTTAATCGGATGACTATAAAGGTTATACTTGAACATAATAAGAATTATGTAGTGAGATATGAGCGATTAAGATGGAATTTGTCCTCTTATTATAAGAGAGATATCTCTGGGTCCCCTCGACAATTGAGACTGAGAAATGCATGGTCGCGCTCAAATGGAATTGATGGAGATCAAATGTCGTATTTGTTTACGCCTAATTGCCTGAGTAATCAAAGATAGAACGATATAAGGTTGACTTTGTCCATGCCTTATATTCAATAAGATATCATGAGACAAAGGATTATGGGCCATTAGCTATATTAAGGTCAGTTCTCGATCATGAGCTTTCATTTAACTCGGGTAGTCATAATGTCTTGCTAGAGGCCACTTATGACTTGTAGGATCAAATGTGATTTGGGTCACCGCCAATGTTAATTGAACCTAGGGAAGTCGCACATTAAGAACAAATAATAACTAAGTATGGTTTTTCACTTATAATAAATTCATTTTATTACATAATAAATTTATGGTTTTCTGTAATAAATTTGTTTTTATTACATAACGGTTATGGTTTTCTCAGAATAAATTCATTTATTACATAACGTTGGGTGATTTTCCTCAGAATAAATTCGTTTATTAGTATAATGTTATGGTTACTATATATGGTTAAATATTTAATTACTTTATCAGATAAGGATTTGAATTTAAATTATTATTATTTAAAAGTGTTTTAAATATATAATAAATCTTAAGTGTTGATCGAAACCCTAGAAGACTTATATAAATATATATATGTGAGACATATATGTTGATGTGTGTAGTTGTTCTTCAAAGGAAACTAACCTAAAAATGTAGAGAAAGAAAAACCCTAATTCGTTTTCTTTGAGTAGCTATCGCACCTGAACTAGCATTCAAAAATCGCTTTTATTATTTGTTCGCAGGTGGATACTTGTAGAGGGTGGTCGCTTTTCGTAAAGGCAAAGACTTTGAAGATCCGAATAAAACCAAGACGCAAACTTTGAAGGTTTGACGACCGATCTACAAGAGGAAGCTCTTGCTTACTTCCTTCGCTTTTATGAAACACATGTGATCTTCGTGGGTTAAGGGATAAAATTTTAAATTCGGGCTGCATTTATGTTCCAATCGATTGATATTCATCCTCGTGAACCCAACAAAGGGTATCGTAGCCACTTGTGTTTTCATAAAATCGATAATGCCATTTGATCGTATGTATGTGATGTATATGATTCTGCATGATTTATGCTTTTAATATATGTGATATTATGGTTTGTGCGAACGATATAGTTAATGTGTTTTGTTAAGGTATTAATTGATTGAACTGAACCTAAAAGGATTCAAGTAATATGATTAAGAATCCGAATGGGATATTGCCATTAAAGTGTTTAATAGCATGTTATATGATTCTAGTTTTCTTGTCTTAACTGATTAATACATGGATCAATCTTATATATCAATTCCGATTTATCAATGATTGTTTATGGTGGTACGAAAATAAAACCGTATGTGTAATGAGATTTACAATATGTCGCTTTAATGTGATTTTGATGGCTTTCTTACTATTCAAAAATTTATTGATGAGAATTTTAAAATTTATCAATGAAAATTTTTTGAGACGAAACTCTAATGTTTCTTAAAAGAAAAAGAAAATTTTTTTTTCAAGGGCATCGCTTCGATCCTACCCGCTAACTGCTAGCGGAACTGGCCGTAATAAATTTCAAGGTAGTACCTTATGAATTTAATTGGTTTTAAACATGCGCTCTATTATAATTTATTTCTTTAATGCAAATTGTTTATGCTATATGATAACATAATATATTTTGCATGTTATGTTGTTTCACATGGTGCACGTATGGCCTTTTAGACCAATGTGTTTGCAAAGTTATTATTATTATTATTTTTACAAGGGTTAATTATTAAATACGCTTGCATGCCGCTGTTTTATTGTAATTTTATTTTACTAATAGTAGTATTTATTTAATTGTTGTAATAAAACAAGAGAGATAATGCAAGCCATTTGAAGTCATGCAATCCAACCATGATGATGGAGGAGCTAGGTGTCTATGCCTGCTGGTGGTCAAATCGATATCATGGAGCTACTTATTACAACCTAGTATGACCGTTGATCTTCATATCGCTTATGGAGATCAATCTAGATAAAGGCTATACGTGACACATTTATTATATGCATGTATGTGTATGATGTTACATGAGTATGTGATACTAGATATATGATGAGATCTATTAATTGAAAATTAAATCAATCAAGATCCTCACATAAAATTTAAAGTTAACATGCCATCCATATTTAAACATCACAAACCTTTATCACTCTAATGTGGGTTCTACCAAAGTAGAAGTACATTAGGTTACATTAGGAGACAACATGAGTAATGGTGCTACTCATATGTTTAAAAATGGTTTAACTTTTATTAGGTTATCAAACGGGTTTTGGGCCTATCGGCATAAGATGGATTTAAACATGTCGGACATATGATGTCAAAACTCATAAATATCTAAGAGTTGCATGAGATGTAATTGGTAAGAGTTACCTACCTAAATAACTTAATTTATGTCATGCCAAAATCTGACTTAAAGTTGAGTAAAATATGGATCTAAATTTCTCAATTAGATTAATATGATTATTCTTGAGGGTTGTTAATTTAGTGAGAATCTTTCATAATCAAAAATATTTATCTTTAACCAGATTCATCATACAACACAACTACAACAATTTAATTATGTCAATGCGATCGCCCTGAGAAGGATAAACCCACCGGGACTAACTTCCTTGACCTGCTCTCAAATTTGAGAATTGTTCTCAAACAAGAAAGGAAGCTTTATGTCTTGGATGAACCTCTCCCTGAAGAACCAGCAGAGAATGTTCCTAGAGCTGAAAAGAATGCTTGCGAGAAGCATCATAATGACTTCATTGATGTTGCATGCTTGATGCTAGCTACTCATGAGTTCTGGAATCTTGCTGATCCTGAAAATATGGAAGCTTATGATATGATCTCCAATCTTAAGGAAATGTTCCAAAGAACAAGCAAGGCAAGAAAGGTATGACTACTAAGGTAATCGTGATTCTCAGAAGACGGCCGAGGGTACTTCAATTAGTACTCATGTTCTAAAAATGAAAGGCTATATTGAGCACCTTGATAGGCTTGGATTTCCATTGAGCCAAGAGTTGGCAACTGATTTGGTCCTCGAATCTACTTCCGGGTAGTTACAGCCATTTGTCATGAACTATAACATGAGTGAAATGGACAAATCTATCTCTGAGCTGCATATGTTGCTTAAAACCGCTGAGCGGAATATTAAATCCAAGCCTAGCCATGTTCTGATGGTTCAAAATGGAAATGGCTTCAAGGGCAAGGGCAAGGGCAAGGGCAAGGGCAAGGGCAAAGGAAAGTCAAATGCTCAACCCAAACACAAACCTCAACCCAAGGCTAAAGCCCCAAAAGAGGGTGTTTGTTTCTTTTGCAATGAACTTGGTCATTGGAAGAGAAACTGCAAGCTGTATTTAGAGGATCTAAAGAAAAAGAAGAAGACCCAAAGAGACTAGTTCTTCGTGTATTTATGTTATACAAACTAATTTTTCCTTCAGTTCCCGGGTATTAGATACTGGATGTGGATCTCACATTTGTACAAATGTGCAGGGACTCAAAAGGAGTAGACAACTGAAGAAGGGTGAAGTTGATCTACGAGTAGGCAATGGAGAAAAAGTTGCTACTTTGGCTGTAGGTAGTTATGGAACTTATTTCATCAGCGTTTTGTTGGGGTTTCCTTTGGGACAATTACATGCAGGTTCTACAATGTGTAGGAATGTTATTTCAGCTCTTGTTTGGATAATGATGGTTTTTCTCTTTATTATTAAGAATAATAATTGTTCCATTTTTCATAAAGACATGTTCTATGCAATGCCTATTTGATAGTGGATGGTCTTTATGTTATGAACCTTCAAAATTCCAACAATTCTCATGTTCATAACATAACTACTAAGAAATTTAAGTCCAATGATTTAAATTCAACCTATCTTCGGGCATTGTCGCCTCGCCATATAAATGAGAAACGGCATCTCAAAACTCCATCAAGTTGGATTTTGAATTCATTTGATTTTGAATCATATGATACATGTGAATCTTGTCTATTAGGTAAGTATAGATGCAAAGGATCCCTTTATCATACATACGTATTACAGTGGGCCAATGAATTATCGATCTCATACATACAGATGTGTATGTGGACCATTGCCTGTGACGCTTAGAGGAGGTTATAAGTACTTCATTACATTTATCATGACTCAAGCAGATATGGTTATGTCTACTTGATGAGACATAAATCGAATCATTTGAAATGTTCAAATCTTTTCAAAATGAAGTACAAAATCAACTCGGGTAAGATAATCAAGGCACTTCGACCGGGACGAGGTATAATATTTGAGCCAAGAATTTGATGACCATCTTAGAACTTGTGGAATCATTTCACAATTAACTCCCCTCGAACACCATGCTGGAATGGTGTGTCCGAGAGAGGAATCGAACTTTATTAGATATGGTTCGACCATGATGAGTCCAACATCTTCCATTTACCTGGGGTTATGCACTTGAAACACCAGATTCACATCTAAATCGAGTTCCATCCAAAGCGGTTGAAAAGACACCATATGAGATGTGGAATGGTAAAAGGCCCAAATTTCTTTGTCTTTTCTTAAGATTCGGGTTGTGAGGCTTATGTAAATCATTAAGTTTCAAATAAGTCGGAGCCTGTGTCCGATAAATGTCTTTTCGTGGGGTATCCTAAAGAGACTAAGGGATATTACTTATAATCCCAGATATCAAAGTGTTTGTTGCTCGAATGTTGTCTTTCTAGAAAGGGAATTTATTTCTAAAGGAACCAAAGTGGGAGTAGATATAACCTCAAGAAGTTCGAGAACTACAAGATAACATTGAACTCCATTTATGGATACTCATAGTCACCAAACTATCATTACACACCTCCTATAGCACAAAAATTTACGAGATCTGATAGGATACGTCATGAGCCCGAGAGAGATATGGATTTCTTGTGAATGATAACTATGATGTATTGTTAGTGGATCAAAATGAACCCACTACCCATCAAGAGGCCATGTCGATACGCACTGGTAGTCTGCCAGAGGCCATGAAGTCCGAAATTCAGTCCATGCATGATAATCAAGTATGGACCTTGATTGACCTTAATTCAAGGTACAAACCATTGGGTGCAAATGGGTTTCTTAAAAAGAAAATCGATACGGATGGCAAAGTGCATACTTACAAAGCAAGGCTAGTCATGAAAAGGTTTCAAAAACAAACCCAGCGGTATGACCATGATGAAACTTTTCACCTATAGCTATGCCGCTTAAGTCTATTAGAATTCCATTGCCATCACGTGACATCATGATTACGAGATTTGGCAAATTGATGTTAAAACTGGGCGCTTTTAATTAAACTTACTTGAGGATGTGTACATGACACAACCTCGAGGTTTTCACAGATAACCCAGAATTCTCAGAAGTATGCAAGCCTAAAGACTCATTTATGGTTTGAAGTGTGCCTCTGCGAGTTGGAATCTCTTCGCTTTGATGAATCACCAGCGGGTTTGGATTTGTCAAAATGAAGATGAGCCTTTGTGTTTATAAGAAAATTAGTGTGGAGCACAATTGTATTTTTGGTCTTATATGTTAATGACATTTTACTCATCAGAATGATATCTCTACTCGCACGTCAAGTCTCGTTAAGGAAGTGTTTCTATTAGACTGGGAGATGAATGATGGTATCTAGGATGGGGACGAGAGGAGTGATCAGAGGCATTGTTCGAATGCAATAAAACATTTGAACATCAAGAGTAGATCAAAGAGAGCATTTGCGAGTGGTTTCCATATAATGATATCTAGCAACCCATATCCTAACATCACATGGCAGATGGATATAAAATCCCATGCATCAGCAATAGGTTCTATCCTCGTATGCCATGTTGTGCACTAGACCGTATGTATCTTATGCTTTAAGCATAACTAGTAGATACCACGATCCCTGAGAGTCACTAGATGCTTGTCAAGAACATTCTGGTAAGTATCCGAGAAGGTCTAAAGATATGTTCTGGTGGTATGGTGGATTGAAGATGACTGGCTGTAAATGGTTACACAAGATGCAAGCTTCCAATCCGACAAAGAAGATTTCGACGCAATGATATGTATTTTGTTTAATTATGGGTGCGCGAATGGAAAAGTTCAAAGCAAAGCACCGCTATTAATCTATAATGTTGTCGATCCATTGACTAAGCTCTACTACAAGCAAAGCATGATTGTCAGTGCTAGGTTCATGTGTATTGATGTTGATTGATGAATGGGCCTAGCGCAAGTGGGAGATTGTTAGTAATAGTGCTCTCTAGGCCTATTGTATGGACATGGTATTTGACTATTTATGAGAATTTATTATTATGATGATTTGCATGTTTATTATATATAATGTCCTTTGAATAATATTATTAATTATTCTAAATGTCCTTAATCGGTTATTGTTATGGGAATAACAATGAATTAAGATTAGTATAAAGTTTGATTGATATTCATGGATGAATATGTAAAAAGGAGATACAAATAAATTTATATCTATTTGTTGAGAACAAATATCGATTGCATCTGCCTCGAGATTAATACATGGATCAAAGTCATAAGTTAATCTCTAATAGTTGTGTCATTAAATCATTTGACCTGAGATCGCTATAGTTATCAACGTAAGGAATATTGTGTTTTGATATAATCAAACGTTGTCTTTAATCGGATGACTATAAAGGTTATACTTGGAACATAATAAGAATTATGTAGCAGATATGAGCGATTAAGATGGAATTTGTCCTCTTATTATAAGAGAGATATTCTGTCCCTCGACAATTGAGACCGAGAAATGCATTGCTGCTCAAATGAATTGATGGAGATCAATGTCAATGGTTTAGTCGGCCTAATTGGGTTTCGAGTAATCAAAGATAGAACGATATAAGTAAGGTCGACTTCTGTCCATGCCTTATATTCTCACACAAGATATCATGAGACAAAAGGATTATGTCATTAGCTATATTAAGGTTGTCTCGGATCATGAGCTTTTCATTTAACTTGGGTAGTCATAATGTCTTGCTAGAGGCCACTTATGACTTGTAGGATCAAAATGTGATTTGGGCCTACTGCCAATGTTAATTGAACCTATAGGGTCGCACATTAAGAACAAATAATAACGGTTATGGTTTTTCACTTATAATAAATTCATTTATTATACAACGGTTATGGTTTTCTCGTAATAAATATTTTTATTACATAACGGCTACAGTGGCTTCTTCGTATTAAATTCGTTTATTACATAACGGAAAGAGGTTTTCCTCGTAATAAATTCATTTATTACATAACGGTTATACTTTTCTCTGTAATAAATTATTACATAAACTGTTATGGTTACGGTTATGGTTAAATATTTAATTAGTTTCCTTATCGATAAGGATTCTGAATTTAAATTATTATTATTTAAAGTGTTTAAATATATAATAAATTCATGTTTGACTGAAACCCTAGAAGACTTATATAAATATATATGTGAGACATATATGTTGATGTGTGTAGTTGTCTTTCACAAAGTGAACCAACCTAAAACAGAGAGAAAGAAAAACCCTAATTTCATTTTTTGAGAAGACGACTAACTAGCATTCAAAAATCGCTTATTATTTGTCCGTGTGTGGATATCAGAGAGGGTGGTCATTTTCGTAGCAGCACCTTGAAGATCGAACAAACTAAGACGCTAGAACTTTGAAGGTTTGACGAATCGATCTACAAGAGGGTAAGTTTCGTTTACCCTTCCTTCTCGCTTTTTTTTATGAAACGCATGTGATCTTTGGTGGGTTAAGGATAAAATTTTTTTTAAATTCACGCATTTATGTTCCAATCGCATTGATATTCATCCCAGAATCTAACACCTCCCAGTTGGGGCCTAGTTTTCCATGCCCCGGATTCTTCTTCACAAGTGTGAGCTTCTTCAAGACTAGGTCACCTGGCATGTAGCTCCTAGGGTTTCACTCGTTGTAATACCCGCCGTCTTCCTGCAATCCTCCGTTCGCCTTAGAACCTGCTCATGTTTTTCATCTAGAAGATCTAAATTTAGACGGAGAGCCTCATCAGGTTCCAACAGCTACTAACTCGATCCTCGGGGGACTTTAACCCACTTCTATTGTGGCCATCGTCATGCTAAAGGTTGTGGCGACTAGGTTTCCCTAGTTGTCGACTCTCCGCGTAGTCCCAGAGCCCATAGCAATTCCTGGGGAGGAATTTACCCATTTGCCTTTAAGATCTTCCAATTTGGTTTTCACGCGGCCTTAAGGGTTCCTCGATGGTGACTTCGGTCCGACCATTAAACCGCTGACAGCCGGGACCCAGTAATAATTCCACCCGAGCTCGACACAAAAAATCCTGAACTTACAAGTCAAATTGATTTCCCTTGTATGATACTAGGGCTCTTGGGATACCAAACCTGCATATGATGGCTTGCCACACAAAATCACAGATCTTATGTCTCCGTGATTGTACAAAGGTTCTGGCCACTACCTGGGTGAAGACCCATCGAGACGATGATGAATTTACATCGTCCTTCCCAAGGGGCAAAGGTCCCGTGATGTCCAAACCCCAACGTTGGAAAGGCTAGCTTGTAATTAATGTCAAGGGCCTGATGGAGGCGTGAGAACTCGGCATGCTCCTCGGGCAGATCTTCAGATCTCCTAACTAGGTCACGCTTCTCCGATATCAGGCCGCAGTATCCTTGCCTTAAGACTTTTCCTCGCTAATGCCCGAGTCTGACATATGATTTTCGTGATATACCTTCGTGTGGTACTCCCTTAGCACGTATTCGCATCTTTCCGCGATGCACTTAAGGATGGGGTGTGAAGCAAACCTCGCTTGCATGCTTCCCTTATGATTAGTGAACCCGGGTCGACTCGCCTTGATTTAGCCGCTTCTTCGGTCGTCAGACGTCCGTCTATTATGTAATCCCAAATAGGGTCCATCCAACTCGGCTCAGACCCGATTGGGGCAACTTCCACGTCATAGAGATCTATAGAAGGCTCTGCTGTATTCGACAGGTGTTGACTCCATCGAGGTCTTCCCGTGAGGTCAAGCCGCTGCTCTTGCCAAGGCATCTACCGAGTTCTCTGGCCTGGGATATGTCTGACTTGGACCAACACTAACTTTTTCAATAAATCTTGTACCTTTTTGAGGTATAGGATCATTCTTCCGCTTTTGGCCTCATAGGTGTCTTCTATTTGTCTTACTACCACCGAGTCGCCGTTGCACTCTCAAGTTGGTCAATTTCAGTGAATGGGCTTAGGTTGAGGCTCGCTATACCCGGCCTCATTCTACCGCTTGCCGAGGCTTGAACCGAACTGAGCCTCATACTCACCGTCTATTCCTTCCGGGAGGTCGATTAAACCGCTCCACTCTGCGCGCTTGTGTATCCCGTCTACAAAAAGTTTCCAGATGGGTAGGTCACGGGTGCTCAGTGTTCCTGTGAGGTTTCACGAGGTAACCCATGACGAAACTGCTAAGACCCGCCTCTTTATTTCACTCTTTCTGGGCTTATATCCGATGCCGAACTCGCCACCTCTATGACCCACTTCATCAGCCTTCCCGAGGTCTCTGGTTTATGTAACACTTGCTTCATCGAATATTCTGTTGGAACTTCTATAGGCGAGCCCTGGGAAGCAAGGGCGGAGCTTCCAGCTACGCTACTAGTGCCAAGATTAATTTCTCCATCCCGAGTAATCTCTCTTCCTCTCCTCAGTGGCACGACCGCAATAGTGAATCGGGTGCCGCACTGCCTTTGTCTCCGATTTGAGGATGTCACGTCAAGAAGTCCTGATACCGCTTAAGTATAGCTGAGGAGCTCCCCACGGCTTACCGAATGGGGGGGAACTCAACATATTTTCACGCCGGAACGCTCTTCGCACTTCGTATCCCATTAAAAGGCCTTCTTCAAAACTTGGAAGAAAGGCTGACATTTATCACTAGCCCTGGATACGAATAGACTTAAAGCATCAATCCTTCCTGTCAGATGTTGAACCTCCTTTATGCCTGAGGGTGACGACATATCGAGCACAACCTTTATTTTGTCTGGATTTGCCTCAATTCCTCGGTGGTTGACTATGAAACCTAGGAATTTTCCATTGATAATTCAAGGCACACTTACCGATTTAGTTTCATGTTGTACTCGTGGATTTGGAACGCCTGACGATGAGCTACGTGAGCTCTAAGAAGGGTGGATTTTACCAAAGATGTCATCTATGTACACTTCCATGGTCGTTCATTCGCTCGAACATCCCCGCTCACTCAGCCTTTGCAGTAGCTCCTTCGTTTGAGTCCAAAAGGCATCACACGATAATAATAGGTTCCCGCCTGGTGATCAATGAGGTATTTTCTCGTCATCCGGGTCCATGCCGATCCGACAGCCGGGAGAAGGCATCCATAAACCGAGGAGTTCATGGCCAGCAAGCAGTATCTACGATGAGGTCGACGGTGGTGTAGGAACCGTCCTTCGGGGCACGCTCGTTGATGTCGTTGAAGTCGATGTAGAGTCGCCATCACGCTTCGCTGACAAGTACGACGTCACAACCATTCGTAATATTCCACCTCTTTGATTGCTCCTGCTTCGAGGAGTTTGCCGACCTCCTCGTTGATTGCTTTTGCCTGGCTGTGCGCGGCTCCTCCTTTGTTTTATCATTGAAAGGCGACCGACGTTCCGCCCTATGGGCAATTACGTGAGGGTCAATTCTCCCATGTCTCGCCTCGCTCTGCAGCGGTAAGACGTCTTTGTTATGTCTCAAAAAATGGGTGAGAGGGCTTTTGAGATCTTCCGCTAGCTAGGAGCCAATGTAGGCGAGGTGTTCAGGGTCATCATCCAATGGTACAGGTTCCAGCTCTTCCGAGGGCTTAGGTCGGGTGAATACTTCGTCGCACATTTCGAGCTCATCCAGGGATATGCTATCGAATCGCTTTTGCTTCATGGATGTTGAGAAGACTTCGCCACTGCTATTCTCGATCCATTCCTATTCCGCCTACGGTAGGAAACTTGATCACATGGTAAGCGAGGGAATGGCTTTTATCAGATTAAGAGAGGTCTTCCTAACAACATATTATAAGGCAGACGGGCGCCTACAACGAGGAATCTTGGCCGTCGCCGTCGTCTCGGCATGGGGATCTCCTAAGGTGAGTACTAGTTTTATCGAGCCCAAGGGTAATACCTTTCTCAAGAGAACTCGCAGATGGGTAGCCGACGGGTTCCATTCTTCCTTCCGATGCCCATCTTATCGGGGCGCCGAGGCGAAGATGATGTCAGCTGAACTTCCATTGTCAACTAGGACCCGATGAACCGTTTTGTTGGCCACAACTACTTGAAGTCGTCATGGGGGTGCTGGCATCCCTCCAGGTCTGAGTCAGAGAAAGTTATGGATGTGTCGAATGGCGTAGTTTGACAATCACTGCATTTCCACTATCTCGCCGACCGAGCGTCGCTTGCATGGCCTTCCGCCGAGCCGGATTCCTCCTGCAAATCCTCCTAAGATCACGTGGATTTCTCCTAAAGGTTGTTGGTGCTGAGTTGTTGTCTGTCGAGGTGGTGGTGGTGGCTGCTGAGCCAGAGCTTGGTTCTGAGTCTGATTATGAGGCTGATTTTCAGAGGCTATGAATCGTCGGAGATACCCGCACCGTATTAAATACTCTATTTCTTGCCGTGATGCACTATCCGTGTGGTGCCCGTGAATCCCCGTGGAACTCACAATATCCGTGTTGTCTCTCAGGGCGTGGTCCGACTTCATTTGAGTTGGCTACCTCGTGAACCGTTTCGTTTACAGATTCGCAGACTCGCGAGCATCGAGGCCGTATGTGAATCGCCGAGGCAAATAACATCAAGCCGTTTTTCGAGCCGGACCCGCACGACCCCGAGGTTCCCACGCCTTCGGGACCGCTCTCCATCTTTCTTGGAGACCTTTCCTACCGCTTTGTCTTTGGGGCTCCGTCCGCCGCTGTCCTGCCCCGCTTTTTTCTTTATAGCGGAGGAAGCCCTTCGATATGAGGGCTTCTTCACCGGTTAATGTACTTCTCTCGCTTTATGAAAGCACCTCGTTTCATGCTGGGATTTTGGAGATGGAAAACATCAAGTCTTTCTCGACCGGAACCTCAATCCAGCAATGAATGCGTGATCGCCAACTTCCATCTGGCATATCTACCTCTCGTAGACTCCTAAGATTGAATCTCCTGGACATAAGACCTCGTGCTTTTCATGAGCTCGCTTGATGGTCACAGATGATAACTCTGGCTTTCTATACGTCCCGCCCTAATGAAGTGAGAGACGAAAGCAATGGATAGCTCTCTGAATGAGGAGATTGATGACGGCGAAAGCCTATTAAAACCAAAGCAAGGTCGGGCCTTTAATGATAGTGAAAGCTATACATCACACAAGGTCTCATACCCATGCAGCTCCATTTGCTTCAGAAGTGTTGAGATGATTGACTGATCTCTCGACACCATCGAATGCTTCCACTGGTGGGCATCCCGAATTTTTCCGGGAAGAGGGAAGCGTACACCTCGGCCGAAGGCGCAGACTCCGGGCCAAGGTACAAGGAGTCCATAGCTGCCGGAGCGTCCTACCACCTCCTTCACACACGGCCGAGATCTCGCCGAGGCTCTCGAACCTTGCTCCCACCCCATTGCTCTCCCGCTCCTTGCCGAGGGTGGCGAGTTTTCGCCCCGCCGACATGCCCCCCAGCGCCAGCCATACCCTCCTCTCCAAATGGACTAATCGCGTTCGTGCCCTCGGCTCGGCTAGACTCGTCTCTATTTCAAGACCTCGGAATGTCGAGATTGTGTTACCCTTCATAAGGAGGAAAGTTGTGACCTTCCTGTGCTTGTCGTGTCTCTCGTGGGCGTTGTATCTTCCTGGTGAGTTGCTCTAACTCTCCTATCGCGCTATTGGTGAGCGCGAGCGCCTCCACCTCGCTCGCGGTCAAGCCAGATCGCCGCACGCGCCAGTGGTCTACCGGGTCCACACACCGGCGGATCCCGCATCCTCGGGCGGATCGACGCTGCTCCTGCTAGTGTTCCGGTTGATACCATCAAGAATCGAGAAATCGCCTTTATTTATCAAGGAACTATCGCTCTACGCACGGCGCCAATCGATGATGCTTTTTTCAACCGGATCGCTGGGAGCGCTTCGGGGGTCGCTGGGCTGGATCGACCGGGCCGTGGGCCGGGTTCGCGTGCTTCGATCGCCGGGCTGAAGTAGGGATTGTTGCGCGCTAGTCCGCGTGCTCGACGGGCCGGGCGCCAAGGAGTGGTCACGAGCTGCCGTCGCGGCGCCGACTGATCGTCATGGGCCGGGTCTGCGCTTCGGATCGCTTCAGGCCGGTAGATTGCCGCAGTTGCCGGTCCGCGTGCTGATGTGGCACCTCTCCGCAAAAACAAGAGCCGCGTATCGCGTAGGCTTCGCCCGCGGGTCAGCTCCGATGCCTAAGTCGGGCTTCCCGAGAGAAAAGACGGATCGCTTAGAGGGCGTAATGTGTTACGTAATCTTTCTACCGATAGGTGACCTAGCATTTATAGTATATGTTTTCCGCTTGATGGTGATTAGATTCTTTCCCATTGGACGGAGATTTCTTGCTTATCGGTACTCCGATTTGATCGATGAAAGAATTTTATTTAAAATTATCATTCTTCCTTATCAGTGGATCCGCCGATCCGTAGGATGAGCTGTTATATCGTGAATTATTTTATTTTCCATGTTGATGAGATTTAGTTTGATTTGCAGGATAATACGTCATCGGGGATTATTCTATTTCCTTTATCGATGGGATCTAGTTTGATTTATAGGATGTGGGCTTTCTCGATCATCCATAACCGACCGCCGTCATTCGGGCCGGCATCTAAGGCCCGAAGGCTTCAACGGGCGCGCCTGGTCTAGCGAAAGGGCCCATGAGCCCATTTTTCAAACCCTATAAAAAACCAATCTCATAAATAACTTAAAATAATAAATAAAAATAATATATTAAATTTAACTCTATTTTTATTTTTCTTCATTTTTCTTTATGTTAGCTCAAGGGTATCTCTAATTGAGGTTTTGATGATAACAAACCAAGGTTATTGGTTACTAATGGTTAAAATTGAGTTGAGTGATAGGTTAAAATTGATCAAGCATCAAATGAAGATATTCCAAGCTTAAGATGACAATGATGTATTTGATCAAGCTCTTGGAAGTGAAGTTTACTCAAATCAAAGAACCAATATTTCAAATCCAAAATGACAAGTAACTAAGACTCCAAGCTCAAGCACAAAGTGAAGATTTTGTAAGCTTAGAAATCTATGTAAGATGAATGCATTGGTGCACTTTAGGGTATATCATATTTTACATGCATATTCTTCGTAACTCAGTTTTTATGTCTAAATTGAATATTTTTTTGAAAACTCAAGTATGAGCATCAAACCTTATGCATCTAATGTTTAAAATGTATTCAAAAGTGTTTTCTAAGGTTTGAAATTAATTTGGAATGAAAAGAACCTAAAGTGACCATTTCTAGGGCCTTTTCGACATTCTTTGCATACTTTGTGATTTTAACCCGATTTGAATTTAAATTTATTAAATATTTTAAAACCCATGTTTAATCATCAAATTTTAGTTATTTGGAGTTTAAAATGTGCTTAAAAGAGTTATTTAAAGTTAGAAACCAATTTGGAGCGAAAAGGAGTTGAAACTAACCAAAAATGATTTTTTTCTAACCAACAACTGGTTGTGTTGTCTAGGTCATCTGGTTGGTCAATCGGTTAACCGGTTGGTCCAAGCGGTTGATCTGTTCAGTCAATCGGGTGCAACCAGTCGAGATTGTAATGTCGACCGTTTGGGTATAAAAGGTTTGTTTTTCATTTTTATAAACCGATAGAGCAAACGGTACACCGGTTGGTTAATCGGTTGAGTAAACGGTCATCTCAACCGTCACTTGCAGTGCATTAAATGCACAATGACTAGTTTATTAATGGAAATAGTTGACTGGTTGGGTACATAATGCTACACAAGATTTCAGCCCTATAAATTCTTAGTTGGGGATCATTTATGGCCATGAGAATTGTTGCATTTATTCTCTAAACCACCATTTCTCTTGCCACTTAATTCTCAATCTTATTTTTGCATTCACCCCAGTTTATCCTAGAGTGTACCTTTGATTTCATCCCCAATGAGTTATAGTTGTTCAATCCAGATCTAGAAAGAATGTCTCATTACTGTGCTTAAGAGGAAGCTTTAAGCGTGCATAACTTAAAGTGGTTTTTAAAGTACCCATTGGAGCCAAAACTAAGTGTGTGGAAAAGGAAGACGCCAGGTTGAAACTTCAAACTAGTAACCTCAATGGGGTTAGTTGCCGAGGAGGCTATGTGAGTTGTTATTAACCAATTATAAATCAAGCTTTCTGATTTCTCTCTACTCTATATCTCTTTATTTAATGTTTGTGTCATTAAATTTGTAGATTTCTTATAGATTTACAAATTTTTTTTTGAGAAAATCAATTCACCCCCCTCTTGGTTAATTTGATCAGTCATAATCAACTTTCAATTGGTCTTAGAGCTTAACCTCTTATTTTCAAGACTTAACTGTCTAAGAGGAAAATGACTAGCACTAACATTCACTACAAGAAAATAGGCTTTCGGTGATAAAATATTTTGTCACTAATACTTTAGATTTCGTCTGCAAAAATATTTTCTGATGAAATTATTTTCATATTGTATTCGTCGCCTTAACCTCGTCGCTAAAAGTTTTGTGACAAAAATCCTATTTCGCCGCCTAATATTTTTTTCCGATTAAATAAAAATATTTTAAAAAAAGGTTTTTCTCAACATAATATTTCATTGCCAAAAATAATAAATTTTATCATTAAAAAATGGAAATATTGTCACCAATACTTAATGGTAACAAAATTCGTAATAAATTAATTTAATCACTCAAAAGTTTTTTTTTTTTTGAATATATATTTTTCACTAATGATTTTTTCTTACATTTTGTTTATAAAATATTTTATAATCTTATTTTATTATTTTCATTATATATTTTATTAAATATTTTACTTTTATTAAACATTTTATTATTATTTTATTAAATATCATATTATTTTTTATTATAGATTTATTATTTTCTCAAATATTTTTATTTCTAAGATAATTACATATATTATTAATGGTTACAATTCATTCGTTATATTTATAATTTAACAAATTAATTTTTTTATTTTGTCCTAAATTATATAAAAACCTTCAAGACATTAATTATAATAAATTTCACTATAAAACTTGCTTACAAAAATGAAAATACATATGATCACATCATTATGTAAATATTAGAGCCCAAAATTCAAGCACACCATTACATAAAAACATGAAGTATTGGTTTAACAAACTACCTATTAAAAAACAATTACATTAGTACAAACAAAAAGAAAAATATAGTAATGAACATCCATCATAAGCACATAAGTCAGTTGTGATTGGTGCATCTTGGTCTCCAATTACAAATTAAATCCCACCGTAGTCTTAAACTGTTTGTCGAGCCTCAAATAAGTTTAATCTCTTCACTCTACCACGAACGCTCTTGACTTAGAAAATCAAACTAGTTTGAGGCCAAAAGCATGTCTTAGTATATCTAGATACTAGCCCTAAATTTTTCAAACATCTCTGCTTTCAACCATGTTTATGAAAACTATTCCGATATTGATTGTCATTATCTCCAACATCTTCTCCTATATGCAAGAGAAAAGAGAAAATAACAAATTAAAAAAGAACAAATCATTCATTCAAATGGCGGATTATAAGGAAACATAATTTAAATTCTTATAGCAAAAGATATTTAGAACTTGTGATAATGTGACTTTTCGATCTATAACATAGTTGGAGAATGATGCAAGTCGCTATGAAGATGATTGACGATTAAAAGAATGTTTGTTAGATGTGGCGAGAATGAGTACTGAATTTCTTAAAACTCAAAGTGTTGTTGTGAGTAAGACTTTTTCTTCTTTTATTTATTTATTTATTTTCATTTTATTTAACAAACAATTAATATGTATCCACTACGTCCATTAGTTAGCATAATGCTGCATATGAGCGCATTTCATGCAATTGATGAATGCACGTTTATATATTTTTTAAAGTTCAAATATCATAAATTTAAAGAATTAAAACTTATACTTCATAAATTATTAAACTAAAAAATTGAAATTTCATAAAGTTTTGAAATTTTAATAATTATAAATTAAAAAATATATTTTTAAATTTCAATTAAAAATAAGATTCACTTTTATAACTTTAATTAGTAATTGAAAATTTATAAACTAAAATATATAAATTACTAATTATATTTCATAAATTTAAATTTAAATCAAAATAAAATTTAATGTAAGGAAGTAAAATAATAAATTAAATATTTTTTAAATTATAAAAATATAAAATTTTTAACAAATTAATGCAATATTTATTATCTTATGATGTAATTTATTATTTTATCGATTAATAATTAAATTGTAATAATTATATGTTAATATAACATAATATTATAAATTAAGATGTAATTTAATACTTTATGAGACATTTTAATTATTTATAAACTTACTAGAATATTCCTGGCTTATACTCTGAAAGCAACTGACTTGTTTAGGTATATTAAAAGCTAAATGAAATTTTTCGAAATAAAACATATAACAGAAATTAATGGGAAAGAAAAGGGTAAAGTGGTCTTTACCACTTGAGGACATGTGCGTACAAACAATAAGTTATATGCAAATATGAAATTTGAGAAAATATGGAATAGAAATTAGAAAGAATGGAAGGACCTAAATGCAAAAATGAGAAAAGAGTTTAAAAATGCAAAGGCCAAACATGGCCTTAACAAAAAAATGGGATAAGAGCAATTGGTCTCTCATTTTGAGAGACCAAAACGAAAAAGAGATGAGAAGGGAAGCAGCTACAAGAGGAAGAGGAAGAGAAGAAGAAGAGAAGAGAAAGGAGAAAGAAGAGCAAAAGGTATGGAACTATGAATTCTTGTATGAATTTCCATACAATTGCATCTAGTAGCTCGCCCCAAACCTAGGGTTTGATAAAAATTTCATCCCAACATGGGTTTCTTTGTTGGCATTGATTTTCAGAGGGTTTTGATAGATTTCATCATAAACCCAAAAAATTATTGAGAGTAAGGTGGGTAAACCCCAAATGTACAAGAAAAACACATGAATCCTCCCTTGATTGGATTCATGGTTTAATCAGTAAAGTAAAGGAGTTTCTGGTTAGAACAAACCCCAATAAACTTTGTATTTGGTTTATGTATGGGTTATGACCCATTATAGATTTGTTTTGGGAGTGATTCATGAAAGTTTTGAAGAAAGATATGTAAGAAAGATAAATAGTAAAATTAGATTTCAAGATGAATTTGGAGTGGTTTTGAAGTGTAGAGAGGAGCATTGAGTTGATTTGGGTAGCAACTATGGAAAAAGTGAAGAAAAACCACATTCTAAAGTGGGCCTGAGGCCACTGCATGTGTCGATACCGATACAGGTAGTGTTCTATTTTTCTGTTTTGACCAGTGTTCGTATTTTGGCCATAACTTGCTCATTTCTGATCCGATTTAAGTTATTCAAGTTGCTACGTAAAATAGACTTCAAGGAAAACCAAACATCCTGATATAGGTACCCTCGAATTCCAACTCTATGTGGCCCAAAAATTCACTCAAAGTGGGGCTATGTTCAAGCCAATTTATGGTTCAGTTTTTGAACATAGTGTAGTCTCGGTTGTTTTTGACAGAACTTGAGTTTCGTGCTCCGATTTTGGGTGATTCCAGTTGGAGAAGAACCCTAGCACCTTAGCTTCAAAGTAGTACAAAGAACCAGTGTCAAATATGAAGTTAAGATCCCCAAAAATGATAAAAGACAGCGGCTGCTGCTGTTACAGGTGCTGCAAGTAGCTGATTTTCTTCACGGCTTGCAACTTGCATAACTCCTTCGTTAGGACTCCATTATGGGTATTCTTGGACTCTATGGAAAGCTCATTGAGCCCAGAATCTAACCATATTCTATTTAATGGAATTTGGTACCCACATCTTGTCTGGAAAATTGAATTGTTGTACCAAGCGTACTAATCACTTTGGTTAAAGTTAATTGAATGGTAAAGAGTTAGGATGTGGTATTATGAACAAGAAATGCAATATGTATAGATGTGTTCATGAAACATGAATATGATATGGAAAATGAAAATGAACTGAAACATGAATATGAACATGAAAGGCAATAAGTCATAAACACATAATGTGGTTAAGTTATATATGATTATTATCATATAACCAAAAAAGATAGAAATGATAGGAAACACGTGAATCGAACAAGTGATAGCCACTAAGAAGGCAGAATAGATAAAGACCTGTAGATCACATAAATGATAAGGAAGAAAGAATGTGATTATGATCGGGTTATGAATGCTAATTGCAATATATATATATATATATATATATATATATATATATTGATTTGAAATGGCATATTCAAATGTTTATTAAGTACATATGCATGCGTATGCAGGCTTGAACTATAAAATGAAATTACTAAGCATAAAAGTAAATTGATTTGAAATGGTCATTGACGACCAACATGAGGATTCACCAACTGAATTGCCATGAAGGTAATCGGGAATATTAAATGTGAAATCACATTTCTATTGAATGACCAGTCATGATGGGATCAACAATTGACCATGAAGGTAATCGTAATTGTTTCGAACGTGGAAATCACATCGCTATCGACGAGATAACAGACAGGATTCGTACCATAACTGAATCACGTGAATGTTAACTTCTATGCTTATGGCGGATGGCGATATTGAATGTGAAATCACATTGCTATTGAATGACGTACGCGACATGATCACTAACCTAACTGGGCTGCACGTTAACTTCTATAGCCATGTGAGAGTGCATGTTGACTGTGAAATCACATTGTAACAATGATAAACAGACATGATTCAATTAATCGACCGTTTGCGGAATGTCGACTTCTATTAAAGACCGAAATTCACTTCGGGATAAGGCAAAATCGTAATTTCGACATAAAATTGTATCGTTAAAATCAGACGATATTCAGATCTCGATGATGAAATGATAGACAGATCCCAGTCATCATCACGAATACTATATCAAATCTAGCTAGCACGTAAAATTTGAAGTCGACCCGAGATAGTTCGAGTCGACACGCTTTTCGAGGCATCAAGGTCTAAAATGTGAAAACGATTTTGCCAGACGAAAGTCATATATAACACGTACTCATGTGCCATAAGTGGTATGAGTAGAGAAATGATGAAAATGGATGGCCAAGATAGTGCCGAATATCAATTCTGGTAAAATAAGGACATAAGGGTCATTTTGGAATTTGATTTTAAGTCACAAGATGACGAAATAGCAAACAGTGCCAATCTTCTTCATAAATCAAGAGCAAAACGTGAAATGGGGGGAATGGGAGATGCAGTGGCTGCTGGAACGAAAAATGGAGTTTCGGGCTTGCAGAGAAGGTCTTCTTTTCTAAAAGACGCAACCGACCGTCGACTCGCCTTTCGCCAGAAGCAAAACGGTTTCTATTACAGAGCAGCTACGCTATGGACTCCCTGATTGAGAGTTTTGACAACTCCAAGAGGCAGAGTTTCTCCCTACTTGAGTTTTATTCCATTTTAAGTGTTTTGTCGATACTGAGTCGAATGAAATGAGAATGGCCTGACCGGTCCTAAACCTTGAGACCGAATTGATATAATTTTTGAAACAAAGATTTGAGCAAACTGCAGTGGGTACCCAAGCCGTTGCATTTTGTATAATTTGCATTTAAATGTTTGCTTGATATGCATCAACTGAATGGCTATGAATTCGGGGTCTACTAAGTGAACCGTTGATTTAGATTTTTCGAATAGTGGGTACCAAGGGTTTCACTATTCCTAAACAAGTTGTTCTCAAAATATATTTTGTGAAAATATATTTCTGTGTGAATATGTGTTTGGCCGAGGATTTAAAATTAAATTGCTCGTGGTTTCGATCATTAGCCCAAGTGAGCTAATTTTTTGATGTATGAGTTGTAAAATTACATAACATGATTGTGTGATTTGAATTATGCGTAGTATATTCGTGTTTATAGCTGTATGTGATTAGATCACATTGGAACTGACATACATGCATTCCATATGCACTGGAACACCCTAGGATTTTAGGAGTGAGTGCATGTGAGATGAGTCTAGCGAAATGGTTCTGAGGGCTGTCTAAAAACATTAATTATCTGAGGGTAGTCCACAAAACAACAAAATATCAATCGTCTGAGGCCCAATTAAGGTATATATACATCTGAGGGTTGTCCACTAATAAAACAATAATTCTCATACAAGGCTTAGGCGAGAGTGTGTGAGAGCTCATGAAGACTTCTGATCCGAGTTGAGTCATGTAGACATTCAAGTAGGATCATGAATTTGCTTGAATGTGTGTTTAAATTGGAACATTGTAATCGCACTTGTGGTGAGTAGCCCACTTAGTGGCATTCCATCGAAGCTTAGCCACTCCCATCGCGACCCCTTTGCACTGGTGAGTCATGGCGAGCACTGTCCCTGAGGTCGCTTTTAGAAGAAAGTCGGGACGTGGCTTGTGTCACTTTTTATACATGTATTAGAATGCTTTTCATTTTAATATATGTTGTATAAGAGTAGTTTATTAACTCTGAAACTATTGGATATGCTTCTGGATATATTGTGATAAGTATTGTATTAGGGCTCCAAGAGGTCAAGCCATGTTGGGATTATATTGACCCGTTTGGGACAGTATATGTAGGTACTGTATTCGTGGTAGCCTCTCGTACAAAGGAGACTCACTGATTTTCCGAAGTGGCGTCAAAACCCGACACCACCCAGCCCGCTGACGGGTAGAAACAACTGGACCGGTTTTGGGGGCGCTGGCGCCTGAGACGAGCTAGGTATACGAATACCCAGGGAGCCTGTGGTCAGATCCATCACCACTGGGTGGCTCGATATAGAGCATGTATATGGAAACCCAGAGATTCAGATCTGGGCCAGCCATACCGTAGCAAGAACATCACCACTAGGTGTGGTTCGAAGGATAAGTGTAGGTATGAGATTACCTAGAAATCACGAATAGAACACCGCATGCATGCAGGTTTGATGTGTGATCATATGGTATAACATGAGTTGTATGTTATGTGAATGATGTTTATAACATGGTTTGTGATATGTTATGATGTTATGTGCTTTTAGTACTTAGCACATGGATGTGTTAGAAAATGGTGGAGTTTTTTATAGGTGTATGAAAATCGAGCAAAGAGAAGAAATAAATAATTGAATAAATTTATTTGGTTATTGAGAAATGAAAGCAAATTTTAAGTACTTTGAGGTGGAACACTAGGGTTAGTGTTATATATAGGAGACTTTGAGGAAATTCTGGACCATTTTCCACAATTAAAAGAAAAAATAAAATTTATAGGTATATATTTTTGTGTCTTTCCGTAGTCGGGAGAAATGAAAAAAAAAAATGAAAACAAAATGAGGTGGAGAAAATTTTTAGCTTACGCTGAGTAAACTCGAAAAAAAAAAAAAAAGAAAGTGAAGAAAATAAGGTTCATAAATTTATTTGGTCTATTGGGAGAAAAATAATTTTCTAAGGTTTTATATGGTGTAAAACTGAAGAAAAATGAAGAAAATAATTTTTGCAAATTTATTTTGAGTGTTAAAGAAATGAAGAAAAAGAAAAAAAAAATGCAAACATGTATTTTTCGTGAAATTTTCCAGAATGAAATAAGGAATTGGAAAATGAAAAAAAAATGAAAATGATTTTTAGTGATTTTCCAAATGGAGATAAATGGAATAAATGAAAAAAAAAAAAAAATTTAGTGCGTAAACCGTTGGGCTATCAAGCCAAATTATATATGAAAAAAAAAAATTTAGATGCAAGCCTTGCAAATACAATCGCAAGATAAAATGTTGTAGAAATCAGATTGGTAACAATTACTTTGTAATGTTATAGTTAAGGCTTGAGGATTGAATGACTCAGATTAATACAGCCAGATTGTATCAAGGATGTGTAGTTGGTTGGGAAGAAAGTGTATCACAGAGGTGTTAGATTGTATTGTAGCATAGGGAGGAAAATCAGACAAGTCGGAATTGTATCGCAACCTTAGGTTGCCGGGTTCAAAGGTATCAAGAAGAGAGCAAGGGTTAGAATTGTATCAGCAACACAAATGTATTGTATTGCAATGGTGTGTACAGTTAGGATTGTATTGAACACAAACAAATTGTATTGTAAATACTTGTATTGTATTGTGACTTGAAGGGCTAGAAAGGAAATCAGATTGCAAGACAACAAGGAAAGGAAATTGTATTGCAAGACAACAAGTGGGTCAGCCGAAATGTGTCAAGAATATAATTTTTGTATTGTGACCAATAAAGATGAACAAGAATGGGCAATAGTACCGTGGAACAAGAATAAAGTGAACAAAGGACGCATGAACAGAATCGTTGACCTGGCCAACCGTGAATGAAGAAATTTGAAATTTTTAAAATCAAATAAAATAAAATTTAATAAATGAGACAAATTTTCAAAAAATTTTCAAAATTAAATTTTTGTTGATAAAAATGTTTTAAATGTATAATTAATTGCCTCAGATTACTTTTCAGAATGCAAGGACAATGTGTATACACCGATTTATGTGTATGAATAGTGTCTCGGCCAGGCTTATGCCTTAGAGATACTATATTGTATTTAACTACCATTGAAATTGTGATTGGCACATTGTTAAGTGTGAAATTATATGCATGGTGTAATGCGATAGAAAAGGGTGAATGCTAAGGTTATGAACTATGACCTTAGGGATTTGATAATGAAATGAACAAGAAAACTTGGAATTTTATCAAATAAATGAACTCGAGTGGTTGGAATTTGGCCACACTTAGAAATGAACTGGGTCAGTCTTATGGTTGTTAAGTCTATTAGTAATTAAGTATGTGCATTGCTAGTTAGACCGATATGAAAAATTAAAATGATTTCATACATTGGAACATACGTATAAGCACGAGCAATGGTAATTTAGGTGCTGCCCATTGTGTACCGGGTCGTGCACCACCCCGCATTCATGCAAGCCTTTGAGGCCGAGGTATTATGGCCTGGCCGCTATCGCACAGGCAAGCATAGCAGGTAGTCAGAGAGGTCCTAGTAACCTCCGAAGTTTAGGACGCAACATCCTCCGACATTCACAGGGGGAGGAGATCCGATGTGGTGGCAGAATCATTGCCCATATGCATTGAGAAGGTGTTAGAGGTTATGGAAATTACTTTTGACACTACTAGGATTAGACTAGCCGTGTTCCAGCTAGAGAGTGAGGCCCAAATATTGTGGAAATGGGCAAGGACCTCTTGAGACCTTAGAGGAGCCTTTGAATGTGACTTCTCCCCTAGGGATTAGGGTGAGAATTAGGATGGTATGTCGCGGGTTGCGAGCTGTAGATCTCGACTTACCACAAAGTGGACCCGAGGATCACGGAGCCAGTTCGATGTCATCCTCGGGATGGATTGGTCGACGCCTTACACAGGTCGCAGGTATCGGTCAGAGCTGAGAAGGGTTATCATTTACACGCAGATCGCACTGTGTGGTATTTCAGTAATAAACAAGAGATTTTGGCCCGCACAAGAGCACGAGTCCGCCAGACGTCGGTGACGCTACGGTCAAGCAGCGAACCTACTCCCAGAGGACGAGTAGGAGACCAGGACTTCTCCTGATCTACCTCGAGTAGCATGCTACGAGTATGTGGATGTTTTTCCAGATGAGCTACCCGACTACTCCACAAAGGGCAGTAGACTTCTGATCGAAGTTACACCCTCGGTAATTTCACCCATCTCTATGACTCGCATAGACGGGGCACCCAAATGAATAGAGAACCAGAGGTCCAGCTTGCAAGAGCTATCGACAAGGGGGTTTATCGACCAAGACCGCACCATGGGGCTTTGCCTCTATTTATGAAGAAGAAGGGCAAGACCCTTCGAATATGCATTGACTACAGCAAATGGAACGTGGTTATGATTCAGAATCCAGACCACAATGAGGATCGATGATTTATTCGACCACTGAGAGGAGCGCGAGTCTACTCCAAGATGTGACCTTCTCGCACCGGCTACCATTAGCCAGGTTAGAAAGACGTATATCCCTAAGACAAATAGCTTAGGACGCGTTATGGGCACTTCTGAGTTTACTGATGTTCTTTGGATTGACGAACGCGCTAGTAGTACTTACGGAGGATGGCTAGGGTGTTCCAACCCTATCTGTATCGCTTTTTCATAATTCTCAGGATGACATTTTGATCTACTCTCAGTCATAGAGGGAGCATGAGTATCACTTGAGGATTGTGTTACAAAGCATCGAGAGACCATCACCAGACGCTTAAGTTCAAGAAGTGCGAGTTTTAGCCATCGAGGGGAGATTTTTGAATATCGCAGTCGCACCAAAGATGTCACGACCTATAAGGTCGAGGCAGCGATGAGCTCGGTGAAATCGAATGTCAATCTTCTCGAGATACGAGTTTTGGGATTGGCCGGGTATTACAGAGATTCGAGAATGAGTCAAGCTCGCCCATTCAGTAAGTGCGGATTGTAGGATTTCGCCTAATGGCATACGACTCCATGGCCTGGGCTACCGACCATGCAGAGAGAGACGAGGATACTTGGAACACCTCGAGATACGGTGTTGCATCATGGAGGATCAACCTTCTTCTAGTTCAGGGAAGAGGCAGAAGACTTCTGCTTCACACTAGTTTCAAGACTGGTGGCCGTGATTGAGCATGAGTGACTGATCAGCTTCCCAGAGACGGGGTGTGGATCCCAAGACTTGGGACAATGCACCCCGCCAAATTGCAGTGACGTATAGAGACATGCAGCTTCATTCCTCCACACCCTAAGACGGGTCGAGGAACCAGCCGCTTCGTGGGTGCTATATAAGCACTTCCAAAGAATACAGATAGCGCAGGGGCCGCAGTCTGGTCGAAGTCAGTGGACAGACTGAGTTACGCAAATGGCTGGTGGACCTTGGTGGTGGCAGACCTATTTGGTCGTTGGATCGTCAGCTCGAAGATGGATGAGTCGACAAACCACCCAGTTGTCGCGACTGAGAACTAGGTATGGCTGTCATACCCGACACCCATTACTGAATTTGGGCTTAGAGGTTAAGGCCTCGGAAGAAGCCAGGTATAGATGTTCTTCCCAGGATGTAGGAGGAGAGTCGACCGATGCCCGGGATTAATGAGTGAGAGATTCCGTGATTCTCGCTCACTGCACCCAGATGTGGTGTCACAAGATGGCATTGTTATGCTCGCGTGCACGTAACATCGCGCCTAGCCTGCAAGGGTGACCAGACGGCCATTCACCACTCATGGTAAATGGGTCGAGTTTGTCTAGGGGATCACGCCCAATAAAGACCTATAGTCTCAATCGGGAAACGAAGAGAAATTAAAGTGTGTCGGGCAGCTAAAAGGGCCATAATCCTCTAAGGTGAGAAGCCTGGAGTTAGGTGTAAGAGACTGGAGGTATCCCGAATTTCAGGTAGTGTAAGAGACCCGCGGGAGATATCCGAAATTCCACAGGTGAACGAAAGAGGCTCGAAGTGTAAGCCGAAGAGTTATGTTGCCCGAGATGAAAACACACGGACATGGTTACTCACAATGTACTTAGAGTCGAAAGTGATGTGAGTCGGGGTGACTCGAGGTTCGATACCCCATTGGAAATCTGAATCGGGTGCTGGGCGTAGCCTGCAAGGGCTCTGTGATATGGATGTCATCTCGGCGATACGGATCAGTCGACATTCATTGATTGTTGAAGTGATCGCACTGGGAAGGCCGCATACACACCAAGGTGGGTCGTGTAGGGTTACGTGGTCAGGATGGATTATATACAAGGAGGACATGCCACGCAGCATTATTCCGAATCATAAGGGTAGCCGAGGAGCATTAGCCCTTAGTGGAACGCCTCACGACAATAGTTATCAAAGCGAGTGACACTGGGATGGCACCGTATGAGGCATTGTACGGGAGGCCACGTAGTCAAGCAGTTGGACCCCCAGGTGGGAGAGCTCCATCACGGGTCCCGATCTGACATAGACACCTTCGAAGGTGAGCTTGGCCGACAAAGATCTTCTCACCCGCCGTGAGCCGACGTGCAAGAGCTATGCATGTGCCACGTCACCCTTAGGAGTTCGAGGTCGGGATCACGCCTTCTCAAGGTGATGCCCAAGAGGGAAGTGGTCAGGGTCTCTAAGAAGCGCAAGCCATCGTCGAGGTTTATTGGACCCTTCAAGATACTCGAGAGGGTGGGCACTGCTATGACGGTTAGCGTTACGCCAACATGTCGTGTCCACGAGGTGTTTCACGCTCCATACTGAATATACTCCAAATCCAAATTTCATGTGCGGATCGGGGACAGACTTACTGACATGGATGGGACCTTCGAGAGGGACCGTTAGTGCATTGTTGATACAGGATCTAGTCTTGCACGTTAAGACCGTGAGGTGTACAGCGAGGGTACCATGTAGACACTATGGAGCCGGAGGAGTCCACGTGAAGCCCTGGTGACACACGCGCCACTCCATCCCTTCTTGTCAGGGATGACTAGCACGTAGTTTAGTCAAGCAATTTAAAATGACCGTTTACATGCATGGTAGAGTACGTTGCATATGCATGTGAGTGGGATTGTGATTGTTCAATTTCGGACGAATTCTTTAAGGAGGGGAGAATGTAAGACCCGAGAAATTCCTACTTCTTTATTAAGGAAAATCGTACTTCGATTACAGAAAATTGTAATTTCTAAGAAAATCGTAATTTATTCTGGTGATCTCGGATGACTAAACTGATTGCATCGTTGAATCGTCTCACAAATCTAGCCAGCACGTAAAATTTCACACTCGAGACGTCAAGTCGACATCGCTGAGGCATTGCGTTCTGGGTGCCGAAACGATTTTGGTTGTGACGAAAGTCATATATAACACGTACTCATGTGCCATAAGTGGTATGAGTAGAGAAATGATGAAAATGGATAGCCAAGATAGTGCCGAATATCAATTCTGGTAAAATAGGGACATAAGGGTCATTTTGGAATTTGATTTTAAGTCACAAGATGACGAAATAGCAAATAAAGGCTAATCTTCTTTTACAAACTGGCTAAAAACGTGAAATGGGGGAATGGGAGATGCAAGTATGCCGCTGAACGAAATGGAGCTGGTTTGTAGAGAGAAGGTCTTCCTTCTTTCAAAAGAGCGGCAATCAATCGTCTGCCGCCTTCGGGCCGAGTAGTTGAAAACGCTCTACGCGGAGCAAAGTACGCCGCGGACCCGGATTTGAGAGTTTTTGACAAACTCCAAGAGGTAGGGGTTCTCCCTACTTGAGTTTTATTCCTATTTTAAGTGTTTTGTCGATGTTTGAGTCGAATGAGGCCGCGAGGCTGCCCGATCGGTCCCAAACTCTCGGGACCGAATTGACATAATTTTTGAAACAAAGATTTTGAGTAAATGCGGTGGGTAATGGCTGTTAAGTATTTGTGATAATTTAATAAATGTTTGCTTGATATGCATCGGGTCTAGAATGGTCAGAATTTTCGGGTTCACTAAGTGAACCGTTGATTTAGTGATTTTTCTGTCAGGTAACCGAGGGCTTCCCACTATTCCGAAACATGGTTCTCAAACATATTTTGTGAAAATATATATTTCAGGTGAATATGTGCTCGCCGAAAGTGATTTAAATTAAATTGCTTTGTTTGACTGGCTAGCCCAAGGAAGCAATTTTATTTTACTGGTTGTAAAATTACAAATATGATTGTGTGATTCTCAATTATGCGAGTATGGTCTTGTTTATATATTTGCATGTGATTAGACCGTATTGGAACCGGCATATTTACTTCCATATGCACTGGAACAATTCTAGATTATAGGAGTGAGTGCATGAGATGAGTCTCCAGCGAAAATGGTTCTGAGGGTTGTCTAAAAACATTAATTATCGAGGGTACCATTAAACAAATAAAATATCAATCGTCGGAGCGGCCCAATTGATATTCATTGGAGGGTAGTCCACAAACAAATAATATATCAATCGTCGGAGTGGCCCAATTGATATATATATACATCGGAGGGTTGTCCACTAATAAAACAATAATTTCTACAAGGTTTAGAAGGTAGTGTGAGAGAGTCTATGAAGACTGGATCTCAGTTGGTCATGTAGACATTCAAGTAGGATCATGAATTTGCTTGAATGTGTGTTTAAATTGGAACACAGACCGCACTTAAAGCGGTGAGTACTTCCACTTAAAGGCCTTCCCATCGTGAGCTTTAGCTCACTCCCATCGTGGGACCCCTTTGTGTACCGAGCGTAAGAGAGATGCTCACCTTGAGGTCAGTTTTTGTGAAAGAAAGCCTGGATGTGGCTTTGGTGTCACTTTTTGTATACATGTATTAGAATGCTTTTCATTTTAATATACGTTGTATAAGAGTAGTTTATTAACTATTGAAACTATTGGATATAGTTTAGATATATTGTGATGAGTATTGTATTATGGGCCCAAGAGGCCGTTTTACTCATGTTTGGATCATATTGGACTGTTTGGGACAGGTATATGTAGGTACTGTATTTGGGTAGAGCTCTCCGTACAAAGGAGACTTCGGTCGATTCAAGTACGCCGTAAATCCGACATCCACTTGTATTCTCGCTGGGTCGACGTAACAAATCTTAATTCCTCGTTCGGCGCTACATCTATAGCCATACGTGACGGTGATATTAAAAAGTGAAACCACATTGCTAATGACGACGAATGCGACATGATTCACCAACTCGAACTGGCCGTGAATGTCGACTTATAGCTATGAACCTAAAAGTGAAATGACATTAAAAATTGTATTTGTTTAAGTATCTTTACATTACACATAAGCACAGCGCGGAATTATTTTGTAAATGCTTTATGGCTTGCCCAAATTAAAGTGCTTCCGCGGTAATTAAAAAGTCTAAAATGGAATAAATTACAAACAACATGTTTGTGAAGATAATTGAAAATGAGTAAACTGGCTCCCGGCTGATCCACCAACCTGCCGGAAGCTGGGATTCAGTCAAGACTTTTGAAAATGGAAATTTAATAAACCAAACAAATGTTTTGAGATGATAATTGAAAACGCCTATAATCTGCCCCGCCAGATCCGCCTAACCGGCCTAGCCTGTGACCGGTCATGACACTTTTGAAAACGAAATTTAATAAAATAATAATTAAAATGAATTAAATGATGTATGTATAATTTGACCTCGTATGTATTTGATATGACTGATATGTTCGATTTTCCATTGTATATGTATAAGTTTGTTTTTTGAATATGATCTCACATGCCCATACATGTAGAAGATATGAATTGAAACTGTAAAAGACATGACACATGGAAGCAATAATGAACAAGATAATGATATGGAATTCGAAAAGATGAAACCTACATGTGTAATTATGATATGAGTTAGAAGTCACATACGAAGAGGGCCGTTATATACATAAGGAAAAGTAAATGTAAGATTGTGACTTACAATTATCGTTTATTGGCTCGCATCGGCGATATGTTCCACTAAGCTGCAGTTTAAGACTCTGGGCGTTCAATCCGTGCAGGATCGAAAAGCGAGATAAAAAGGACGTGACATTCCACACCGCCAGCACGCCATCTCAGATGGGTGCTCACCAAAGACTGCTTTCTTCTCGATCTCTATGTTTGTATTAGATATGTACACATGTAAGGCATTTGTATAAGTAAATGACTTAATATATGTGTATAGATTTTCATGGACTAATTGGTGGAAGTTCTTTGCGGTATGTAAATGATTTTGTTATTACGTAAATTGTTCATACCCATAAGACAAGTACACGCATGAAAAAAAAGAAGTTAGCCCCAAGATATTACAAGACTCGAAACCTGTCGGATTCGCCAATCTATTTCACTTGAATCTGGCGTGACATAATTAATATTTGAAATATAGATCTAATATTTAAGAAAAAATTATGCAATAAAAAATAAATAAGCCATGGCAAGTAAATCTTTGTGCATAACTTATAATTTATTATCCAAATAATTTTAAAAATTATAATTACTAATATATATATATATATATATATATATATATATATATTAATTACAAAAAAATATTAGTTATAATATTTAATATTTTTGTGACGCCAAAACCAGGTGCAAGTCCACATGAAACTGCTGTCTCAGATTTATGTCAAAATCTACACTCACAGCACCAGAGTTCAAATGGTTTCCATGTAATGCATGTCCTAACAATTCAACTGGCATTATCATCTATATAATGAAGAAATACAACAGTGTCCCCAGTATTTTAGCATCAATAAAGATAATCCAACCAAAGAAATTAATCAGATCCAAATGGTCCAGAGCATTATTAACATTCTTGGTTATAAAGCATATTATGTTATCTTAATAGCATAAAGAAACAAAAACACTAAAACAAGAACTGTCTTTCTGTGTCCATCTGTGAATATTCGCCCTTCTAACGCTCCCTCGTGACCCGAAAAATATTCCCTCGACAGGGTGAGCTATTACCCAGTAGAGATAATTTCCTACCTGGGTTACTCCCCACCTAAGTGCACATACATGGCAAACAATCACATTCAAGCAATTTCATGAAACTACTCGAATGTCTACATGACCAATCCCATGTCCCGAGTCCTCACCGACTTCCTCACACTTGCCTAAACCATGTATGAGAAAACACCGTTTTTAAAACAAAACTTGTTGTTCTCGAAAACACACTACCGAATTTCGGTAAAATAGTGGACTACCCTCCGAGGCTAACGTGTTGAGAACCTTCCTAAACCATCTTCCATAGGCTCCTCCGACGCCAGAATTGTCGGGACCATCTCCCAACACAATTCTCCGGAAAATCATCCATTGAAATTTTTTTCACAAACATTTTCGTTTTTGTTTCATTTCATGTCATGCACTCACTCCTAATATTCTAGGGTGCCCCAGTGCATATGGAATGCATGATGCCAATTCCAACACATTTATGCTAATATATTCACATGCATATATATATATATATTAACATAATTAAATCACATAAAACATGTTATGCAAATTCACAATCAATTACACTAAAATTAGCTCACATGGGCTAATTAACAAACACAAGCAATTCATTTTGAATCACTCAACATCATAAAATTCGCACAAAAATATTCACAGCACTATTCACATGAACAGTGAAATCCTCGGGTGACACTGTTCATGGCCACTCAAATAGGAATTTTCTACACTCGGTTCAAAGCTTTTGAGACCGAATTTACGGTTAAAACAAGGCTCAGAACATTCATAATTATTTACACGACTCTTAGCCGAAGAATAACGCAAGTAGGAAAAGATCCCTACCTCAGCTTGTTTGAATCCACCAAATCGTGCCCACGCCAGAGTCCCCGCCACAGAAGCAACTTTCATTCTTGCTCCGTCGAGAACCGACGGTCCGATTTGCCGGAATCCTATAGAGAAGGTGCTCTCTCTCTCTCCAAAAACCATAAAATCCCAGCCACGTATGAACATCACCAAAGATACTCGCCTTGCTGTTTTCAAGATGAACACTGCCTGAATTTTTACTCTTCTCAATTTTATAATTCCCTATGTGTCCCTTCTCTTGGATTTTTGACATTTGGCATTGTCTAGGCCATCCATTTCCATCATCTCTCTACTCATGCAACATGTGTCACATGAGTACATGTTATAGGTGACTTTTGTCACATCACATGTTGTTTTACGATTACCCCATACTCAAGTGCCTCAAAAATGTGCAATTCGACTGCCTAGGAATTGGACAAATTCCACGTGGTGTTTAGATTTCGCAAGACGATTCCAACGTTGAAGTCCGCTTGTTCATCCAAATCTAGAAAAATTTCGGATTTTTACTGGCGACCATTTTACCATTTTTCCGAAAATTTGGAATTTTCTGTCTTACATTCTCCTTCTCTTAAAGGAATTTCATTCAAATTCGACAATCACAACAAAATACATGTATATGCAACATGCACTACCCCATGCATGTAAACTAGTCATTTAAATATTAAACGACTAAACCACGTACTTTCATCCCTAAACAAGAAGGGATAGGTGGCCCACATCGTGTCTTCACGCTCCCATGTTGACTCCTCCACTCCACGGTGCTGTCATAATACCCTCACTAGCCTCACGGTCTTGCGTCGTAAAACATGATCCCGGCTATCTATAATGCATACTGGTCCCTCCTCGAAGGTCCCATCAGTGTAAATCTCAATCTCTTCCCAATCCACTACATGAGCTGGATCTGGAGTGTACCTCCGGAGCATGGAGACGTGAAACACCTCTTGGACACCTGACATGCTTGATGGTAAAGCCAACCGGTACGCTATAGTGCCTACCCTCTTGAGTATCTCGAAGGGCCCAATGAACCTCGGTAATAACTTCCCTCGCTTGCTGAACCTGACCACTCCTCTCTTAGGCATCACCTTCAAGAAGACATGATCTCCAACCTCGGCGTCGTACATCTGCGCAGCTCTTCTGACTGGCGGAAGTGAGAAGGTATTTGTTGTATCAAACTACGCCTTCTCGGTGTCTTTAATTGATCGGGGACCAGGTGATGGGCTCTCTCCACCTCGGTCCAACATAGCAGTGATGACTGCGTGGCCTCGTCTGATACCTCGTATGGTTGCCATCGTATACTCGCCCGATAAAGCTGTTGTTGTGAGGCGAATTCCACCACTAAGGTCAAGTGCTCTTCCCGGCTACCCTTATGATCCAAGGCTAGCATGCTAAGTGTGTCCTCCCCAACACACAGCATATAATCCACACAACATGTAACCTACAACCACAGCGTGTGCAAGCGACCTTCGAGTCACAATCGCTGGCAATCCAGGGCCGTCAGCTGGTATGTCGTGAATGACATCCATATACGAGCCTTACCGGCACGCTTACAATACAATTTCAAAGGGTATTCAAATCTCGAGTCACTCTGGAAGCTCATATCGCTCGCTCAGTCTAGCGGTAACCTGCGTGTTATCTGGTGCTCAAGGCTCATAATAGCCGACCGCTCGTGCCAGTGATAACGACGTATGTTTTCATCTTGAAGCAACATAACGACTGCTGCGACCTCTTTGTTCTGAAATTTGGATCTCCGTTCTGCGTGTATTCCGGATATCTCACGAGTTCTCTACCACCATAGAAATTTCGGATAACTCCAAGGGTCTCTTACACCCACACAAAAATTTTGGATTTCTCCACGGGTCTCTTACACCCACCCAGAAATTCGGGATAGCTACCCGGGTCTCTTACACCCACACAGAAATTTCGGATAACTCCTGGTCTGCACCCACAGTCGGGATACCTCACTGGGGTCTCTTACACCCACATAAAAATTTGGGATCTCTCCACGGTCTCTTACCACGAAGTGGGCGTTTCCTGGTCTCTTACAACATAACGCCCCAAAAATACCTAGAATTTTATAATAGTGATATATATTAAAGGTATAAATTAGGCGTAAACTTAGGTTTTAAGTGAAAATTGGTCGAACCGAAATAACCCAGAGTGAAAAACAAGCAATGGAAATTTGTAAAAATAAGGACCAAAGGGTCAAATGATAACTTAAATGTTAATGTGGAAATAAATGTCTAAGTGAATAAATGATGATAAGGAAAGTGAAATAAAGAGAGTTAGAATGTCAAAAATAGAAAATGGGATTAATTGGGTAGCTAAAGCAGAGGCCTTATATAGCCAAGTGACTTAAGACAAAAATGAGAAAATGAGTGTAAATAAACAGCCTTACACTTAGAAATTAAAGGCAATGTGGTGCTTAGGGCTCGTTTGCAAACAATCCCCATTTGAGAAAGAAGAGGGGGGAGAAAAAGGGAAAAGCTAGGGTTTGGCAAGAGATTAAGTTTTGGTTGGCTTTGCTTCCCATTTCTTGCTCCTAAGAGACAGGCAACACAAGAAGAGATTTGAAGGGTTGAGGTAGAAAAATCAAACCATAACCTCATATTTTGATTTGGATTTTGGGGAAAAACCCTAACTTGAGAGAAAAGAGTTTTCATTGATTCTAAACCACTTTTGGAGTTGTATTGAAGGGATTCCATGATGGATTTTTGATATGGGATGAATTGGAGAAGATTTGTGGAAGAAAAATGTAAGGAACGTGCTAAAATCGGGCTAAGGACAAAAAACCCGTAGGAATTATGCCGTCTGAGGTTGAAATTTGTCTGCCGTCTGAGGGGATCACGATGGGTAACACATGCCGTCGCAGTCAAGATTATGCCGATACGAGGTTATGCGTGGGTAACTGTGAGTGCAGTGTGTGCCGGTCACGGGTTGTTCGACATCCCCCCTTTTGCTTGTACGCAGATTAAGTCTGTATTCATACTCTGATTTTAGGGACCCCAGAAGCGATTAATTGGGGTTGAAGGATAGGACTAAAGGAAAAATGCCGGATTACCACCGCCTCCTCGGCGGAGCTTCACTTCGACTCAGTAATTGTCTTGAGCCGGACTTAGTGTCTTAACCAGAGGCCAGTTAAAGGGAAATAAACTTGTAATTCACTAAAATTGTTTAAGAATTATTTATCCACACTAAGAGTGGCGATTATTATTGACTAGGGATACGGTGACGATGCTAACCTAGGACCAAGATCGAAGAGAAGGAAGCTAGATTCGATAGCTTCGGTTTGTTCTCTGACTCTATTCTTATTTCAAGTATTTTGGTAGTTTACCATGTAAACTATGAAATGAGTACATGGATGAGTATATGAATTGAGTATGTGAAATGAGTACATAGATTAGAGTATATCTTTGAAAGATGTCTGAAAGTGAATATATGAGAGTGAAATATGATATTTGAAAATTGAATGAATGCGAATGTATAAGGACGGGATTCATCAAAAGGAATCCGTCATAAATGTAAATTGAATGATATATTGGAAAGAGCCTGTGCGGCGGGATGCATTAGTGGCATACATCGCGGCGCTGAGAATTTTCGATGTCCCACTTGGCCCGGGATGCAGCAATCGGCATCCTCGCATGATGAAAGCGTGATATGGCATTGAAGAAATGTATCCCACTTGGCGGGATGCGCAATCGGCATCCGTCTTGATGGCGTATGACATTCAATTGATACCACGCGTGGGAGTGCCATGGCATCCGTCGCGATGGGAGACCCGAATTGTTAAAATGTGTAGGCACGTGCTCGAATGATAATGAGGCGAAATTCATCGAATGGAATCCGTCGAAATGTGAATCGAATAATCGCGTGAATAACCAACATTAGCGAAAGTGTAAATGGGATTTTTATGTATATACTTAAATCATAAATTGAATTGTGAATTGAATTATTATTCAAAAATGCATGTTGTGATATAATTAAATGATTTAGAAATTGAAAGCATCACGAAAATAAATAGCATGAGTATGTTGAATTAATAGGCATGGTTTAATGTTAAATGCATCTTTGAGTTATTGAATATTGGAATAGAATTATTTTAAGTCACTAAGCATGAAAATGTGGCGTGCCAGTTTATCTATGCGCAGTATCGAGTAAGCAAAGAAAAAGAAGGCGAATCGCGCGTACGAGTCATAAAGTCTGGCGTATAAGTATATGCAAGTATTTATATCATCTCTTTTGAACAAGTGGTGTTTGTAAACCAAAGGAGTTAAACTCTAAACCTTGATTTTGTATATCATTTGAAAAGGCATGAATGCCTTCTTCTGTAATCATATTTTGTTAAATGTTTATGGGCCTAAGTACATTGAATTTGTAAAGGATTGTGGAAGCACTGAAAACTGAAAGCAGATTTCTGTGACAGTCTGACATAATAAAATGTTTTGATAAGATAAATGAAAACGTCGGAATAAATCGGGCTCCGATTCGGATTCGCCATTCGGTCGGGCGAGTTAGATCAGCGACAATTTTTGAAAAAGACGAAATAAATGTAAGCAGAAAGAATTAAATGGCGTCCTGGGTTTGATTGAGACCATGTCAGGTCGGACGAGGCTCGGGGAATCGCTACATACACCTACACAAAAATTTGGGATCTCTCCCCAAGTCTCTTATACCCACACAGAAATTTGGGATAGCTCCCCGGGTCTCTTACACCCACACAGAAATTTGGGATATCTCCCCGGGTCTCTTACACCCACACAGAAATTCGGGATATCTCTCCGGGTCTCTTACACCCACACAGGACCTTTCGGATACTACCGCGGGTCTCCTTCACCCTAACTCAGGCTTCTCACCTTAGGGGATTAACGACCCCCTTCTTGCTTTGCCCAACACACTTTAATTACTCTTCATTTCCTGATTCGAACTATGAGTCTTCATTGGAGCGTAGTCGAACAAACTAGCCCACACTCACCAAGAGTGGTGAATGATCATCACGAATTGCACCCACGCTCGGCTCGACTCGATGTCGTGCACATGAACATAATGATGCCATCTTGTGACACGATCGGGGTCCACCATGAAACAGTCTTAGAATCTGCAACTTTCGCAATCACGGCTATCCGGTCAGCTCTCACCCCCACATCTGGGGAGAACATCCATACATAGCCTCTACAAAGGCCTCGACCGCGCAAACGTCATCATTAATGCAGCGATGAATTGAATGGGCTTTTCAAAATCAAATAACACTCTGCCCATAGAGATAGCAAAATGTACCTTATATAATGGGTGATCCGTGACTTGCTGTAGTACCGGGGAGACCCTCTGCCTCAGAGACAATCTTGTCTCATAGCCTAATTTGTCGGTGAAATAACATATCGATGCGCCACTGTCTAACTAGAAGTCCAGGCACACCTTGATCCACTGTGCGACCTGAGCCACACTGCAGCCCCTCTTGCCTTGGCACTACAGAGTGCTTGTATAGCACCAAAACTAGCTGGTTCTCGACCGTACTAGGGTGTGGAGGAATGGTAGCCTCTCTCTGATGGCCTACTTTGGGGTATCTTTGTCCGAAATCCTGGGATCGATCCTGTCTCTGGGGGCAATTAGTCTCACATATGTCGGAGTTGGCGGTAGTAGCACACCATGCACTTTGGCACATTGGCAAACTCTGATGCATCTGGCCGGGATGTGCGTTTCTGAACCCTCGTGAACTAGAAGCCCTCTGCTTATTTTCCGAGACTAGAAAGGCCGACTCTCCTTCCTCTTGCTACTAACAGCATCGAAGTGCTCCGAGCATCTCGATCTCTCTTTATGGTTAGGGCTGTCCCGACCATTAGTCCATATCACGTGGCGAATTCCTACAATTACACTTTGAATGGACAACTTCAGCCCGATTCTCTCGAGATCTCTGACCTTGGCCATGTCGGTAGCCCCGCGTAGTCGTGTAAAGCGGGCTAGCTCAGTGAATCTAACCACATACTCCATCACGGTCATTGTCCTGGCCCGGCTCTGGAACTCCTGAGCCTTCGCATGCCTTGTAGTATCCGAAAAATACTTACCCATGAACGGATCCTGGGAACTACATCCATGTCATTTGCCTCTACAGGGTCACAAAATTCTTTTGCCCGATTCCACCATGCTTGGGCCTCGCCCTCTACTTGGAGCAACGGCTAGTCTAATCCACAGTCGTATCGAGTACGTATCCATAGCCTCTAACACCTTCTCGATCTGCATAAACCAATGGTCTGCCACCATTGGATCTCTTCCCTCTGTGAATGTCGGAGGATGATGTGCACACAAACCTGCGGAGGTTGCTCGGACCTCCACATTTGCACCTTTACATTAACTTTGTGCAATAGCGGCCCCGTGCAATACCTCGGCCTTAGCAGCATGTTGGTCAAATGCGGTGGTGCCTAACCGGTGCAGAGTGGACTGACCTCTACGTCCTCGCGAGTCATTAGCCATCTACACATGTCAAATGAGGATTAAAATCCAATGCGGCATCTACAGGCATAAACCGCATTGCTGAGACACTATTCATATACAAAAAAAATTTCATACTCAATGTCCTTGCATTTATAGGTAATGCAAGACAAAAATCTCATTTTATTTAATCATAATCAACATCAAAAAGTTTTATTTTAGAAAATTTTATTTTAAAAGATTTGATTTGATTTGATTTGATTTGATTTGATTTTGTTTTATTTTATTTTATTTTATTTTATTTTATTTTCTTGTGAACAGTGGTCCAAGCGGTGGTAAAGCAGTTACTTTGAGTCAAAGTGGATTGGGTGCACAGGTGCACACCTAATGAACCCTGGTTGTGCGCATAGATGCGCCGGTACGAAGCGCATGGTACTCTCTAAGGCTGCAGCGCTACTTTGCCGGTAGTGCGCCTGGCACCGTGTCGTGGCGTAGCGATGCGTCGTCGTATTGACCGACCGCCATCGTGGCCATGTTGCTCCACATGGCCCGGTAGATATGTCGTAGCCTATATCACAACCATATTGTGATATAAAAGCCGCCCCAGCCACGATACAAAGTTTGTATCGTGACATGCCTAGCGGTAGCCTTCCCGACCTTTGTCACGATAAAAATCCAGCAGTATCGTGACTCAAGTAAATAATAACCCTTTCGATTTCGTTTTGCACATTTATTTTTTCATTCATGCCCTTTTCCATAATTTATTTTATTTATTTTTCTTCAGTTTTACACACTGTAAAACCTTAGAAAAATTTCTTCACATCATTTTTCATTACAAATTACAATTTATTTACTTGAAATTTCTCAAACACTTGTTCTACTTTTAACCACAGTGTTCAACATTTGTTTTTTCCTGTCTTTGTTACCCTAAGCACACAATTCACACAACATTCACAACAATCACACAATCATATAAAACACAGTGCATGTAGTGTTCTAATCCTATCCCGTGATTGTCTAGGTAATCACATACCTAACTTACCGATAGTAAGCTATACTCTAGTATCCCACATCGAGCTATACCAAGCTGTGATGTTCCTACACTTAAATGACCATGGCCTAAGCGGAGTCCCTTAAGCCCTGGGGTGCTCGTGTGTGAGCTCGTGCCGAGTTGTGGGCGGTATCGGGACTAAGCACCATGGATGCAGGCCAGGGCTCCACTGGTGTCGTTTCCTAGGCTCACGATGCAATTTGTGAAGGTGAAGTATCGGGACTACCTTTCTCTTCACTTAGGGCTCAGTGTCGTTTGCCCTTAGGTCGATACCAGGCGCGAAGCCCCAAAACCGGGGTGTCCGTTGACAACCGGTTAACTCGTGGAATACTCGTGGATGTCGGGTAACCCGACACCACTCATGAAGTGGGCGAGTTTCCCGCTGTACGGGAGCTCTGCAGTGCAACTGTCCCGGCAAATCGACCTTGACCACATCCAGGGCTCCTTATACAATTAAAATGAGTAAAAATGGCCACTTGGGTCCTTGCATTAATACTCACAACAAACATATCCCAATCAAAATATACCCAACTATATTCCAATAATTCAAGAGTTATTACATTACTCTTATTACAAACACATATTAAAAGTTACGATTCTAATACATGTTATACCAAAAACATCAAAGCCACAACCCGACTTTCTTCAAAATCAGCCTCTATAATGAGCCGTCTTCTCGAACGCTCCCTGTACTTGAAAAAAATATTCCCTCAATAGGGTGAGCTATTTCCCAATAGAGATAATTTCCTACCTGGGTTACTCCCCACCTAAGTGCACATGCATGACAAACAATCACATTCAACTAATTTCATGAACCTACTCGAATGTCTACATGACCAATCCCATGTCTTGAGTCCTCACCGAATTCCTCACACTTGCCTAAGCCATGTATGAGAAAACACCGTTTTTAAAACAAAACTTGTTGTTCAACCACACTGCAATTTCGTGGAAATAGTGGACTACCCTCCCAGGCGAATGTGTTGGAAAACCTTCTAAACAATTCATGGGCTCCTCAGACATGTAATTGTTGGACCATACTCCCGACACAATTCTCGGAAATTCATCCATTGGAAATTCCTTTCCCCAAACATTTTCGTTTTGTTTCATTTCATGTCATGCTCAGCTCCTAATATTAAGGTGCCCAGTCGTATGGAATGCATGATGCCAATTCCAACACATTCATGCTAATATATTCACATGCATATATATATATATATATATATATATATATTTATAATTAAATCACATAAAACATGTTATGCAAATTCACAATCAATTACACAAAATTAGCTCGCATTAATTTAATTATAATGTAAGCGGTCGTTTTGAATCAGCTCAGCGCCCATAAAATTCACAAAATATTCACGGCCTGTCCAGTGAGCAGTGAAGAATCCTCGAGGTGACCTTGTTCTGACCCTTCAAATAGGACTTTTCTCACGCTCCGGTTCAAGCTTTTGAGGAATAAATTTGCAATTAAACAAGGCTTAGAACATTCCTAACCATTTGCGACTGCTTGTAGAAGAATACTTGCTTGAGTAGGAAAGATCCCTACCTCTTGGAGGTTATGAATCCACCAAATTGGTGCCGCGTAGTCTGCAGCGTAGAGCAACTTCCTTCTTGCTCAGTCGAGCGAAGCGGTCGTCGGAATCCTAGAGAGAAGGTGCTCTCTCTCTCTCTTTCTCTCAAAACCATAAAAATCCGATACGCATGAGCAGTCCGACGATACACTGTTTTGCCTCTTTGAAGAAAATGAACCTTTGTTCATCTTTGTATTATAAATTAACAATTTTATAATTACTATGTGACCCTTCTTTGGATTTTTGACACTTGGCACTATCCCAGGCCATCCAGTTAGTCGGCTTTTCTCTGCTGTCTGACGTGTCCCACGTGAGAGTACATGTTATAGGTGACTTTATTAAATTATCACATGTCGTTTTTGTCAAATCTTCAGTCTTTGGCAGAAAAGCGTCTGAGTCAGAGCTGTGCCGAATTAGTGGTAGCTAGATTTCGCGAGACAATTAGACCGGTGAAGTCAGTTTCGTCATACGGATTTGAAAATTTCGTTTTTGCAGAAATGACCATTTTACCCTTTTAGAAAATTAGAATTTTCTCAAGGTCTTACAATTTTATGATATAATTTATTATTTTTCTCTTAACAACTAATAATTTAGAAGATCAATGATTAATAATTAAAATGAACAAGTATATGTTAAAATTTAAAAAAATTGAATTGAGAAGTAATTAAATATTATACTACTTAATTTGTTAGTTTTAATTTACAAAATCCAATTAATATTTGAAATATAGATGCAATATTTGTCAAAAAAAAACTTGGATATGATCGTTTGCTACTTTTGTGGCATAACTTATAATTTGTTTTAGAGAGTTAAATATTTGTATAACTAAAGAATTAAATAATTTATTATTTCAAAATATAGAATATAAATATTTTAGTTACAATATTTATTAGTTTATGTTATAATTTGTTATTTTGTTCTTAACAACTAATTACTTTTAAAAGGTCAATGATTGATAATTAAACGCCCCAGCCACGATACAAAGTTTGTATCGTGACCGCCCCACCAAGCGGGGGCTAGCCTTCCCGACCTTTGTGTCACGTAAAATCCTTGTATCGTGACTCAAAATAGGCGAGTAGCCCTTTTTCGATTTCATTTTGCACATTTTTTTTTTTCATTCATGCTACTAGAAAACACCCAAAAAAAAAAAAAAAAAAAATATATATATATATATATATATATATATATATATATATATATATATATATATATATACTATATATATATATATATATAAATTTTTTTTTCATTTCCGATAAACGAATAAATTTATTAAAATTTATTTTTATTTATTTTCTTTAGTTTCGCACTGTAAAACCCAGAAAATTTCTTCATCATTTTTTCCATTAAATTTTTGAATTTGCGAAATTTCCTCAACGCTGTTCTCACTAACCTAGTGTTCAACATTTATTCCTTCTTATATAAAAAAAAAACCCATCTCACAAATCTCTCCCCAAAACACCTTGGTTTAAATTAAGAATAATAAAAGCATTCGGCCGTGTAATGGAAAAATCCCCCCAAGACCGGACAAGAGTCTCCCTCAGCGCTATCCTCATTTAAAACGGGTTAAAAGGTCGTAGGTTAAGACTAAAGACTCTAGTTTTAAAATTCAAGCTTTCAAAACATGGGTTTCAAAGATTAATTTTAAGAAAAATTTTATTTTTGTATAACAAAGATAATAACAACAGGATCCATGTAGGTTGATTATTATTATTTAAAAATTTTAAAATCAAAACTCTATTTCCCTTGCTTATCTTTTTACCCCTTTGTTCCCCTAAATAAATAAAATTAACAAAAAATTAAAGTAAGAACAAAGATAGATGAAAAAAATACTTACAATAATATTTCTTCAAACTTTGATTACAACTTTCTGTACAAACTTTCTCACTCTCTCTCAACTCTCTCAAACTCTATAAGGCATTCATGAGGCATGCCTTCTACGTATGTAAAGCCTCTAATTTATAGACTACATGCAAACTAAAAGACAAAATTGAAAAGTAAAAAATCTACCTAACAATTAAATGTTTGAGGGCCACTTGTCCTTAAAAGACAATTAATGACTTCCAACTCTACTATTCACATTTACTATGCCTCATAAATAAAAGTTGAAAATCTAATCCAATTTTGTACAAATCTTGAAATCTTTTCTTCAAGTCTTCAAACTTTTTACACGTTCCTTCTTTTCTTTGATGACTCATGTGATAAATCTGACAATGGTTCTGAAAAATAAAGACTGCGAGGACACGTTCTTTTTCTTTGTTTGTCTTCTAGTGAGCTCAAGATAAGCTTGGTTCTGAAAAGCTGCTACGGGCTGATTTTTGCAGTGTTGACTACTGTTTCAAGATTTGATGTCTTCGTTATCCTTCCATTGCATTTTCCAAGTTTGCATAACTCTCAGCATCTAGACTTTCCCAAAGTTTAAAACGTCATCATTGACGTATGAAGAAATATTTCTAATTGAATGCGCGAAATTTGGTTAATAAAATCTTGTTCTTACGAGGTTATAAAAATTTTGGGTTGAAATTTTTTCTAAGGTTGGAGTTCTCAAATTGACATGGTTGGGGTTTCGTGATAAGATAAAAATTTTTATTTTGGTTTTCTAGAATTTAAAATTTGAAAATCCTCTAAACTTATTGTAATATATTTGAAATTCTTTTAGACGGGTCATTTCCATTCGGGTTTTAATGGGGTATTAAAGGTTCTTTATTGTGTTTGATATATACATGATGATAAGCAGACACTATGCTTCCATCAGTTCTAAATAAAGGTGGTATGGTTTCAAAAGATATATCTACATGATTTTCGGTTCTAAAAAGATATTCAACAATATTTTTCAGTTTTTCAGGAAAATTATTAGGTACTTGATAATCTTGGTTAAAAACATGTTTTTTCAATCCCACCCGATCCATGAGTTCGGGGATGAGTTCTAAATATTTTATCTAAAGAGACATATTTACATAAGCTAAATAAACAACGAAAAATAAATCAGGATCATGGTAAGCCATATATCCTGTTTTAATTCCACTGTTTTTGGTTCTAAATTGTTCATATAATATACATTGGTTCTTAAACACTTTTTCCTAATATTTATCTAAAAAGTAAGATTCTATAATATTATAAATACTTAGGTCCAGACATTTTTAACTAAAAGTTTTCAGCGTAAGTAAGAAAAAGCTGATTTTCTAATCATATTAATTAAATCGGTTTTACTAACATTGTTCAAAAATTCTGACTTTGATTCTAAATCCTTAATATGGTTTTCTTGTTTTTCTTGGTTTTTAAGCATTTGGAATTTTTCAGTTTCTAAAACAACAAACTGGTTCTGTAAATTTTGAAGATGTTGGCCTAAAGTTGAAATGGTTTTTCCATAAGCATATTCTAAATTTTGGTTTTGAAAGTTTTGGGGTTTTAAAGACCAAAGGTTATCAACAATTACTTTATGTTCTTCAAAAAGGTTTTGGGAATACAAAGACCGAAATCAAGGTCTGGCTTAAAACTTCATTTAAACTACCGCCTAAATTGAAAGTTTTTGCTTTTGAATTCTCCCCTTGGAGCCATTTTCCCGTACACAAAAAGTTAGTCATAAATAACCAATCATTTATATAAATCTGTCTACTTAACCAATCTTTACAAAATTTTTCTAAGTTAAAACTAAAAAAATTCTTCTATTTCATCTTCTAAGCTATATATACTTGAATTGTCACTCTCAAAATCTAATTCACTAATTAATCCTCTTCATTGTCACTATTTATTTTGCTACTCTTATTAAATTAATTTTAATTTGGTTTTCATTTCGCTCATTTGGCAATTCTTAAGTTCAGACATTTAGGTTTTATATGACCTACTACCATTAATATTAAATAACATTTACTGGATTTTTACTATAATTTCGTTGTTCTTCTTTATCCAATATTTGTGTTTTTATATCTTGTATTAAAAGGTTGGTTTCTATAATAAGTTCTTGATTTTCTTCTAAAAGGTTGTTTATATCTTTTTGTGGTTTTCTATATTCTATATCTATCCCTACATCCTAAATCTAAATCTTCCTAAATTTAATCTTCTACAAAGTTGTCTATTTAAATCTGCTCTTTTTATTCGACTTCTTCTCCTATATTCAAACATTCTTTTTCTAAACTTTCAATTTTTTACAAATTCTACTTACTACCTAATATATAAGGAGAGTTTTTGTATTCGTAGTCAAAATTCATTCCATAATCTAACACCTACTCATTCTTGTATTTTTAATATATATTTGTTTAAATATTCAGTATTCTATCTATCTTAGCAAGAATTGCATATTTCCTAAATTTTTGTTCATATTCTTTTATATACTTAAAGGTTACATAATTTTAACTGCTCAAACTTATAAAGATATAGCACATGTTCATTTTACATCCTCTCGGGTTGTTCCCCAAAATATAATTTTATAAGATTTATAAACACGTATATACTAAAATTATTTCTAACTTCTTGAAAATAACTATTGTTTTCTTGGTCCATGTTTCTAAAAAATTGTAATACCGTTCCTCTAAGTGTACTTTTACAATATTCATATATTTCTTGTTGGTTTTGGAAGCTACAATTACACCATCGTAATCCCAGCATTGGGTTCTCGCTTTCGCGCTTTTCTAAGATTACTAGTATTATCTATATCAAGAATTGGTCCATTTGTTCTATATTCATTTATTTGTTCTATATTCATTTGTTCTATATTATATTATATTATAATATATTATACAGGCCATATATTTATAATATAATATAATATAAATAAATTATATATATATATATATATATATATATATATATATATATATATATATATATATATATATATTATAATATAATATAATATAAATAAAGAAGTTACATCTAAAATAGTAGTTAGTTATTTATGATATAATTTATTATTATTTTTCTTAATAATTAATTACTTTTTAGAAGGTCAATGATTAATAATTAAATAGAACAAGTATGTGTTACAAAAAATAATAAATTATTAAATTAAGATGCAATTAAATACTTTAAACTAATTTGTTAGTTTTAATTTATAAAATTAAAATAATATTTTAAATATAGATGTCATTTTCATTAAAAAGTATCCAATGAAGAATAAATAGCTACTATTTTTGTGAATAACTTATCATTTTATTATCCAAACACTTTTCAAAATTATATATATATATATATATATATATATATAATAAATTTAGAAGATCAAAAATATACAATTAAAGATAAATTGCATATTTATCACAAAATCTATCCAACATTTAAAAAAAAAACTTAAATGAAATAGATAATTACAAAAATGATTACTTTTATGGAATAAGTTATAACTTTTTTTATCTTTTAATAACTAAATGCTTAAAAATGTATGATAATAGTTAAAGATAATAACATATTGAAATTATTAAAATTAAAATTGTCATTTTGTTAATCAAGGTGATGGATACTTTATTAATTATTAAACTTTTTTACATAAATAAAATAATAAATTAAAAATCAGTCCAAATTTTGAAATTGAAAATTTTTAAATAAAAGCGCCAAAGTTTTCTTACCATGTCTTTTAGTGATGAAATTTTCAAGTTTGTCAACAAAAGTTTTCTAAAAATTAATATTAGTGATAAAAGTTAAAATTTCATCGGTAAAAGCTACTTTTAGAGATGAAATTACAATTCATCCATAAACTTTCGTCCACAATAACATGTTTTCTTGTAGTGATTAAAACTAGTTCAACCCTTTTTCAAGCTGAAAGTTTTTCCATCAACAAATCCCCTTTCTTTGCTAGGTCCGATTATCAATTTTGGAAAAACAAAATGACTTGGTATTTGCAATCTCTTGATTTGGAAGTTTAGAAAACAATCCTATCTGGTTACACCTTCCCTACGAAAAATGTTGTTGGAAGTAAAATCCAAAAACCTCTTGAAGAATATAGTGATGAAGAAAATAAAAAATTTCAATTAAACCTAAGAGTTATTTATATTCTTGTATTTGCTTGTTGACTGATTTTTCTTTTTTTTTTTACATAGACCAAAACAACTGATGAGTCTAGACTTCTAATTTTCGTCATTGCTACCAAGGAATAAATTCAATCCCCAACAGTAATGACAAAAACTTGTTGAGACCAAATATGATGTAAAAATTGTTTTTTGCTGTTGTATATAATATTATGTAATTAAGACTGGTTTTGGTCTAAATCACTGCAAGTGCATAGGTCATACAAGTGATAAAGTGGATTATAAGTCCGACATCATTCTACGTGGGACACGAAAATCTAAAGATAAAAATATCCTTACTACTTATACCACTATTTGAACTATTGTTTTCATGCTTGTAAAATAGCTTAATAAACTCAAATGTGAAAGTGCGCTTTTTATAAAATTTTCTTTAATTGAAGAAGGTCTAAACAAAAGAATAAGAGATTTCAATGAGTAGAAATAACACTGTGAATAAAATCAGTGCTATGATTATTGGTTTGCAGCAGGTTCAAGAACAAGTACTATGAAGGTCATGAATCTTGGATTTGTCCAAGAGTAGAATAGTGTAGCCTTGGAATACCTCACGACACTACACATTTCACTATTTAGCATACCATATTCCTAAACCAGGTTAATGGGTCTAAATAGCTACTTTTAGGATTTAATCCTCTTTAAGATGTGACTATTTTTCCTAAACCAGTACTTCATAGCCATTTCTTAGGATTGAAAACTGCTTGCCCCCATAGACAGGGTAACACAAGCCTTTTTCAATGCAATTGGTACCTTAGCCATCAATTCAAATAAAAATCTCTTTCTCCTTGATTAGAATTTTAGCTAACACGGGATCAAGATCATTCTACTAGATTGAGATGAAACCTTAAAGGATTAAATTGATTTCTCATCAAGTGGTCCTTATTCATCGAGAACACATTTTTGCTGTCATCCAGAAGGGAACCTTGAAGTCAGAGGTTAGAACATCACCTTTGATGCACTAGAGTGATACTTAGAATACATTAGTTTAATGGATATCAGTGTAATGTACCCCTAAGTCATTGTTCTTTTCTCTCAGGTCGTCCATCCCTATGTCACTCAGGGGGATCTTGGAAATCAGAGCACATATACAACTCTTTTTAGGTATAGAACACTGATATTCAGAACATCTCATTACAAGATCAGTACCAATTAAATCAATCTAGTTTTCATACCCGAAACATCATTTAATGCTACAAACAGTCATCAAAACACCAAATTCCTTCCCAGAGGGAGCTCATCCTTCCATAACTAGATCACAAATGATAATGACTAGTTGATCAAACAAATTAATTGAAATTGTAATCAAATTGAATAAACTGGATTCCAGAAAAATTCCCAAATTCCACTTGCATTCAAATAGAAATGAATACTCTAAATATAATGATCTTAACTCCACATTTTTTCTAGGATTGACTACTCTAATCCTAAAATAAATCTAGAAAAGAAAATAAAAAGAAAAATATACACAAAAGAGACTTCAGCTCCTCCAAAAGCTCAAAAACTGGCTAAAGGGCTTTGCACTCTACCCTAAGAGTATCTATTTATAGGTTCCAATAATTGGGCCTTGAAAACGAGGTGAAAAACTTAGTCTTCGAAAAGCCCAAAATTTCTGCCCTAGGCGTGCTGATGTTGTGGCTGATGTTGCGACATTGGTCCTGTGATGTCACGACATTGCTTTTGGTGTTACAACTTTGGATTTTTGCCTATCTGTGTAATGTTGCGACTCTAGTTGTCATTGTCGCGACATTGCTTTGATGTCACCGCTGATGTCACGATGAAATTGGGTCTTCAATGTTGTAGCTTAATTATGATGTCGCGACTCTTGAATTTGACGTCACGACATTGCTTTTCGATGTCGCGACATTGATCTTTTATGTTCTGCTCACCTTAACCAATGTCGTGACATTAGACGCCGATGTCGTGACATTGGACCTCGATGTCGCGACATTGATTTGGTATTACAACATTCCTCCCACGATGTCACGCTTCTGGTCACTCGATGTCGCGACATGGGTTTGATGTCGTGACATTCTTCAGTCGATGTCGCGACATTGTTCCACTTATGTTATAACTTGACTGCTTTGTTAATGTCGCAACATTGCTTAATCAATGTCGTGACATTGAAATTGGTATTCCACTTCTTTCATCCGATGTTGTGACATTCTTTATCCGATGTCGTGGCATTCTTTATCCGATGATGCGACATTGCTTCAATTTCTTTGTGACTCTGAGTGTGATGTCCCGACATTCTCTAGCCGATGTTGCACCATTGCATTTTTACTCATCTTTTATGCTTTTCAGCCGATTTTTGTTTTCTTCTTCTTCAAATTCCTGCAAAACACAAACTGCGAAGACTCACCAGATTAAAAATGAAATTTATTCCATATATATACATGAAAATGGGCTGCAATGTGATGAATTTTACTCATCAAACTCCCCCAAACTTAAAGTTTTGCTTGTTCTCAAGCACAGAAAAAACTATTTGTTTGTCCTCAAACAATTAAAATTAATTTTTAAGGACATTTTTCATTTTAATCATCTTTTCAATTATATCAGCAATTTGGATTCAATGACTTGTCAGTTGTGATATCAATTCTAACTAAGCTTCAATTTCTGAATCCTAAAAATATTCAATTTAGATCATTCAATAGCGTATAATTCATACCAAAGAAACATCTGCGCTTCTTTAATTTCGGGAGTGTGTGTTGGTTTTCCCTTTTTGATTAATTTGCATATTAGTTAACCTTATGAGATTTACTACAAAGGATGAAAGTTTCTTTATAGTGACTTAGGTCCCATAGGCTTGTTGATCATGTCATTCTCTACTAATGTAGACATAACACGAGCATCAAGATCAAATAGGTCTTTTAGGCTTATAATGTATGGCTTGGGTACTTGGGTAGATAACTAGACATTTAAGGTTCAAGTTGACCCAAACTGCACATACTTTCTCAACATTTTGCCTTCTACTCTCATCCTTACTTTTATATTCAGAACTTTTTCAAAAGTACCCCTAAACTTTTTTTTGTGCATCTTTTTACATGTTTTCCATTGTGGATTTTTCTTTCTCTACTTTTTGTTTCAAACTTAGTTTCTCCAATTCAGAAGCTCTTTTCTTGTCATTATGTTTAAGGTTAGGGATGGTGCAATGTTTTGCCTTCTTAAGCTTTCTACCACCCTTTAGCAAGCTTTGGGTCAGCAACTCTACGCTGCAATTAGGGTACTAGGTGTAGAAATCAATCTCATGACTTAATCACAGGAGGAAGGCTCCAAGGAAAACACATTCTCCTGAAACTACATATTTTTTCAGCTTCTCGCTCACAGCACCTCAGACATCTTTTCTCAATTACTTTCCCTTCCACATCCTTAATTCTCACCCTTCTTCACTTTTCAAAATTTTACTTTGCCAAACTTAGCATTCGACGCTTTTCGCACTCATCTAATAGTTCGGGCAAACAAGTGGGTTCTTCCTCGAAGGATTAGATTTTTGGCCAAGGGTTAAGGGTCTTTATGTGGCTTGATGATGAAATCAAGTATTGTGCTCAAATAATGTACTAAGGTATATGCTTATAAGCATATCATAGGGTAAGCTATGAAAGGCTCAAACTGTCCAAGGATTGCCTAAATCATTTCTTGTTAGTAGTGATGCCTAGTCGCCTTGAATAATAATACAAGAAGTTTTAGGACCTTTTGAAACTAAACTTATGATGAATCTAATAAGGTGTTCCTAACCCAAGCAGAATTAATTTTCAAGGTACTTATGACCAATGTGCCGCTTAGTCATTATCCGAATCGAATTATTAAATCAAATTAGAATTATTAGCTTGATTATTATTGACATCAATTTCAGTATTTTAGAACCTAAAATCTCAGCCTATTTGTCATTGACATCACAACTTCTCCCTGTAGTTTAGGGAGGCTTCCATTTCCTCATCCCTCTTCTGGATGGTGGTCCTTATCTCCTTCTGGTGCTCCTTGTACAAGTACCCAAAGGCATCAACCTTTTGTAGCATATTTGATGAGTAAAAAACTCATTGATTTTTAATCCATTTTTCTGATTAGTTTTACAATGTAATTACTTATTCTTATGCAGAAATGTAGAGATTTTACCAAATTTATATAGAAGAAGCTAAAATTCCAGCAAGAAACTAGAAGAAAACGAGATAAATGGCCGCAATTTCAAAGCAATGACAGAGTCGAGGGTCGCGACAAGGAATTCATTAGTACAACAGTTTTTAAGTCATGACTGATCGATAATGTTATACAACTCAGAAACAAATGCTTCAAGTGTGTCACGACATCCTTGTGATCAGTCGCGAGAGAGAAAAATTTAAGACTGCACAAACGACGTCACGACAGAGAATCGAGGTCGCGACACTGAAAGAAGACAACTCAAGTCGCGACAGAGAATCGAGGTCGCCACATCGAAAGAAAACAACTCTGGTCCCAACAGATAACTGATGTCACAATAAGGAATTGTTGCTAAACGAACTTTAAGTCTCCATAAGACAATTTGTTGTTGCGACAAAATATAAGCTGAAGACACTAGTGAGGTCGCGACATGGATTTCATGTCGCGATATTAAAATGAGCTGAACAATTAAAACATGTTGTGACTCAGTTTGAGCAACTACGGCAAGAACAAGGTAAGAAGGGCCACCACTCGCCGCGACTGTAAAAGAAGTCAATCGAGTAGAAATCGCTGCGACTAAAAATGAGGCTGGCGACAAGATTGAAGAAAAGAACGATCACGACATTGTTTTCTGGAGGTCGCGGATGTGAATTGCAAGAAAAGAAACGACCTTGTCGCCGCACCTAATTTCCACCGCCGCAACAAGAAAATAAACATATCATCAATCGAGCTCTAACTCGCATGAAGGTAGAAACAAGAAATGATGTCGCGAACATGAAAGGGAGGTCAGACCATGATTAAATCGCTTACAACAGAAATGGTGTCGTGACATGAAAAAAGTTGTCACGACACAGAATTCAATAAAAGGAAAAACAGTTAGGTCGCGACATGAAATTGTGGTCGCGACACAAACACTTAGAGACCAAAAAAAGTTGTCGCGATGAGAATCAAAGGGACTATGCAACAAAAACGGTGTTGCGACAAGGAAACTTGGTCGCGATAGATAATTCAGCAAGGGAAGAAAAAGCCAGGTCGTAATTTGAAAACTTGATCGCGACACAAATACCTAGAAATAAGAAAATGTGGTTGCAACAAGAGTCATCACTACTGGAAACTAAACATTGTCACAACATAGAAATTGAAGTTGCGACTGCAACATGATGATACTCAGGAAAAATGCTAAGTAAAAGTAGACAACAGAATTTCCAAGTCACGACACACATGACAAAACAAAAGAGTCAAGGGGTAGTCGCGACAAGGAATTCATGTCGCGACAACCAACTGAAGAAAACTGCAAAAGAACAATGTCGTGACAGAGGACATCAGTCACACTAATATCGCAAAACAAGGCAAAAGCACGTTGCGCACAAGTTTCCGCGAGACACGCATGCACTCCAACAAGCTCCGACAGCCTTGTGGTCATGGACCTCGAACAAAATGAAATGTGGGTCATTAAAATTGGGGAAATCAACTTGGAGCCTTGGAATCAGGCCCAATTGATGGAAATGTATAAATAGGCATTCTCACAAGAAGAGTTCTTCCGTAACCCAGATCATTGAAGAAGACTCAATGTTGCATATCATTTTAGATGAATTTTTCTTTTCTTTGCTTTTCTTTTACGGATCGAACCAGCCTTGTTCAAATCATTGAAGCTAATTGTAATCTTTCATTTCTTCTCTAATTCTTTGAAGTGAAAATGGAATCAGTTGGTCTACGGAATTGTTTCTTATTAGTTAATTACAACCTCACTATTGGTGTATTTGATGTTAACTCTATTGTCATTGTGATGCGATTTTGATGAATTACAACTTCCACTAACTTGGATATCATTGATTCTGATCCTTTTACGCATATATTAGAGAGAAGTGCAAGTGGGATTTTATTTTGATTGATGTTGTTGCCATTTGATTGTTCCCAATAGTAGTATGTAAGTGATATCTTTCAGGGGATTGTTTCCTGTGTTCTAATTTCAGGCCCTCTAAGTGACACGAGAGATGGAGATTCAGGAGGCTTTGAGCATTAATTTGTCGTATCTTTAGACTACCATTGAAGAACTATTGAGCTCGAGAGTTCATGGAATCAAATTCCATTTCACTGGAGTTGAAAGTTGAAGAGGATTATTTATCGATTTAAATAATCGGAGATTTCTGCTGCATCGATGGAAGTCTGATCCTATCTTATATGAGATCAATCATGGAAGAGAAAAATCATGGATCTAAAGGAAGAGTCATCAACCATTTTGTAGAGGTTTTACGTGACCAGGACTTGGGATGCGAGAATCATGATCTTGAAATGGGTATGAAGAGTATTGAAAAGAAAAATGCCCGGATCTTATAAAGTGTTATGAATACAAGTAATTGATTAGATCCATGTCTTTGCGAAGAAGCGAGGACCTCTAATTAGTGAATTGTGGGAGAAATCATTTGCATTATTGTGATGCGTGATCTCAGTCGAATCGGGATGGAAGATCGTAGTTATAATCTGCGATTGGCCCATTCCCACGACCGGTTTCATATCGGTGTCCATTTCTAGCGAAGGAAATGATTTAGTCCAGGTTTATTTTATTTGTTTTAATTCAAATTTTCTTTTAATTAATAAATATAATATAAGACATGATACTTATTTATAATTTTAGTTTTTAAACATTGGCACCTGGGAGATGCGAATAATTGTGGATCTTGAGTGGATTAGGGTAGTTGATTTTAAAATTCTTGTCAATCGCAGGGAATGTGCTATCAAAATTTTTACTCTTGTATGACTGTTTGCACTTGCAATGTCTTAGACTAAACCCATTTTATAATTTGAGAACATAAAAGCACTTTCTAGTTTTCGATGATTAGCTCGATTTTTGTAGTCCACACTAACAGAGTGCCAGAGACTCGGTGAGGACATTAAAATTGAGTGGTTTAGTCTATACATAAATAGACGAACAAGTTTTATAGTCTTGTTCTTTGAGGATTGAAAGGATTTACAAATAAATCGATTTTACGTGAGAAGTATAAATTTGTACATTTTCTTTATTTCATAAAGAAATTCCTGAAAGCAGTTTTGACGATGTTGTTTTTCAAGCTCTTACGTGATATTTTAGAGGAAACGAGGATGTATATGATTTTTAATACAACTATTTCCTATTGATCTCACTATGTTTCCATTTCAGGAAGTTATTTCATGCATAGGAAGCTAGAATCAGATCTGTTTCCCTTAATCTTGATTGGAAAGAGAACATTGGGGAACTTGGGAAGGTCGTGGTAAGGGCGCAGTATAGCGAGATGAAAGAATGGAGTCGGATAGTTGAACAAGTAATAGCATTGAGAAAGGCTGCGAATCTGAATCTGATGGAAGGCTTACAGAGGGCTAGTTATCGAGAAGAATATTTAGCAATTAGACAACACCTGCTATAGGGCTAATAATTTTATTTGAGCATTGTAGCGATCACCATGGTGCAATAGAATTAATTTACAGGCCACCCTACTGGAGATCCTAATGAGCACATGGGCAGATTCCTTAGGATGGCCAACATAGTTAAATTAAATGGTGTGAGACCAGAGGTGATCAAACTACATCTCTTTCCCTTTTCTTTAAGAAATATTGCAGCCACATGGTACGAATCATTGCCATATGGCTTAGTTAATACATGGGAAGAGTTGGTGGGAACACCTCTTTGTGATTTTTCCCCAGTGCTAACAGCAGAAGAAGAGGAGATCATTGTGTTCAAACGGGGGAGGGGATGAAGAGTGTAAATTTGCACAGGAGAGATGCAAGGGTGTTAAAGGGTGCCTGTCCATGGGATGAACTTGAGACCCAGATAGATGTGTTATGCTACCACTCCTTTGAATGATACCAAGAGGGTATCATAGATGCGACTTGTTGTGGGGCATTAGAGAAGTGCGGGAGAATGACGGGTTGTTGAAGTAGAGACTGGCCCAGATACGGCGCTGGGCAGATCCTTTGGGAGCAATAGCGGAGACATAAAGGGAGTGGGGTCGGTGGGCTCGATAAAATGGCCTATGGAGAGCAAAACTTGATCTGATAAATACAGAGTTAGGGAATCGAGAAAAGAACACCTTATGCCAGTGAGAGTGGGCGATTGGGGAGGATGGAATGGAAGAGTGTTGAGGGACCAGTGGGAGGGGATCTTTATCAGAGTTGAGAGGCGATTAATTTGGATGAGCTTGGAGAAGCTACCATTTCGAGCCCTAACTGACTTACACATACACGCGTGCCCGGGGGCCGTAGGGCTTCTCATATAGTGGAGGGAGCATCACGGGGGCCCGAGATAGGGGCGAGTTTTCAACAGGGATATAATTCACCGAGGAGTTCCGGCCAAAGATATAATTCAGTAGGGTTCAGTAACATGGCCGAGGAGAGGCAAAAATGAATATGAGTCGAGAGGAACCGGTCTTGAGGAGCAAATGTTCAGTTCATGGGGGCCAACCAGGTACTAAACCTCTATACGGAACAAAAAATTTGTTGAGTTGGATAGTTAAATCTAACACACAAATTTTCAAGCAAATACTAATCTTCACTCGAGAACTTGGAAACACAAGGTTATGGTGGCCTTAACCTTGCCTGACAAAACCAAGGATGCTTTTCTAGTGACACAGAAAATTCAAGGGACTATATGTGATCATTTAAGAAGTGAGTATTGGCAACAACGGTGTAGAAAAGAAAAGTGACGAAAGGAAAGCGAAGAAAGAATGAAAAGCTGATTCGAGGTTGACTATAGAGCGAGAATAAAGTGCGAGTAAAGCGACTTAGGAGCCTTGAATGAAGCATAAAGAGGTTCAAGCCACCACACTGCTTGGTTCACTTTCCCACAAAGACTTCAGAATGCAAAAAGAGAGGAACAATTTTCTAAATTCTTGGAGATTTTCAAAGAAAGATGAAATTAACATTCCCTTCTGGATGCTATTACTCAAATGCCAGACTATACGAAAATTCTCGAAGGATATCTTTGACGAAGAAAATTGTTGATATAGGAGTGGTGAGCCTAGCTACAACATCTTGATGTCAGTTATTAGAAAAGCCTACGGCTAAGATGAAAGATCCCGACGGTTTACCGTCCACTGCCTGATTAGAAGTAACAATTCAGCACATGTGTTCAAGTGCATTCGACTTGGTGCCCTTATCGGTTGTATAGAGTTGAATTTGAGGAACTTACTGCAATGACAATTACCTTGCAAATGGGCGATAGGTCGATGGCACAGCAGGAAGGAGTCCTTGAGGATTATGCTGGTCGAGGTAGGGAAATTCATCTTCCACTGTGGATTTTGTTGTCATGAGAAGTGGAAGACACTGATTCTCTATTGTTGGAGACCATCTTAGCCCAGTGCCCCAGATCGGAGTGTACAAAGGTGGCCCAACCACGAGGTAGAGAATGAAGCTGGTGCACTTCAGCCTCGACAAAGCTTAAAATGATCGTATTGATGAAGAGAGTGTATGGGCGTAGATAACATTAGTCCCATCAGTTTGAACTGAACTTTGATTGTAACATTAAGCATTCTATCAATGAAAATGAGATGAATTCCGATTATCTTAAGGTGTTGATTGTAAAATGTTGCATTCCGGTTGCAAAACTCGAGAAGCTTGATTATGAATTTGAATGAAAACTATCTGAAATTAAACTATACGACAAAGAGAAGCAATTGGTAAAGAGCCAGTACAAAGGGTTATTCTCAAAGAAATTGCCTAGTCAATACGGAAATATGCTTTCTTAGAGCAGAAGAAAATAAAAACTAGTGATTATATATGCTTCATTGACTGAGAATGAAGAACAGTGGCTGTTAAAAATTCTAAGAAAATACAAGGAAGCAATTGTCAGTCAATCAAGATCCTTAAAGGTATCGCTCCTTCTATTTAAGGCACAAAATATGCTAGAAGATAATGCAAAAGACTTCAATCAAAACCAAAGGAGATCGAATCCGCAAGAATGAAAGATATTGTAAGGAAGGAAGTACTTAAATGGTTAAATATATGCTTCATTTATGCAATATCAAATAGTTTCTCGGGTGAGCCTGGGCTTCACGTGGGTTCCCAAAATGGTGGATTCACCGTGGATCGTAAATGAAAGAAATGAACTGATTCCTACAAGAACCGTGATTGATGGAGGGTGTGTATAGATTTATAGAAAATTGAATATCGCAACTGTGAAAGATCATTTTCCTACCTTCATTGATAAGATGGTCGGGATGTGTTAGCAGACATCATCACTCTATGTTTTCTTGGATATTCCTCGATAACCAAATTGCTATTGCACCCGAGACCGTGGAGAAAACCACTTTCACATGCCCTTATGGTACTTTTGCTTTTAGAAGAATGCCATTTGGGTTATGCAATGCTCCCACATTTCAAAGATGCATGATGTCTATGTTCTCAGATTTTGGCGAGGGAGATTATGGAGATAGTCATGGATGACTTCACGCTTATGGATCCGCTTTGAACACAAAATTTGGGGACAAGATTAAGGTGCCGTGACAAGAATTTATAGCTAATTGAAAAAATGCCATTTTATGGTAACGTAGAAGGCATCATTCTTAGACACGTAATCCCTCGCTAATAGGTCAAAGTGGACCAAGCAAAGTTTCCATCAAAGACTCTTACCACCTACAATAGTCAAGGGAATAAGAAGTTTATTGGGACATGATGGTTTCTATAGAAGATTTATTAGAGACTTCTCAAAAATTGCAAAACCATTGTGTAGATTACTGGAAAAAGATGCCAAGTTTAATTTGATTTAGTCCCGCTAATCTTCATTCAAGAGACCAGATCCGATTAGTTGAAGCTCCCATCATGGCTAAACCAGACTCGAATAAGGAATTTGAGATTATGTGTGATGCTAGTGATTGGTGCAATAGGAGCCGTATTGGGACAGTAAAATTGATATGATGTTTCAGCCATACTATGCCAAAGAAAAACCTTTCAAACGGGGCTCAAGAGAGCTACTCAACTACCGAAAAAGAGATGTCGTCATGGTATTTACATGTGAAAATTCAGCCCTATATATTGGGATCTGACGTCATCATCCATACTGGATTATGTCGTACCAAATATTTGATGGAAAGAAAGAAGCAAGCCAAGACTGGACTGTATGGTATATTATCGATGCGGTGAATTTTGATTTGTGAGGATCCAAGACAGTGAAGGGTCAGATAATGTGATAGCCGATCACTCGCCAAGAATTGAAAAGACCATCAGAAGGAAGAGGGAATAATTAGAAGAAAATTTTCCGTGATGAGCGCTATTCCATTGTCATTCCAATCACCCCGTATGTCGACATTGTCAATTTTCTAAATTTGCGGGAGCATGCCACTCGAATTCACTTACCAGCGTGAGAAAGAAGTTATGATCGCAGCAGGTTTTATATATGGGATGATCCATTGTTATTCAAAAGAGGAGATGATATGATAATCAGGAGGTGTGTGCCAGAAAGTGAACAAGGCAGGATCTTTTATGAGTGTCATGCATCACCATATGGAGGACATTTTACAGGAGACAAAACTGCCCATAAAATTCTCCAATCAGGATTTTATTGGCCTACCATATTCAAAGATTGTTTTGAATGGGTGAAACTTGTGATCAATGCCGAGAATGGGGAAGTATCAAAGAAAAGACATGAAATGCCCTGCGTTGCATTCGTGGGCGTTGATTGGCGTATGGGGAATAGATTTACGGACCATTTCCATCTTCACTGGGAATCTATACATACTCCTAGCTGTAGACAATGTACTAAATGGGTGGAGCAACAAATTGTCCCAAAATGATGCTAATACGCTGTGGGATTCTTACAGAGAAATATTTTGAGCAGATTAGGGGCACCCAAAACTATCATAAGTGATGGAGGAAGCCATTTTGCAAAATAAGGTGTCTGAGAGACTATGGTAGGTATGGAATCGTAATGAGTTTGGCTTACCAAATTCTCAAAACAAATGGGTAAGCTGAAATTTCCAATAGGGAGATCAAGAATATTCTTGAAAAGACTGTAAGCTTTAGCATAAGGGATTGGTCTCTAAAGCTTGATGATGCATTACGGGTTTACGAATCGCATATAAACTCCCATCGTATGTCCCTACAAATTAAATCTTTGGTAAACCTTGTCACCTTCCTCTTGACTGGAGTACAAGGCTATGTGGGCTATCACAAATTGAATTTTGATTTGAAGGTCGCTAAGGAAGAAGACATCTAACTTAATGAATTGGAAGAGCTGAGAAATGAAGCTTATGATAATGCTAGAATTTACAAAGATAAAACCAAGAAATGGCATGATCAGAAAATTTTGAGGAGGGAATTTTAGGCAGGAGATCAGGTCCTGTTATTCAACTCCAAACTGAAACTGTTTCTAGGAAAACTGAGATCAAAATGGAGTGGTCCCTATACAGTAGTGGCAAGTATAACCTTTGGAGTAGTGACATTGAAAACTAATACCGGAGAAGAATTCAAAGTTAATGGTAAGAGATTAAAGCATTACCTTGGAGGGAAGATAATTAAAGGTTGATTCTAAGTACTGAGTTAAAGAATTTGCTGAGACAAGAGAATGATAGCAGCAAGTCTAGCTAAGGACTCAAAACTGAGTAGCTTTGTGGGAGGCAGCCCATACAATATTTTATTTTATGTTTTATAGTCAATTAATGTGTGTAAAATTTTGCTTTTAGTTAGGACTTTGTGTGTTGTTCTATTGTTTAAAATTTTGAGTGTTTTTGCAGGTCAGTGGGAGTACAAGCAGAAATAGATTCTTCACTTAATGCTTCCAGTATGGACATATGAACACAAGGGGAAGTATAATACTCTCTGATTAGCATCAATTTTTTTTTTTATAAAATGCATGATTGAAGTTTGGGGGAATTAAATTTTCAATTCAATATTGAATCTTATGCTTTGTTGAACATTTGAATGATGAACTGTTCTTGTTTGAATTGTGTTTCTTGAATGTTATACATGTTTTTATAAGTGTGCCTAGGATGAATTGAGTCAATTAAAGGTGACTAGAAGTTGTAGGAAAATAGGAATAAAACACTGTTTATAGAGACTTGGAGATTTTCTAGGTCACGATAGGCTTTTGAGGTCACGACAAAGTTCTGAACTGATAACATAAGAACTAAGAAAATTTCGTGTTGCAACACAAGCCTTATTATCAAGAACAAACTAAGGTCGCAACCTAGATTTTTGGGTCGCAACAAAACGTGTGAACCTAAATGACTAGTGTAAGGAACAATGTTGCGATAGTAGAAATTATGTCGCAACCAGGAATGACTGAAAAAAGAGAAAGGCATGTTATGACATCAATTTTATTGTCAAGACCATATTCTAGTCCCGACAGACCAAAGTATGTCGCGACCAAAATTCTCTAAATCCCAATAAATTTAGGTTTTAACCTTTTGATTTAAAGGCCGCAACATTAAATCGACATTTATCATAGCAACAGTGCTTGTGACTTAGGCACAATGTCGCCGATATCTACAAGACAATAATAGCATTGAGCAAGATCCAATCTATAAAGGCCGAAATCGAATAGCCAATTGCTCCAAAACTTCATCCAAAGCCGCATCCCTCACCTAACCCGCCATATTCTCTTCTCTATTCGAATACCAAAACCCTAGATCTAGTTTCATAAAAGCTTCAACTCCAAATTCACCAGTGCGTAAGACCGGAGTCTCCGTCTGATTCTTAATGAGATGATCAATGAGATAATGAATGAATACGCTCATAGGGAGGAAGAGGTTCACTTGGAACCTCAACCTGAGACAATCGCAAATGCAGAACCAGAAGCCTAACCTGAAGTAGAAGAACCAATTGAGGAAGAAAGGGCAGCAAAAAGACAGAGATCAGTGAGGTATACAGAAGAAAATGAAATAGAACGTGTAAAAGACTTCATCTCTATAGAAGCTCAAGCTTTATGGAACAATCAAATAACTGACAAAGGCTTCATTAGTGAAAGGGGGTTTGGAAAGCTTATTTCCCCTTTTACAGAAATAATAGAAAAGAAGGGCTAGGAATTCTTCTCAGGCACATAAGGCGCCCGGGGTTTCTCCGTCTCCGCAAGGGAGTTCTATGCAAATATGGTGGGATATGGGAGGACTCCGGGTGATATGTTCGAGGGGTGGGTTCCTTTCGACATCGAGAATTAATCCAAGTCTTTCTTAACCGACGAACTCAAGCATGGTTCGAAATTCAAGAAGTTGGTTAAAGACCTAGACCATGGAAAAATCATAAACCTGTTAACTGCTGGGCAGGGAAAGTGGGAGCGACGAAGCCCACACCATGCTATCAACAGAGGGTCTCTCACAGAGAAGGAAAAGGTTTGGTTCTACTTCATAGCCTCTGTTATAATTCCAACTAGGCATCTGTGCTTAGTCAGGGAGCAGAAAGCTTATAATTTTATATGCCTCAAGGGGATATAAATTAATGTGGGAAGTTTAATTGAAGGCTCCATCAGATGTACCATCTTAGCAACAAAGAGGACCGATCCCCACTCCAAAGAACCATCACCGAATTATGCATCCTTTGCCGGAGTGAAGGGATCGATCATGGGCAAGAGGTATGCCCTAGGGTTTCTCCTCTAACCTTGACTAGGGTAACAAAGGGGCCCAAAAATAAAAAGCAGAAGGGGATTGTAGAGGTAGAAGCAGAGCCAGCAAGAGGAAATGCTAACAGGGAAATCAAAAATTTCCCAGAACAAACTCCTACAATAGAAGAAGAAGAGATTCACTGTAAATGAGCCCATTGAGTCATTCATACCCAGATATGAGAGAGAATTTCCCTGAACCTGCAGAGAGTTCCGTATGTGAACAAGGAACCGCCGAACTAATGGATATGCTAAGATCAATGAAGAAAGAAATGGAAGAGAGAGAAAGAAGGAGGTAAAGCTGAATAAATCGAGAAGAATTCCTAGAAGCTGATTTTAAAAGAAAAGAACATCAATGGGAGCAAAATTTGAATAAAAAAGAAGAAGAATGGAAGGAAGAGATGAAAAAAAGGGAGGAGGAATCAAGAGAAAAGATGAAAGCCAATTTGGAAGCCTTCTATAACAATCAATTCAAAAGAGATGTAAAATTACCGATAATTCCGAGGGAAGAGAGAGAAGGTAAATGGAAGGCATATGTTGGAAGAAATAAGCTTTCAAGTATCTTTATAAAGAGCAAATCAAGGACTTGGGAGGTTAATGAAGGTTAGACAGCAAACTGAGGACAAAGGATGTATATATGAAGAAAATCTCGCATGAGAGCTTTGATTTGATCAACACCAATTTGTCAAACAGTTGGGTTGTGTTTTGTAGTTGGAGAGCACGTTGAATAAAGTGGGTCGACCAAGATCGCTTGATCACCTGCGGAGTTTACAAACGATATATGCACCTCCTCGGGAAGGGAAGAACCCAATGACAAGAAACCGCATATCACATTTCCAAAATTTCCCTATTTCAAAAGCTTTGACATTGATCCTCCAAATATCATACCTACTAATCCTATAAGAGAAGAAAATGCAATTCTCACAAATTCTTCTCTTTCCCTTTCTCTCTAATCAGACATGTCTTCAACATTAATAAAAGCCCGCATAGTTCATTGGAAGTGTCTTGTGATTTTTTCTTTTTCTGATATGACAATTTGGTTTTGTTGCTCTCAATAATGTTGCAATTAGAACATGTATGTTGTTGAACTGCTTGATTAGTGCCCAAAAAGTGCTATTTTGAACCCTATTTATTATGGGTTTTGAGTGCTTTTTGTATACTAATCATTCTAATTAACCCGATTTACACATTAAGGTCCCTACTATTCTATAATCGAATGCATTTGTGGCAAATTTTGCGCTTTTGCGAGCTAATCATGCTAACATTGTTGAGTCGACCAAACATGAAGAATTCGAGTCAAACTCAACATCATGTGATCGTAGACCAAGAGGAAAGAAGGCTTAAAAACAGAAGAAAATGAAGCAGATAAATGTGAACAAAGAGCTGTGAGAATAGTAGTCAACAAGGTTGCACTGCCACGCTTTAATTACTTATCAGAATAATTTTCGCTATGATAGCGAAAATCACTGTGCATAGCTAAATTTTCACTCGTTTTTGTGTCTAAACGATCTAGTTTTTTGGTTTTTCCTTTCTACCCTTTGTAATAGCCTTTATTTTGGTTTGTTTTTGTAATTTCCCTTGCTCTGCACACTATATAAGCTAGAGTCAAGGTTTGTAAACATCAATCAACATCATAATAAATTTTGGGGGGAGCTGTTTATGCTCTTCTCTGTTCCCTTTATCTCTCATTTTCTTGGCACTTTCTGGGCAGCCAAACACCCTCCAAGGATGACAACTTGGAGGATGGTTGGCTAAAACCCCTCCCTCCTTGAAGTGGAAGGCTGCTGGGTGTAGGATCTAGGCTACCGGGAGTCCCCCCGTCACTTGTGTATCCACTGCCATCACCGTGTTCCCTTTCTAACTGTAGGTTTTTATCCCTTCAATCTTCTAATGACTATTATTTGGTAAGCTTTTAGGGTTCAATGGATGCTTATTGTTAGATCCACTGATATTCATTAGTTACCCTTCTATGGACATATTGTTGAAAGGGGAGTCCAGAGACCTATTCTTCATCGTCTGGTGACTAATGATGTAAGGAGAGATGCCATTTTTCAAAAGGATAAATATTTTCGGGGTTAGGTTTTGAGGCAATGAAGATCCGTCTGGGAGACGACTACATGTCATCCTCCCCAACGCGAGGAAATAACCCTAAGTGACCCTCACACCCTAGAGTCCCAAGCTCTGAGATCTCATACTTCAAAGGAGACCTTTGGTTTTTATTCATTTTATTTTCAGCCTTGCAAACCACCAACTCTGCTTTTACTTTCATCACCTTAAAATCCAAATTAAATTCACTGGCTTTTGACTTCACTTAAATAATTTGTACCGAAGAAAACTCCATCCTCGTTTCCAATTTTATTCATATATCATAGTAGCTTTGACTACTAAGTAGAGAGGAAAATTAGGATATAAATTTTGTTGATTCCGGATCACCCTACTGTGGCACGAATCAAATGGCGCCGTTGCCGGGGATGGTGCTTAAGTACATTTGACAAGCTGTGAAACACTTGTGATCCTCATCACAAGTACTGGTGAATTGCTTTTATATTTCACTCACACTCTTTGGTTCACTAAAAAAAATCGGCCAGAGGGATTGCTGTGTTTGTCTCTGCTTTTTACGCAGATTGCATGTTCCAAAGCACTTTGAACTAGAATCAAAATGGAAAACACCTAAGGAGAGAACAAGATAGTGAGTACCTTGTGGAGAGAACCCAGAGCATACATGACAATGAGGGACTATAGAAACCTAGCATGGCAAAATCAACAACCCTTGGGGAGAAATCCAAACCCAAATAGGTCTATGAGGGACTATAGAGACCAATGGATGAGTGCACCCGTCTATAGTGTTCCCTCAAATTATGCACCTCCTGTTTCTCCACATTTTACCTCAACTCCTGTTACCACAAGCATCACTTCTCCGCTGAGCAAGCAATACCGAACTTGAGAAAACTAGGATAATTTCAAAGAGGAGCAAAGGGTAGTGAACGCCCAGGCCAATCAAGAAATTGAGACAGTAGAAAACTCCTTGAACAAAGAATTGGATGTGTTCCAGAGCAAAATTGACCAGGAATTTGACATCTTGTAGCCATCCATTTCACATCAAGAGGAGGAGAATCTGGAAGAAGAGTGCTTGATTGAGACAATTTTGGGTGAGCAGGCTCAACTGCAGCCTCAGGAGGAATTGAAAGTGGAATCAGCAGATGTAACATCCCGAAAAATACCCTAGCAGTTTTCGGACTTATTTATGGTATATTAAAAGCTAAATGGGATTTTTCGGAAATAAAATAAGAGACCCGAAATGAATATTATAGACAAGGGTAAAGTGTATCATCACTATATTATAAAGGCATAAATCAAAAGTTAGTATGTGCAATTATGGAAATTGAAGAAAATTTGTGGGTCAAATTAGAATATGGCATAAGTTGAATTTCAAAAAGGGAAGAATCCAAGGACTTAAAGGGAAATAAAGAAAATTAACCCAAAAATGGGTTTTATTTAAAGGCCAAACATGGCCTTAACAAATCCATGATTTAAAGACCAAAATTTGTTCTCCAAAGGGCAAAAAAAAACAAAAAAAAGAACAAACCGTGAGAGAAAAGGAAGAGGAAGATAAGAGACAAGGAAGACGGCTGGGAGGTCTGGGCCAAAGCCAAATTAAGGTATGGAACTAAACTTGGGTATGAATTCTTGTATGAATTTCCATACAATTGCATGGTTATTAGTTGTACTTAACTTAGGGTTTGTTAGATTTATCCTAACCAAAGATGTATTGAAATTAGGTTAGTAAAACCTAAACAAATAAGAAAAAGTAATCCTTCCTTCGAATGGATTCATGGTTTAATTGTAAGTAAATGGAATTATGGTTTAGAACAAACCTAATTAGCCTATATGATTGGGTTGTGTATGGGCTGGTAACCCATATTAATGTGGGTTTTTTGAGAGTAATTATGATAGATTTTTGAAATAAGACAAGTATTGAAAGAGATTCTTGGAAAAATGGAAAGAGATTATAAGATGAATTTGAAATGGTTTTTGAGGTGTATATGAGTATAGGTTGATTTGGGTATCAACATATGGAAAAAAAGGGAGTAAAAACACACATTCTCCCGCATTTTCTGACATGTACCTACACCTTGAACATGTACCCGTACACCCTTCCAGACCGATGTATTTCCAGACATGTTGTACACATGTACCTACACCCCGGTCCGTTTGGACCGCTTTTGTATTTAGCCATAACTTGCTCATTTCGTATCCGATTTGAGTGATTCAAGTGACTAATTAAAATAAACTTCAAGGAAAACCAAACATCTAGAAATAGACATCGTTAAAGTCTGACTCTAAGTGGCCCAGAAATCCACTCAAAGTGGGGCCATGTGCAAGCCAAATTCCGGGTCAAGTAGCTTTGTTCATAGTGTAGTCCGGGTCATTTTGATGTAACTCAAAGCTCTGGTGCTCCGATTTGGTGGATTCCGAAGTGGAGGAGAACCCTAGAACCTTAGCTTCAAATGAATGCAAAGAACAAGGGTCAAGTATAGGTTAAGCCTCTACTGAAAAATTAAGTAATCCAAAATCGTTCCATGTAATCCAAACCGACTAGCTCTGGCATGAAAATGCCATAACTTTTAATGATGATTCAATTGGAATGATTCCAATTTCTGAGTAAAGTTGATTTGTAGAGGAACAATAATACATGAACGATGTGTGAATACATAGGCAACACACTGTATAAGTATATGTATGTGATAAGGACAAGTACATGTATAAGTATTCCTGTATAAGTTTATGAAATGCCATATGTAATAGGCATGAAACAAGGAAAAATATTGGAAATGCAATATGTATAGCGGTGTTCATGCAACATGAATAGGATAATGGAATATGAAAAACGAATCAAACATGAACATGAACATGAAATGCAACAGGCCATAAACACATAATGTGGCTAAGAAGGCCCTATTATGATAGTAAGTTACCGAATCCAAAATAATTGTAAAATTGTCTAGACCGCTTATTGAATGACATGACACCTTGTTACGCAAGGTGCACGTATAGTACCGTACTTTCTCCGATTAGTACTTGACTCCGACAGGTACTCTGGCATTCTCCGATTAGTGCGACTCGCACTCTCCTCGTCATAAGTTTCCTAGCACTCCCGCTTTCAGGCTACGGCACCTCGCAGTGCAATCGTACCTTCTCGGTACTTATTGTGTCAGATCCTACTCATTCCGTTTTACTGGTTGAGGCAATCCAACAATTATATGATAAGACTCTGAATAATGAATAAGAATAAAGAAATGACTATAAAGAAAGATCCGAATGTACCCACGGTACCTCAGATATGTTCCGTAGTACCTATGGGTACCAGACTTGCTCAGAGTACCCGCAGTACTTTTGTACAAGTAAAATCTTTGTAGAACCTAATGGTACTCTGCATCCGTGAAATAAGTATAAGTCCCTGTAATATAAGTATGCCCGCAGTACCTACGCACTCCGTATAGACATGCAGGCCACGGCATTTCAGAGGCACAGCCTCAAACTCCTACCGGAGATCCGACAAGCATAAGCCCGCGAGGCATAACAAATTGTATAAGTCTAGCAGGATCAGACTTACTACTTTAATTAATGTCCGTGATCTCGCATAGTACCGACCCGACCTTATAAGTGATATGATTCTCGATTCAAGCTGACTTATCGTACCTACGGGTACCTTCGCACAAGAATAAGATCCGTAAGACAAGAATAAGTTATGTAACACAAGTATAAGATCCGTAAGATAAGTATATGCTCTGTAAGACATGTATAAGATTTGAAATACATGTATAAGTTTTGTAATACAAGTATAAGATCCGTAAGACAAGTATATGCTTTGTAAGACATATATAAGATATGAAATACATGTATAAGTTCCGTAATACACGTATAAGATCCGAAATACAAGAATAAGTTCTGCAATACCGCATATCGCTCAGACATCTCCGTAGTACCTACTGTGTACTTTTGTATAAGAATAAAGTTCCATTAACAGATCGAAGTACAAGAATAAGATCCGAAATATAAGAACAAGTTCTGTAAAACAAGTATAAGCTCCGTAAGACAAGGATATGCTCCGTAGTACAAGTATAAGATACGAAGTACAAGTATAAGTTCTACAGTACCTACGGGTACCTCAGTAAAGGTCTAAGCTTTTATGAACTCCCTACGAGAGATGCGGATAAGTATCGGTCGGCGAGTTCAAGCGGATGTCCTTTGGGAGGTCCCGAATGATTATAAGTAGAGATAAGTATCGAGTATAAGTCCGCAATATATATGTCCTTTGGGAGATGCGAATAAGTATCATTACGTCTGAGCATAAGTATGTGTCCTACGGGAGGCTGAGTATAAGTATGAATAAGCTCGATTTTGAGTATCACGAGGAATCTGAATAAGTATGTGTCCTACGGGAGATTCGTATAAGAATAAGTTTGCTATGAGTAGAAGATCGAATGCTACAAGTATAAGATGCGAGATAAAATTGGCACTTTGTGAAGGTATAAGATCGAATAAGAATGAGTATCTTATAAAGTGTAATACCCAGTAAGCATAAGTTTGTTATAAGGATAAGTGTGTATGCAAAACTTGTTATATGATAACAAGTATTTGTATTAGTCACATTATATGAATTCCTGAAGATTCGATATCGATCTTGTGATATGTTATTTGTGATTCGGTATAAATGCATGTGTTTCTGTGTATAGATATGTTTCACTAAGTAAAGCTTAGCACGGGTTCATCAGGTGTAGATACAGGAGAAGGCGATACGAAAACATCCATCTGTTGGACGACACACTTGTAGGGTTCACTACATGTAGGTTCGTTCTTTCACGATTTGTAAATGTAAAAGAAATCTGATTTGTATTTAGTAAATGGTTTCGATAATCCATATAGATTGCAGTAATTTTACTCGGTGGTAGTTCTTTTGTTGTATAATATTTTGATTGTTCATAAGATGTAGGCCATACCAGAGTCTGAGTTGGCTTTATAAAAAAAAAAAAAAAATCGGTAAGAGTCGGTATATGGTCGCACCCGAACTTCGGTTGGATCCATGTCAGGTGGTGGAATCGGGGTGTGGCCGGCGAAGCTCACGAGGCAGCGGGGAGTCCCGGAGTCGTGTATTGCTTTTTGGCCATGGAAAAAGAAGAAGAAATCATTGCCTTGTTGGGCACGAGGAGAGGCGATCTGGAACGAGAGCGGGGAAAGAACCATAAAAGCTTACCATGGCCCAATTCCCGTGGCGATCTAGTGCCCACTTGCGAGCCACGAGTGCTCACGCGTTAGCCCCTCCGTTGACCAAGTGTACATTTGCCCACACGCAGCACAATCCACGCCCGAAACACACACAGGCCGCATCAATTTACTTTGTCTACAAAATTGAGAATTAGTGGCCAACTATGCAGGCCTCTGCCACCATCAAAGACACAAGCATTTGCCTACATTGCATGGCACGATGGATATGGTTGGTCAGGTTCGGTTGGAGCACCCGAACCTCGGCATTTCTAAGCTCCCACTTTTTGTGTTAATTTTCTTGTTTTGTTTATTTATAGTATTTTATTTGATTTCATTAATTTTTCTTCTTATATTTTCTACAATTTTAGTTAATTCTTGTTTTTAGATTAATTTTACTTTTCGACCAATTTTTCTTAATTTTTCTTGTATTAATTTTTGCGGTTGTGCAAATTTTGGCTTTGTATTGAAGAATGGGGCGGGAAAATTTTTGCAACCACAGTGAATTTGTGATGTGCGAAATTGAATTTCGCTATCATAGAAAATTCCCGCTATAGTATTGAAATGGCGTGCGGATGGTTCCCGGCAACAAGCAAAATAGTGCACGTACTTGAGTAAATTCAAAAAAAACGTTTGTTTTGTTTTTATTTTATTTTATTTTATTTTTATTTTATAAAAAAAAGAGAGAAAAAAAACGTTTGTTTTATTTTATTTTATTTTTATTTTCTTTTATTTAAAAAATTACTTAAAAATAATTCATTACTTTATTTTTATTTATATTAAAAAATTTTTTTGTCTTAAAATTTTTTTTTGTTTTTCAAAAAAAATGTTGTCTCTAAAAAAATGTTTTTTAAATTTATTAATTATTTTATTTTTCAAAAAAAAAAAAATGACATAGCGAATTTTCGCACACATTGCGAAATTAGATTTTCGCTATCATAGCGAGAACCTTCGCTATGATAGTAATTTTCCTTCTAACCCACTATTTCTTATAAATGTTTTTGTTTCTTTCATGCTTTTTTATCGAACTCCGTTTTAGGCGTTTTTGGTACCGTTGGAAAGCTTAGAGAGTGTAGAATCTAAAAATATCCAGAAAGAGAACTTTTGAAATTTTTATGAAGGTGTAATTTCAAAAATGATCCAACTGGTCACTTTTTTTCTCTATTTTCTTCTCCTAACTTGTTCGTTTGAAGCCCAAACGGAGTGAATAAGGTGTCGATGGAAAGCTTACAAAGTATCCTATCCTTCTTGATCACATCTCATCAAGGGAGGTAACACTTCCTTTAAATTTCCAATTCGAGGCGTTCGGACATTGAGATGTTTGGGTTGGGGGGTGAGTGCCTTGAAGAAGTGACTTTTGTATTATGTTTTTGTTATTATTTTGAGCAAGCCCATTTTGTGATGTTCGTTAGTTTCTTTGGGTTCCCTTTCTATAAAAAACATTATACCATACAACTTACTTTTCAAAATTTGGACCCATTTGCAACCAAATTTGTTAATGTTATTACCTAGCCCGTAGTTGAAAAAATGAAACTTTGTCCAATTCTATTGATGTTAGATTTGGTTCCATGCCTAGTTAGTGGATGATCAGGTTGAACTCTTGTTGCTTTACGGGTGCATTTTCTTACCTTCATCTAACCACACAAGGCATTAGGTTTCAATGATAGGTTGAAAAAGCTGCATAACCTCCTTTACTTTACTATGACCTACCCTAGTTTCGATTGACCACCTTTAATAGGTTAAGGACCCTTTGTGGAAAGAAGGCCAATGCGTCTTTCAAAAAGAAATAAAAAGAAAAGAAAAAGAAATGAAAAAGAAAGAGAAAGAAAAGAATAAAAATTCTGTAGCTTTGCCTTGAAGCAGAGCACGGTCAGAAATTTATATAGGCGAAAGCCTTTAAACCCGGTGCCACTAAACCTTATTTGGTTAAGTCGCCGACTTAGTGTTCGCTACTGCGGGTGGATGGGTGGAGTTTAGCAAGTTGTAGGTGCTGGGTTTGAAATCATTCGGGTCGGGTGAAACCTTCGAGTTTTTGGTGAAAGATCCTCATGACTTGATGCCCTAAACCTTCATTGGTTGGGAGTCGTCGGTTAATCCCCGTTACACGGACTTTGGTGAAGTCGAACCCTCAGCATTGCACCCTACAACACAAAAAGAATTGTGGAATAAGAGGTGGGTCCTGATCTATTTAGGTTGGTTAGCATGCTAGGTTGTGACAGTAGCTAGGTTGGGGGGATAGTGCAGTTTGGCAGTTTATTGTTGAGAGCTGATCAAACAAACACTTAGATCTTGGTGGAAGTTTCTGGTTGATTCACCAAGAAGGAGGCTCTTTTAATACTCAATTTTGTATGACATTCATTCTCTCATGATAGTTATTGGACACGACTTTGATGATTCTTACTTAGGGTTAGGCATTACTCATTCTGACCTTTTGAAATATAATTTTTGTGAACATTATTTTGTTATCGTTGTATGCTCTTTCTTTCTTTCTTTCTTTCTTTCATTGCTAAGGGACTAACAATGTGTAGGTTGGGGGTGTGATTAGTGCCCAAAAAGTGCTATTTTGAACCCTATTTATTATAGGTTTTGAGTGCTTTTTGTATGCGAAATCATTCTAGTCTTTCGATTACACATTAAGGTCCCTACTATTCTCTTGATCGCATTTTGTGGCAAATTTTGCGGTTTTGCGAGCTAATCGTGCTAACATTGTTAGTCGATCCAAACATGAAGAATTGAGTCAAACTCAACATCATAGATCGAGAGACCAAAGAGGAAGAAGAATGAGAAAAATAGAAGAAAAATGAAGCAGGGAGCAATGGAACAGTAGCCAGGGAGGAACAGTGCTGAACAGTGCCAAAATTCGCTACGTTGGAATTTTCGCTATCATAGCAAAGTGCGTGCATAAGCGAAAATTTCAATTTAGCTATACCCGCAGTTATTTCCTTATGATAGGAAAATCAACGTGCATAATGAAATTTCGCTGTTGTTTTTTGTGTTCAAAGCGACTCAGTTTGGTTTTCTCCTTTACCCTTATATGACCTTTATTTTGGTTTGTTTTGGCAATTTCCCTTGCTTTCGCACTATAAGCTAGAGTCAAGGTTTGTAAACATCAATCGACATCATAATAAATTTTGGGGGAAACTTCCGGCACTCCCGGATTTATGCTCACATTCCCTTTTCTCTCATTTTCTTGGCACTACGGGTAGCCAAACACCCTCGAGGATGACAACTTGGAGGATGGTTGGCTAAAACTCCCTCCCTCAGCAAGAGTGGAAGAATTTGCTGGGTGTAGGATGCAGGCTCTTTGAGTCCCCTGCTCTTTAACAGCGGTATCTACGCCCATCCTTTAATGTTCCCTTTCTAGCGTAGGTTTTATCCCTTCGAATCTCCTTGTGGCTATTATTTGGTAAGCTTTAGGGTTCGTGGATGCTTATTGTTAGATCATGATATTCATTAATTATCCTCTATGACCCATTGAAAGGGAGTCGAGGAACTCATTCTTCAGCTGTCATTGACAACGATGGGCGTAGATACCATTTTTAAAGGATAAATATTTTGGGTTAGGTTTTATAGCTAAATGGTCAGTTCGGAGATGACTACATTTCATCACTCCCAGTGCGAGTTATAACCCCAAGGACCCCTCAGTTGCCCTAGAGTCCTAAGCTCAGTATCCTGATACTTCAAGGAGACCTCTTTTATTATTTTCTTATTTTCTTCATTTTATTTCAGAGCTTTGAAGCCACCCGACCCCCTGTTTTTTTATCACCACCTTAAATCAAATTAAATTCACCATTTTGACTTTACTTAAATCCATTTGTCTGAAGAAAACCCATCCTGTGTTCGACCCTAGGCGCTATCTTTGCGGTAGCTTGACTACGACAGTAGGAGGAAAATTAGGATATAAATTTTGTTGATTCCGGATCACCCTACTGTGGCACGAATCACTGCTTAATTGGGATTGGGTGGCTGAATAAGTTTGAGGAAATGTGAACTGTTTTTGGATGCATTGATCTAATTGAGTGAATTTGGTTGATTGTGTCATTCTTGTTTTATGCGAAAGACGATTATTGTATTAAGCTTTTAACGGTAAATGCACAACAATATGATTAAATCAAAGAACATTGTGAGAAATGGGAGTAGGTTTCATTGGCCCGAAGTAAGAAGTTCTAGTTTTAGTTTAAATCAATTCACGAAATCTGAAATTAGGAAAAGGTAAACAATTGAAGAGCAGGAGGCCAGAGACTCTTGAATCTATATGTGTAAATAGTTAGTCGAGTACTCAAATCCTGGAAAAACATCACACACATAGTCCAGTAAGTCCTTAACAAATTGAGAAAAGATTAAGGCATCTTAAGGGTGATTCATAGTCAAGGTTACAAGGTCCTAGAACTTGTTAGATTATTGGTCAAGGAGAAATCCTAGGCAAAAACAACTAACAAGAAAGGATAGAGGCCCTCTTTGGAAGTTTGAACCTTTTTCAAGCCTACCCTCATTATATGCAAATGCGTTTCCAAACTTTGAGCCAAATATGCCTAACTTCTTGAATACTTGTGATTAGAAACTTTGAAATCCCTCCCTAAAATTAATCCTACAACAAAGAACCCTAAATTACCTAGTTTTCAAGACAAGAACTGTAATATGCAGAAGGGAACAAGTTTGGGGGAATATATATTTCTTTTGGATTGAAAGGAAGGATAAGGAAAAATCAATTGAAAGATTAGAGAGGGAGAAAAAGAAGTCAATTAAAAGGGAATAAGTTTTGTCTTGTGGCCTATCTCTCTTGAACAATTAAGTTCGTAGGGGTGTTTCAGCACCTAGTACCTAATGGCAGGCGGCATGGGAGTTGCTAACCAAGAAAGTTCTCTAAAAAGGGATAAAAAGCCTAAAAGGACGAAACATTGCACTAGTCTAAAGCTTTTGTGAGAGAAGAAAAACAAAAGAATACCGAAAAGGGAATGGGTTGATAAATATAGAGGAGGTGATAATCAAAGAGGCCCGCAGATTCAAGATAATGCACAAAAGCCAAGCCTGGGGGAGTTGTTCAAGTTCACATTAGTACAAAAGAAAGGGATGAAAGAGGAAGGCTATTAAGCAAAAGTGAATAGTGGAATCTGGGTAATTTGAAGCCTAAACTTTCCAATTGTCTACCCAATTACGAAACTGAACATTCTGAAGCCAAAAGACCTCATTGATCTTGAAGGTTGAATTTGCTTACATTAGTGGAGATCAATATGAAAAACAAGCCTATGGGACTTTGACTAATCTTTCAAGGAGAATCCCAGAAGATTAACTAATCTAACAAGGAGAAAAGGAAAGAAGACCAACACACATGCACAAAACAGAATTGATTGACTGTGTTGTTTATAGTATAGGATTCATTAGTTTATTTGTGATAGAGGTTGAAACCATTTCTTTTTCTTAGTTGAAAACTGAAGTTTGAAATAATACTGCAACCTACTTATTTCAAGTCAATTAGTGGAATCAGAAAAGATTGTAGTAGAACAGAAAAATGTCCTTAAAAATAAAGTTCAATTGTTTGAGGACAAAAAAATCTTTCTTTTCTTTGCTTGGGGATAAGGAAAATTTTACGTTTGGGGGAATTTGATGAGCAAAAAATTCATTGATTTTTAATCAATTTTTATGATTAGTGTTACAATGTAATTACTTATTCCTATGCAAAAATGTAGAGATTTTACCAAATTTATATTTTGCATATTTGTATAGAAGAAGATGAAATTCAACCAAAAACGAAGAAAGCGAGATGTGGCCAATCAACTGGGGTCACAACGGACGGTTGAGTCGACAAGGAATTCATCGATTACTACGGTTTTTAAGTCGCGGCTTGATTGATAATGTTGCGACAAATACGTAAGACAAAGGCTTGAAGTGTCCGCGACATCCTTGTGATCGATCGCGACGAGAAAAATTTAAAAGCTGCCTGAAAACGGCGTCAGCGAATCGAGTCAGCGACCTTTGAAAAAATCAACTTAGGTCATGGAGAATCAGTCACGACACCAAAGAAAACAACTACAGTCACAACGAGATAAGCGTGATGTCAAGACAAAATTGTTGCTAAATGGCCCGACAAAGAAGTCTCACTTGAAAATGATTTCTTTATTGCGACAAAATATAAGCTGAAGACACCAGTGAGGTCGCAACATGGATTTCATGTCGCGACATTAAAATGAAATTTGAACAGTTAAAACATGTTGTGACTAAGTTTGGCTGCTTCGTGGAAACGAGTAAGAAGGGCCACCCTTAGTCGCGACACACTTTCTAGAGTCGCGACGGAAAAGAAAGGTGAATTGAGTAAAAGCTGTGACTAAAAAATGAGGTTGCGAAAAGATTGGAAGAAAGAATAGTCGCGAAATGCTTTTGAGGTCACGACATGAATTGCAGTAAGAAAAGAAACGACCTTGTCGCGACCTAATTTCCATGTCGCGATAAGAAAATAAAACGAATCGACCAATTAAATCCGCGCTTGCATGGCGAAAATAAGAAATGATGTCGCAACATGAAAGGGAGGTTGTGACCAAGGATCAAATTGACTTACAATAGAAATGGTTTCGCGACATGAAAAAAGTTATTGTGACGCAAAAATTGATGGAAGAGCCGGTTAGGTCGTGACATGAAATTGTGGTGTGACATAAACGCAAGACCGAGAAAAGTTGTCCGCGGCGAGAATCGAAGGGCATATAGTAAGCGGTATTGCGACAAGGAAACTGGTCGCGCGACACATGGTCGGTAGGAAGAAAAGCCGGGTCGTAATATGAAAACTGATCGTTACACAAATACACGGAAAATGAAAATGTGGTGCGTAACAAGAGTCATCCTCTTGTGACTAAACATGGTCACGACACAACTTGATTGAAGTTCATGGCGCAACATGTGATGATTCTTAGGAAAAATGCTAAGTAAAAGCAGACAACGGGATTTCCAAGTCACGACACACATGACAAAACAAAAGAGTAAAGGGGTAGTCGGGATAAGGAATTCATGTCGCGACAACCAACTGAAGAAAATTGCAAAGAACATTGTCATGATAGAGGACATCAGGCCGCAACTCAATATTGCAAAACCAAGGCAAAAGAATGTTATGACAAGCTTCCAGAGGACACGATGGGCTAACGAGTTACGACGGGCCTTTGAAATTCGCGACACGAGCAATTTGGGCCATTAAAATTGGGGAAATCCACCTAGAGCCTTGGAATCAGGCCCAATTGATGGAAATGTATAATTAGGCATTCTTGCATCAGTAACATAAGGCTCTTTCGGAACCCAGATCCTTGGGGGATTGAAGAAGACTCAATTGTATAATTTTAGAGTAGATTTTTCCTTTCTTTTCTTTTCTTTTCTTTTCTGGATCTGAACGAGTAACCTGTTTTGAATGTTGAAGCTGGATTTAATCTTTCATTTTCTTCTCTAATTACTGCCTGAAATTAATGGAATCTGGACCAATTTTGGAATTCGTTTCTTATCAGTTAATTGCAACTACTGTTGGTGTATTTGATTAATGTTCCATTGTCGTTGTGATGCAGCTTTAATGAGCACAACTTCCACTAACTTGGATTTTTCGTTAGTTACAATATTTTCTGCATATATTAGAAGTACACGGGGGTGGGGGTTTATTTGATTGATGTTGTTCTTAAATTGATTGTTCCCAATAGTAGTATCGAGTATCCTTTCAAGGACTGTTTCATACTATGATTTATAGGAGGCCCTCTGAGTGACACGGAGATGGAGATTCCGAAGAGCTTTGAACAATCAATTTGTGGGTATGCTAGAATACCATTGAAGAACTACTGAGCTCTGAGAGTTCACTTAGATAAATTTCCATTTCATACGGTTGAAGTTGAAGGATTATTCTCCGATTTAAATAATCGGAGATTTCACTTAATCGATGGAAAGATGCGATCTTGTGTTATTTGAGATCTAATCATGGAAAGAGAAAAATCCATCAGATCTAAAGGAAGAGTCATCAACCATTTTGTAGAGGTTTTATAATGACCCAAACTTGGGATGGAAGAAATCTGCAGTCTTAAGAAATGGGTATGAAGTATTGAAAAAGAAAAATACCCAGATCTTATAAAGATTGTTCTGAATATAAGTAACTGATTAGATCCATGTCTTTGAAATAAGTAAGGACCTCTAATTAGTGAATTATGGAGAAATCCAAGCTGCATTATTAGGCATCTTTGACATATCAAATCAAAATCGAGATTGAGAGATCAATGGATTATAATGCGAGAGTGGTGATTCATAGTAGTTTCATACAAAGTGTCCATTTCTATGAGAGCTGATTGATCCAGTTTATTTTGTTTGTTTTAATTCAAATTTTCTTTTAATTAGATAAATATAATATAAGTATGATCTTATTTATAATTTTAGTTTTTAATACATTTACAAGGAGGTGCAAATAGTGTGGATCTTGAGTAGTTAGGGTAGTTGATTTTAAAATTCTTGTCGATCTCGGGGAATGATATCTACGGACTCCTGTCCCCCAGAATTTTTTACTACTTGCTAGCATGATCGTACACTAGCAGTGTCTTAAATTTAAACCCATTTTAAAATTTCAAGAACATAAAACCACTTTCTACTTTTCAAACAATTAGCTCCAATTTTAGTCCACTATGGGGGAACTGTAAGACTCCAATAGAGGCATTAAAATTGAGTGGTTTAGTCTATACATAAACAGACAAACAATATTCTACTCCATTTTTTTCTCTCTTACGTCCAGGATGTTCAGTAGCTCATGATCCCTCTTCAGCTGCTCATTTATGAATGCCTTCTCTCTCTCTGAACTCATCTCTCAAGGCACTATCTCTATTGGCTAGCTCCTCTCTCAATTCTTCATTTCTACATTGGGGGCTCACTATTTAGAGTATTCTCTCTCCTTGATTTGATCTTCAAGGTGGTTGTCTCTCCACCTAAGCTCCTCCATTTTTCTCATTTCTTCCTTCATCTCTTTCAATAGAATTAGCAGTTCAGAGGCACTACTTTCTTTAGTTTCCGCCCTTTGTTTACCCCTTTCTTATTTCCCAGTTAGGGCTAATTGTCTCTGATCTCTGAGTAGGGAGGCACTTGGCTACTCTGAATAGGCTTCAAAGCCACCCCTTCGTCTTGTTACTCTCATTAGAGCCAGTTGGACCTTAGTCAGCAGGCTCTTAGTTAATCTCTGCCACTCTTATTTTTTTTGGAGGGCTTTTCTCTTCTCTCTCCGTTTTCACTCTCTACTAGAGCCTTGAGAACTCTAGCAAGAGTGAGAGGAGAGGCTTTGAGGCTCCTCTCTTCCTCTACTTCATTAAATTTCACACCCCATTCGATACACAAGAGTGTGATTAAAGAGGGGTGGGGGATGTTTCCCGAGAATTTACTTTGTTAAGTAGTCAATGGACTCTTCAGCAATTCTCCTCACATTCGGCTCAAAGCCCTTGAAGCGGCGCATACGATAGTATTACGGTCTTGTCTCATAGTTGAGACATGCTTTAAGAATTAATTACGAAATTAATGGAAATAAAAGCACACCTTATTGATTTACGCGGGGTCGGGTTTATTGAAGGCATTGGATATAGTCTTCATTCTCTGCCATTCCCTTTGATCATCGGTGTGCTCTCTGGCGATCTTCTCAAAATTGAGGTTCTTCTGAAGCCTCTCAAACTCAAAGTAGTTGCCTCATTCTTTTAATCCGAACAGTTGGGAGATGACCCTTTCTCTAAAAGGGACCCATCTCCCCTTGATATAGAAGACCAGGTTCCTTATATTGCCTAAATTAGCATAGAACTCCTTCACTAGGGCTCTTTTGCCTGGCTCTAAGTGTTTACTCAGCATCTCCCATCCCCTTCTTTCAATTTTCTCCTTAAAGGGTGGAAAAAGTTCCATAAACCCTCTTTCTTCAACAAACCCCTTCTTTGCGAGAGTCTTCTTGAAATTCTCCGCTCCCTTGTTTGTGAAGAAGACTCTTGTGTCTGCCACATCTCCTTCCATCTCCTCTATTTCATTCTCTTCCTGCACCTCCTCAATAGGAGCATTCTCCTAATTCTCTAGTTGTTTGACTTTCTTTTTTAACACTTCCTTTATGATATTCTCAACGACTTGGTCTAGGGTGGGAGAGCTAGGGCTAGACATTTTTCTTGGGTTTGAAAATGGAAGGTGGGAAAGAAATTAGGGCTCAGAAGTTTTGAGTTTGGCTTAGATTTAACATTTTCACTAAGTGTTCCTTCAAATAGGAAGGCTGCCTTAAGTGCGATGTTGCGACATTGTAGAAATGTAGCGACATTGAGGATGCAATGTGACATACTCAATGTTACGGCATTGATTAAAATTTTTAAATGACTTGGCTCAATTTCGCGACATTGGGGTTGTAATGTTGCAACTCCGCCTTGATGTCGTGACATTGATTAGAATGCCACGACATTTGATAAGTCTTAGAGCTGTGTTGTGACATTGTAGTGTCGATGTCGCTATATTGGAAAAATTTTTGGGCTGATGTCGCAACATTAAAATGATGTCGTGACATTGAAATGATGTCACTACATTGATTAAACTTTTTAAGTGATTTGACTAAATGTCACGACATTGGGGTTGTAATGTTACGACATTGGGAGGGATTTTTCTTCTCCCTAATTTCTACCCATTTTCCATAATTTTTTTTTTTTCATTTCCACATTCTCAAATCATGCTTGTGAATACAAAATCTAACAAGAACTAAGCATCTCAATTCAAGCATGGACAATAAAGCTCTATTTCTCAACTCAGTACAATCAATAAACAATCCTTGTACTGCAACAATTATCATTCAAAACTAAAAAAATTCATCAAAAATTAGGAACATTGAAGCTGCTATGCAATTTCTGAATAAAAAATAAATAACTCCCCAAAACTTAACATGTGCATTATCCTTAAAGAACAAGTTAGGGAACTAAACTCCCCTGTGTGGTCAATTTTGCTCATTGAGTTTGGGTTGAAGTGCTTCCAATTGAGTTTCTTTTATATTTGAAGCTTCATTGTCCTGAAATTAAGCAAAAACTTAACTAACATAAGTTTCAAACATTCTAAAACTAAAACAACCAATCATCTAAACTATTCAAAACAAACAAAATTAAACAAAATCAAGCTAAAAATAAAATAAAAAAATTGCTTGGGTTGCCTCCCAAGTAGCTGCTCAATTTTTATGTCTTTTGCTAGACTTTGCTGCAATTTGCTCTCTTTTCATCAATTCTTTCAATCTCTTCTAATCTAGGATTGTTCTTCATTCAGAATTCCTTCAAGGTAGCATTTCAGTCTTTGGCCATGCATTTTGAACTCATTCCCTGAATATGTTTTTAGTGTCCTTTGCCACAAGGTGTAGCACTTCGATTCTTATCGCAAGGACCACTCCATATTGATTTAAGTTTTCCGAGGAAGAGTTTGATCTTGAATTGTATAGTAGGACTAACTCTCCTACTTTGAACTCTCATCTCAGAATTATCTGATCATGCAATTTCTTAGTTTTTTTCCTTATAGATCCTGGAATTGTCATAAGCTTTATTTCTCAGCTCTTCCAGTTCATTCATCTGAAGTAGTCTCTTTTCCTTAGCAGCTTGATTGCCCACATAGCCTTATATTCAAGTTTAAGAGGGAGATGACAAGACTTTCCAAATACTATCCTATATGGGGACATTCCTATAGTGGTTTTATAAGCAGTCCTATAAGCCCACATTGCATCATCTATCTTTACTGACCAATCTTTTCCGCTTCCATTTAGTGTTTTCTCCAATATATTCCTTATCTTCCTATTGGATATTTCTGCTTATCTATTTGACTGAGGGTGATAAGCCAATCCCATAACATGTTTTACTCCATATCTACTCAAGATGTTCCTTTGAGTAAATCTTACAACTGTGTTGGCATCATTTATGGGACAAGCCATGGCTTCCACCCATTTGGATACATAATCCATAGCAAGGAAAATGTATAGATTTCCAAATGAGGGTGGGAAAGGTCCTATGAAGTCTATCCCCCATACATAAAAAATCTACACTATTAGAATTCCTTGCAAAGGCATCTCATTTCTTCTCTCTGACATTTGTCACAATGCTTCACCCACTCAGAACAGTCTTTGAATAGAGTTGGCCAATAAAAACTTGATTGGAGAATTTTTTGGGTCGTTCTATCTCCTGCAAAGTGTCCTCCATATGGTGATGCATGACATTTATTTAAAATTCCACCTTGCTCAACTTTTGGAACACATATTCTAAGGATCTGATTTACCCCTTTTCTAAATAGTATTGGGTTATCCCATATATAAAATATGGCATATGTTCTCAACTTCTTCTTCTACTGATAATTAAGTTCTGTTGGTAGAATACCACATGCTAGGTAGTGAAACTATATCAACATACCAGGGCACTTGAAATGTCATTTGAAAGAGTTGCTTATCAGGGATTTTTTCTTCAATTTCAATCTTTTCTTCATCTTCATTAGGCTTCTCTATTTTGTATAAGTTATCAAACCAAATCACGTTATCAGCACATACTTTTTGTCTTTTGATCTCAGTGAATTCTTATAAGCATTAGCACCCATCTGATTAGTCTTGGTTTTGCATCTTTCTTTGCCTTGAGATACTTTATTCTTTGCATGATCGGTGTCTATGACATAGGACCCGGTATATATGGCTAAAATTTTCCTGAAAACCCGTTGCGGCGTCGTTTACGTAGTTGAATAGTTACCAGCATTAGCCGTTAAAAGTTTTACTAGCATAGTATATGGCTCTGAAGATTTTCTTTGTTCTTTGCCCAAGGACTGCTCCTATTGCATAATCACTAGCATCGCACATAATCTCAAAGTTCTTGCTCCAGTCTGGTGTAGCCATGATGGGAGCTATGACTAATTTATCCTTGATATTCTCATATGCAGAATTGCAGGCTTCATCAAATTCAAACTTTGCATCCTTCTTCAATAGTCCGCACAATGGTATTGTAATTTTTGAGAAGTTCTGGATAAACCACAGTAAATCCATGCCCAAAGAAAACTCTTGATTCCCTTTACTGTAGTTGGTGGAACCAGAGTTTTTATCAAAGAAATCTTGGCTTGGTCAACTTCTAAGCCTGCCGTAGAAAATTTATGCCCCAAAACTATGCCTTCTATTACCATCAAATGACATTTCTCCCCGTTTAAGGCTAGGTTCTTGTCCTTTCACATTTGAAGTACAGTTTCCAAAATTTCTAAACACCTCTCAAAGCTTGACCCATACACAGAGAAATCATCCATAAAAATTTCCATTACTTCTTTTATTAAATTTGAGAAGATGGACATCATACATCTCTAGAAGGTAGCAGGTGCATTACACAATCTAAATGGCATTCTTCTAAAAGCATAAGTGCCATATGGACATGTAAACGTGGTTTTATCTTGGTCCCCAGGGACTATAGCTATTTGAATGTAGCTAGAGAATCCATCTAGAAAGTAGTAGTGAGAGTGTCCTGCTAACTTGTCCAACATTTGATCAATAATGGTAGAGGATAATGATCCTTCCTGGTAGCAGTGTTCAGCTTTTTGTAATCAATGCAGACTCTCCATCTAGTCACAACCCTTGTAGGAATAAGCTCATCTTTTTCATTTCATATGACTATCATCCTACCCTTCTTGGGAACCACATGAACTAGGCTTACCTAAGGACTATTTGATATTGCATATATAAAGCCTGCATTTAGCCATTCAAGATCTTCTTTCTTCATAACCTCTTTCATGATTGGATTCAACCTCCTCTGATGTTCAATTGAGGTCTTTGCATTCTCCTCCATGAGGATTTTATGCAAACAAACTGATGGGATGATCCCCTCCAGATCTTTTACTGACCATGCAATGACTTCCTGATGTTTTCTCAGAATTTCAACCACTTTATGCTCTTTCTCTACAATCAAGTCAGCTACTAATATTACAGTTTTAAATCTTTCTTTACCAATGAATGCATACTTCAAGTGCTTTGGTAATTACTTCAGGACAAGACCTTCAAAGCTCTTTTCTTCCATATGGATTCTTATCTTTTAGACTACTTGTTCTCATTTAAATTTCGAAAACAGGTTTAATGAGTTCTTTCTTCTTAAAATCATCAATATAGAATGAAGAAAAGATGTAGTCATCAAAGGAGTTCTCTTTCATTAAATCATAATTCATCTTCTTACAAGCGTGCTGCTTGTCGGTTTTTCATCTGATGAACCTACTCGACATAAGTATTTGTTTTGGTATTGAATTAAGATTGAAGTGGACTTCCTCGGTGCAACTCTGGTAAGCTCCCTTTCTTCACATCAATCGAGCTGCTCTGCATTTGCTAGGAATGAGTGCCAAGCAAGTGGAATCTGCTTGTCTCTTCTATATCAATCACAATAAGTCACTTTGGAAAGATAAACTTTCCCACAGCAGTAACACTTCTTAAGGATGCCTTCGAGGGTGGAGCTATGGATCTATTTTCCATTTGTAGTGACATTGTAATGGGAGTTAACTCCCCCAAACTTAGCCTTTTAACCATTAACAGAGGCATCAGATTGATGCTTGCACCTGAATCACATAAAGCTTTTCCAAACTCATAGTTGCCAATGGTGCAAGGTATTGTGAAGCTCCCCGGATCTTTCATTTTCTGAGGCATGTTCTTTTGGATGATAGCACTGCAGTTTGCTGACAAGCTTACCACTCCTTCTTCATCCAACTTCCTTTTGCCGATAATGTCCTTCATAAACTTTGCATAGTGTGGCATTTGAGCTAATGCCTTGGCAAAAGGTATGTGGATCTCTAGCTTCTTGAATATATTCAATAACTTTGCGTACTAGATGTCCATCTTGGACTACTGTAGTCTATGAGGGAATAAGACTGGAGCCTGATAGACTCTCACTTCCTCCTCTTTGGCCACTTCATCTTGTTCTTTCATCCGCTCCTTTATCTTATAGCCCTGCTCTATTTTTCTCTTTCTCACTGCTCATTGAATCCTGATTTACCTTCTCAATCTCAACCTCATTCTTCTGCTTCTTTGCTTCTTCTCTTCCTTGCAACTCCTTTCTACTCCTTAAAGTAACAACCATGCAATCTTTAGGATTTTTCTTGGTGTCACTAGGGAAAGAGTCCCTAGATTGATTCTGCATAGCTAGGGCTAGTTGCCCTACTTGAGTCTCCAAGTTTTTCAGAGAAGCATTTGTATTGGCTTGAAACACAGTTGTGTTTGCTTGGAACACTGCAAACTCAGCAAATTTATACTCATGAAGGTTTAAAATTCTCTTGTTCTAATACATGTAAGCCAACATTTGATCTTTAAAGGAATGGGATCTTCTTTGTCCTTGATTATCTACCCTTTGATTGCCTTGCTACTGTCCTTGGAAACCAGGTGGAGCATAATTCCGTTGGTAATTCTGCACTGGTCTTTGACTCTGCTGCAGTCCACCTCCATAAGAGCAATTGTCATAGTTTCTCAAGGTTGGGGTATAGTGGGTTGGAAGGTTATTGTTTTGCTAGAAGTTATAGCTTATATTCCCATTTAAGTACTGAAATTCCTCCACTTGATAGGGACCTTCATGATCAAGTCCCTCATCAGCAACATATTTCTACTCATCTCCTTCCACAGTTCCCATTTCATTTCTTTGAATAGATTCTTCTCTCTTGATTGCTCATCACCTTTCGTAATTACATTGACTTTGCTTCTATTACTAACATCTTGTTCATTTCAAATTTACACACCTCCTCCTCTCGACTCTTTGTTTGCTCATGAAGCTTCATATGGAGCTCGATAATTTCTCTTGGCTTGTAACACCCAGAAATATACCCTAGTAGTTTTCGGACTTGTTTAGGGTATATTATAAGCTAAATATGAATTTTCGGAAATAAAAATTAGAGACCAAAAATGAATACTAGAGACAAGGGTAAAGTGGTCATTACCACTTGAGGACATAAATGGCATAAATCAATAAGTTAGTATGCAATTATGGAATTTGAGGAAAGATTAGTGGAGTGAGTAGAATGGCATAGTTGAATTGCAAAAAGGGGAGGGGAACTAGGGCAAAGAAGCGAAATAAAGAAACTTAAAGCAAAAATGGGTTTATTCAATTGACTTGGCCAAACATGGCCTTAAGGGGAAGAATCAAAATATCTTATATTTTGGTCTCCAAAAGAAGAAAAACTGAACAGAAGGGGAGAGGAAGGAAGAAGAAGAAAGGAAGAGGAAGAAGAGGAGGAGCGAGATCAAGCAGCCCGAGAAGCTCAGGTATGGAGCCCACTAACTTTGAGTATGGACTTTAGTTTTTGGTATGGATCCTTGGTTTTGTTTGGTTAATGGTTTGCCAAACCTAGGGTTTGATAAATTCATCCCAACATGAGTTTCTTGTTGATTGATTTCTTTCTAGGGTTTGATAGGATTTCATCTAACCCAGTAGATTAATGGGAGTAAGGTGGGTAAAACCCAAATGTAAAAGAAAACATGGAATCACTCCTTTGAGGTTGGACTCTTGATTAATTGCAAGGTAAAATAGTTGGGTTAGAACAAACCCTAACAAATCCTTGTATTTGGTATGTGTATGGGTTATGACCCATATTAGAAGTGTTTTTGGGAGAAAATCATGAAAGGTTTTGATGAAAGATATCCATTGAAAGATGATTTGAGGATAATTGAGGTTAAAAGATGAATTTGAAATGATTTTGAAGTGTATATTAAGTATAGATTTGGTTTGGGATGGAAAAGTGCATGAAAAATGGGAAAATACATTAAGGCACTTTTAGGAACTAACTGCCGGTACAATTTGAACTGTACCGGTACAATACGTGTTCAGTCGTTTGTGACTTATGCCAGATACGAGTTAGACGTAACTGGGAGTACACAACCACAATTCACGGTTTTCGGTTTTGACCAGTTTTCGTATTTTGGCCATAACTTGCTCATTTCTTATCCAAATTGAGTAATTCAAGTGGTCAATTAAAATAAACTTCAAGAAAAACCATCCATATAGAAATAGACATCGTCAAATTATGACTCTAAGTAGCCTAAAAATCCACTCGAAGTGGGACCATGTGCAAACCAAATTCTTGTTCCAGCTTTGAACATAGAGTAGTCCGGGTTGTGTCGGACGTAACTTGAGTTTCGGTGCTCCGAATTGGGTGATTCCAGTTGGAATAGATCCCTTAGCACCTTATCTTTAAAATAATACAATGACCTAGAGTCAAACATGAAGTTAGGATCAGAAGAGTGGTAATACGAACTGTTCTGGTGTAATCAGAATTGGCAGGCTAGTTTAATGAAAATGCCATAACTTTAGTTTGGATGATCAAATTGGATTGATTCCACTTCTAAGTAAAGTAGATTCATAGAGGAATAAGAATATATGAATGAGGTGTGATTCCACATACATCATACTTCACAAGAATATGAAGTGCCATATGTAATAGGCATGAAACAAGGAAAATGTAGAAAATGAAGACTGTAAAGATGTGTTCATGAAACATGAAAATGATTATGGAAAATGAAAATGTGGATGAGTGCATGAATGAGTATACGTGAATAAGTATACGTAAATGAATTTATGAATGAGTATACATGAATGAGTATACATGAATGAAAATGTGGATGAGTGTATGAATGAGTATACGTGAATAAGTATACGTAAATGAAATTATGAATGAGTATACATGAATGAGTGTACGTGAATGAATATGTGAATGAGTATTTATGAATGAGTATACATGAATGAGTTTATGAAATAATGTACATAGATTGAGTATATCTTTGAAAGATATCTGAAAGTGATTATGAAGTGAAATGTGATATTTGGCTTGAATGGTCTTAGTTATTGATAATAAGGGCCAGGATTCATCAAAAGCGGAATCCGTCATAAATGTGAATCACGAGTGAATATGTCGAAATGCGATATTTGGCGAGATGAGCGTGAATAATAATAAAGGCGAGTTCATTAAAGCGGAATCCGTCATTAAATGTAATTGAATGATAGAGATGAACCGCGTGGGATGCATAAGCGACATCCGTCGCGAAGGCATAACAAATTATCCAATGTCCCACTTGGCCGGGATGCAATCGGCATCCGTCATGATGGCATGGCATTGAAATGTCCGCAGCGGGATTCACCAACTGGATTCGTCATGATGGCGTATGACATTTAATTGATACCATGTGTCGGGGTGCACCAAACGGCATCCGTCATGATGGGAGACCGAATTATTAATACCACGTGTCGGGATGCACCAAACGGCATCCGTCATGATGGGAGAACCGAATAATTGATACCACGTGTCGGGATGCACCAAACGGCATCCGTCATGATGGGAGAACCGAATAAGTGATACCACGTGTCGGGATGCACCAAACGGCATCCGCCATGATGGGAGATAGAATCGTTAAACGTATAAGCACATTACCGAATGATAATAAGGGTGGGATTCATCAAACGGAATCCATGAAATTGTGAATCGAATAGTGAGGTGAAATAGCTTGACATTCTGAGTGTAATGGGATTGTTATGAATATGCTTAAATCATGAATTGATTGTGAAATGAATTGTTGAATTGAGAATGCATGATATGATATGGTAAATGATTTGTATATTGAAAGCATGCGAAAATGAATAGCATGAGTATATGTGGATACAAAGGCATTATTTGAAAATGCATGTTATTATGTGTGAATGTTAAGGGTCTTTTGAAATTATAAGTGTTTATGGGATTGCCCGAAAAGAAGTGCTTTCGCGTAATTAAAAAGTCTAAAATGGAATAACATAAACAAATGTTTTGGAAAGATAATTGAAAATGTCGAGATTAATAGAGATCGACTTGGATCCATGGCCCAGGTCAAGTCGAGTTCGGGTGTGACACTTTGAAAAAGAAAATTTAATGGAGACGAAATAAATGATTTGATTGAAACGTCCCGGAGTGTAAGTTTCCGGCTTGGATCCCATGGCAAGATCCAGTAGAGTTCGAATTGTGACACTTTTGAAAATGAGAATTAAAGCGAAAACTAAAAGTTTAACGGGCATCTTTGATCCACGAAATGTAATTTCTAAAGGGGTTGATTAATGGCTTGATGCATTGATAGTGATAAAGAGTCTAATATGTATTGGTATTAGTGCGGTTGAACACATATGAAATTGATATGATTTGATTTGTTAGATTGCCATTGTATACGTATAAGTTTACTTTGAATATGGTTGAGTCTATCATACATGTAGTAGATATGAGTTACAACCTTAAATACATGACACGGGAAAGTAGTATATTCACAAGATAATGATAAGGAATCTGAAAGAATATAAAATCTACATCTATAATGAGATGGGTTAGAAGTCACATAAGAATAGGCTTCGTTATAAGCATAGAAATAAGTAAGATAGTAGCGATGATTGTTATTGGTCGTTCTTGTCTATATGTTCCACTAAGGCGTAAAGCAGCACGGGTGTTCAATCCGTGCTTAGGTGCGAAGGAGATAAAAGAAGGCGGGACATTCCACCGGTATGCGGGCCGTTTCGGGAGATAGGTGCTCACCGGCCAACGTTCGCGTTTCCCGATGTTGTATTAGATATGTACATGTATAAGTAATTGTATAAGTGAATGGGACTTAGTATGTGTATAAATTTTAATGGATACCATTCCGGTGGTAGTTCATTTGTAAATGTAAATGATTGTTGGTTATTACAAAACTTGTTTGTATACCACAGATATAAGTGCAGCTCTGAAAAAAAAAAAAAAAAAGAAGTAAAGAAGTCCCGATTATATGGTTTCGCACCGGCAGTTCGGATCGACAATCGGGTCGAACCGGGATCGGGGGCGTGACATGGCTAATTCCTCTACCAATTGAGTAGCTTCCTCATCACTCTTTCTTCTAAATGCTCCTCCAAAGGCTGCATCAACTGTCTCTTTTGAGGTGTAGTTCATGGCATGGTAAAAGATGTCCATTTGAGTCATCTGCTCTATCCCATGCATTGGACACTGATGAGTCTTAAACTCATATATTTTTAATCCATTTTTCAGGCTTATTTTTAGTATATTCGGATGCATTTTAATGCGAATTATGGATTATTCTGACTTTGTGTTTTGTAGGTTTTAATTTAAAAATGAGAAAATTTAAGCAAGAAAGAAGAGAAAAAAAGCAATTGCAGTAGTCTATGTCGTGACAGAGTTTTGTGTGTCGTGACAAACGTTCAAGCAAATGGCTAAGGAAATACGTCATGTGATCTTTCTTACGCCGCGAAAGGTGAATATAGAAGAAGAGTTATGTCTCCGTAAAAGACAGCGTGTCGTGACAAAACATGAGAAGAATGTAACAAGTCAACTGAGACAAAGAGAAATAATGTTGCGACAAGGTTTCTTATGCTGGATGTCAAAACTAGGAGGAGCACATTAAGCTATAAAAGCTCTGTCCTTGACCTTAGAAAAGGAAGAAGCGAGAGGTGCCGTGACAAGGTATCTTATGTTGCGACAAGAAATTAAAGAGCAATATAGGAAGAATACTGCAACATATTAGTTTATGTTGCGACACAATGAAAAATAGAAGGCAGAAGCTATGTCACGACATAAAAGCTCATGTTGTGACACTAATTATTGCAACTTGGAAAAGCTTGTTAAGACAATGTATGAAGAAGTTATGTCGCGACAAAATTAATGAATATGTGACACTAAAAGACAAAGGTTTAAGTCTGACAGAGAAACAAGGATTCTTGTGAGTGATCTGACTTAGTGGCGACGATTGCAACAAAAGAATTCAATGCAACATACTTCAAGCTGAAGAGAAGTTTTGATGTCACGATAGAGATATTAAGGTCGCGACATAGAAATAAGCTGAACACAGATAAAAAAAGGTCGCGACAGACTTTTCCATCTCACGATAAAGATTCCAATACAATGAAGAGAAGTCTTGTCTCGACAAAACAGAACTGGGTCGCGACACAAAGATGAGATGAAGGCAAAAAGTCTTGTCGCGACATAGAAACTGGGTCGCGAGACAAAACATATACAACACCAATAGACTATGTCGCAAAATAAAAATGAAGCTGCAACAAGAAATCAAGTTAAGTGGAGACAAGACTCTGTCGTGACAGGAATGCTAATAATATAAGAAACATTGTTGCAGCCAAGAGGCAATGAGAACTCTGTCGCGACATAGAAGCTGGGTTTAACGACACAGATTTTGAAGAAGCCTTACGAAGCGATGTCCACAACCTGATTGTCAATGTCATGACATAATTGTTCTGAAGTAAACACACATGAGAATGTAAGTGACGCAGATGAATGAGCAATGGGCCTTGCGGAATGAAGTGTTAAAGAGCGAAGAAAGATTTGTCATTGTGAAACTGTCGCGAAAAATAAACATCTTTGAAATAATAAATCGTCACGATAGAATCTTTGCATCTTTTAACGAGGAAGAGAAGCTTGCAACAAAAGAATTAAAGTTCTGTCATGGCCCAAACTTTCGGTGCGACCCGAAGTACAATTTAGGCTTGAATTTTAGGAATCCATGATGTAGTGAATTTAGAAGCCAAAACTAGGACTCTATAAATAGAAACATTTGAGAAAGCAAAGGCGGGTTAGTCGGTGGAAAACGGAGCATCTGAGGCAGGGACTCTTTTGTATTATATTTTTCTTTATTTTCTTTGGATTAGAATTAGCATAAGTTTCCAATTTGTTTCTTTGGACTTGAAACAGTGAATTGTTAAGAAGTTTTGAAGTTTAGCTATTTTGAAGATCAATTTCGATTACTTTTTGAATTTAATGAAGTCGGATAAAAATTTGGAATTTATTTTTTTCGAGTTGATTCTGCAGTGCGTGAAAATTTCGTCATTCGAGTGTTTCTTGTGATTCGATTTTTTGGAAACCTAACTTCATTGGGAAAGATCGATGGATTATGGTCTTTCCTGCATAATTAGAAGGAGATTTCTTGGATTGAGAAATTCGAATTTATTTAAATGGTGTTCATGAAATTAATTGTTCCCAACATTAGTAGCTTATACCCAATTAAAGACTGTTGTCTAGCTCTGATTTCCAGGAGGCACTCTTGGAGATTCCTAAGAGCATGGATGCATTACTTAGGGGTATGCTAAAATATTATTGAAGAACTAATGATCTCTAAAAGATTACTTAGATAAATCATCAATTTACTCATGGTTTGAGAATTAGTTAGAGGATATCCAATTTAATCAATTAGAGATTTCTCCTTGGTCTTGAGGAATGATCTTGATCTTGTGTTAGCTTAGATCTAATCAAGGAAAGAGAGAACTCTCTGAGATCTCAAGGATGAGACATCATTCATCTTGTAGAGATCTGGAAAATGGCCTTGTCTTGGAAAACAAGAAATCTGCAGTCATAAGAAATGAGTATGAAGTATTGGAAAAGAAAAATACCCAAATCTTACAGAGAAAATCTGATTACAAGTAATTGGTTATATACATGTTTCAGAAATGAATATGAATCTCTAATTAGTGAAATGTATGGTTAACGGAGAAATCCAAACTATACTACCTTGCCTATTTGACATTTTCAGATTCCAATTCATGAAAGAATAGAATTAGATTATGTTACAGGATTTGATAATTTCATAGCAGTGATATCCCAGTGTCTACTTCCAGCAATAATCTGGTTTAGTCTAGTTTAGGTCTAAAATTTTAATTTTTCCTTTTGTTATAGATGTATAAATTTAAACAGTAGAATTCTAGTTAGGTTACTAAAAATTATATGAAATGGAAGTTAAAATAGTGTGGAACTTGAGTAGTTAGGGTAATTGAACTTTAAATTCTTTTTGATCTCTGTGGGAATGATATCCGGACTTATAGGTCCACTTTTATTACTTGTCTACTGACACACATTGCACTTCTTGACATTTTGACCAAACTAAATCTTCAATGAATTCAATGACAAATTATTTTTATTGTGAACATACATGTTCTAATTTTGGTCAACAAGTTTTTGATACTTTTACTGGGGATTAGATAACAGTCCTTTGGTAACAGTAGCAGAAATTTGATCCTTATAAAGAAAATGGTCAACAGACACCTTCTCAAAAGCTACTTGTATTTCTCCCAAGCATTGTACGGAGACTCATCTTCTTTCTACTTGTAGGCAATGATTTCTCCCCTCATCTCAGAAGTGAGAGCAGGAGGGAAGAATCTGCTCAAATATGCTTCCACCAGATCTTCCCAATTGTTGACTAAGCCATATGGTAGGTGATGAGTCCTAAACTCATATATTTTTAGTCCATTTTTCTTGCATTTTTTTTAGCAATTTATGATTCATTTTAATGCAGAATTATGGAATAATCACCAACTTTGTGTTTTGCAGGTTTTTAATGTAAAAAAAAAAAATCTAACGAGAAAAGCAACAAAAAATTGGCTAAGGTAGAAATGTCGCGACATAATCTCAGAATGTCGCGACATAATGAAGATTAGAATACAGAACTATGTCGCAACAATGAATTTTTATGTCACGACATTGCTTGAGAAGTTCCTGAAGAAGAATGTCGCGACATTCTTTTACTCTGTTGTGACATTGATCAAAGAAAATGGTAGTACAATTTTGTCAAGACATTAAAACCTGCATCATGACATAAAGAACTGAAGAGGGAAGAAAGAATGTTGCGACACAACAAAACTATGTCGCGACAGAAAATGGTAGAGTAAAGAGACAAGTCAAGTCAAGTTGGTTGAGACAAAGGTTTTTATGTTGCGACAAACATTTCAGAAAATGAGAAGATCAAGGTAAGAAATATGTCGCAATATTTTCAAAGTATGTCACGATATAAAGTTTAGAAGTCAGCATTGCAAGGCAAGAAGGCTATGTCGCGATAGAGAAGTTTTATGTTGCAACAACCACAACATAATGCAGAGGGAACTTTGTCGTGACATAGAATTTTATTTTCATGACAAAGGTTGAGAAGAGCTACAGAAAGAATGTCACGACACGGAAATTTAAGTCATGACATAATGAAGAGCTGAAGGCAGAGATATTTGTCACAACCATTGAGAGCTACGTCGCAACATTAATTGAAGAGAATAGCCTAGAAGAGAACTGCAGAATGTTGCCACATTTTCAAAGACCGTCGCGATACAGTTAGAGTAAAAAAGTTAATGTATGCCGCAACATTCTAAACTTATGTCGCAACATAAAACAAAGCTGAAGGTTGAGAAACTCTATCGCGACACATAAATTCTTTATCGCGACACAATGAAGAGCAACAAGAAGGAAACTTTGTCGCGACATACCATTTGAGTGTTAACACCGAAAGGCATGAAAGAAATGTCGTGACATAAGAAATTTATGTGATGACAATTACAAGACAAATTCAGCTGAGCTCTGTCGCGACATTTTCTAAGTATGTCACGACATAATTTAAGAAAAAAGCACAGAATAATGTCGCGACATAATTTTCTATGTCGCAATAAAGACGTCACTAGGGCTAATTTTGGGGATCCACAATTTCAGCCTCGAAGTATGACCCATCATTTGAAAATCTATAAATAGAAGCACATAGGGCACTGTGCACATAGCTTTCACCGAACTTGGAATATTTGGGTAGTGATGAGTCCTAAACTCATCTATATTTAGTCCATTTTTCTTGCATTTTTTTAGTAGTTTATGATTCATTTTAATGTAGAATTATGGAATAATCACCAACTTTGTGTTTTGCAAGTTTTATAATGTAAAAGAAACAAATAGAATAACAAAATCAGCAAAAAATTGGCTAAGGCAGAAATGTCGCGACATAATCTTAGAATGTTGTGACATAATGAAGATAAGAACACAAAACTATGTTGCGACAATGAATTTTTATGTCACGACATTGGCTGAGAAGTTCTTGAAGAAGAATGTCGCGACATTCTTTTGCTCTGTCATGACATTGATCAAAGCAAATGATAATACAGTTTTGTCAAGACATTCAAACTTGTGTAGCGACATAGAGAATTGAAGAGGGAAGAAATAATGTTGCAACACAACAAAACTATGTCGCGATAGAAAATGGCAGAGTAAAGAGAAAAGTCAAGTTAAGTTGGTCGTGACAAAGGTTTTTAGGTTGTGACAAACATTTCAAAAAATGACAAAATCAAGGCAAGAAATATGTCGCGACATTTTCAAAGTATGTCGCGACAAAAAGTTCAGAAGTTAGCATCGCAAGGCAAGAAGGCTATGTCAGGATAGATACGTTTTATGTCGCAACAACCACAACATAATGCAGAGAGAGAACTCTATCATGACATAGAATTTTATTGTCATGATAAAGGTGGAGAAGAACTACAAAAAGAATGTTGCTGTTAGTGATATGCTCTAGCCTAGTGGCATATACATTGTCATTATATGTTTATATAAATGAGGCATTTATCATTTTATCTTGTTATTTAAATTATGGTTTAACTTGATAAAATCAGATCCTTGAATAGTTGGCTCCGCTTTATGTCATCAAGTATGCGACTTGATAGTAAAACCTTAAGGCATAAGAACACTATTCTAAATAGTCCATAGTTGATCATGGCTATGGGGAATAATAATGAAGTAAGACTATTATGTTTTATGAGAAAAGACCACGTTTTTCTGGTCATGAACATAAGATGTTACCCAGAACATAAATACATGTTAAGTTCATGTTATTGGATTGACCCCGCTATGAGAAATACTACATGGATTATGTCATCGCGAATTTAATGCAAGAGTGGTATTCTGGAGTCCTTCTCAACCTGAATTCACCATGGATTCCTACATGAGGAACTTCGTGTCTTGACGTAGCTCAATGACGTCTTTAACAGGATGGTAATACAAGCTATGGTTGGGCATGCAGTAAATCATGTGGAGGAATGTGAGGATAGCATGAACTTGTCCCGCTCTAATTGAGTGAGATGTCTATTAGCCTCTTGATAAGTGGAGACCGAGAAATGCATTGAAGCTGTGCCTGGGAAATGAGATTGATAGGAGTTATCAATATCATTTGTTTGGTCGCCTACTTGAGACTCAAGAAACGATTAAGTTGTATAAAGACGATTTCATCCATGCTTTGTGCTTAATCGAGACATCGTGGTGACAAAGGACTAATATCATACTATGGTAAGGTTTTTCGAGTCATCGAATTCACTTGATTTTGGTAAATATAATGTCTCATGTATACTCAATTATAACTTATGGGCTTAGAATATGATTTCCGCCCGCTGCTGTCATCGAGTGAACTCTATAGTCACACATAAGAACGAGCTTATAATAGGATGTTAGAAAGGCTCTCTTTAGCCCATGATTAAGCCTGGAGCCCAAGCCCAAGCCCACATTAGTTAATGGAATTTGGTTTAAATTGCTTAATTAAAGGGTTTGGGAGGCTTGATATAAATATGAGGTTTATCATCTAAAGTAGGTGGTTCTTTTGAAGTGGGCGTTTTAGAGAGAATTCTTTTGTGATTTTGGAAGACACTAAGGTGTCTCAAGTTTTATGGGACAAAGACCTATCGCTATGTGCTAGCACATCCATCCCATCCATTAGCCATTCGTGGTGGGATATCATCAGAACGGCTTCAAAATACCCTAGAATTTTATAATAATTTTAATATATACTGGTATGAATTGAGTCAAACTTAGTTTTTCTGCAATTTGATAAATTGATAAATTGAAAAAATGTAAATTGAAAAAGAGTGAGCATATGGGATTGAATTTTTTATATGCTAAATTGAGAAATGTATTGAACCCGAAATAAACCCAACTGAAAAAGGGAAAAATGTGGAAAATTTGTAAAATGGGACCTAAGGGTCACTTGTTAGGGAAGAATAGATGTTTATGAAATTGTGATAAATGAATGGCCAAAAGTATAATAGAGACCCAAAAATGGAAAATTTGATTTATTGGGTGGCCAAACAAGGCCTTATGAGGAATAAGTAATTAAGACCAAAAAGGGGAAAAATGAGAATTGAGAATATGGTGGAAGGCCAAACATGGCCTTACACTTAAGAGAGTTTTAAAAGACCAAAATTGGTCTCGGCGTCTCATTGAGCACATCACGCTTGGAGTAGCGGGAGGAGAAACAGGAAAGAGCTAGTTTGGCAGAGATCAAGCTTTGTGTGATTTCTTCCCACTTTGCTCCTAAAAGACCAAACACCATACAAGAAGAGATTAGAAGAGGTTCAAGGTAATAGATCAAACCCTAACCTCATCTTCTATGATTTGATTTGGGAGAAAAGTCCAACTTGAGGAAGATGGATTTTCATTGGATTTTCTAAACCACTTTGGAGTTGTTTCAAGTGATTCCATGGTGGATTTTGATATGGGATGTATTGGGAGAAGATTGGTAGATGAAAATGTGGAAAAAATTGCAAAATCCCGAACATCCTCAGCGTAAATTAGCACCTCAGATCGGCACAGTCGTCGCATTCTAAGACACCTGCGGTAAAACGGGCGTTAGGACCGCACCCAGACGTTGAACATGTACCTAAGACACCCCAAGATAAGACCTGTATCGGCACAGTCAAGGTCGTACCCCACAAGTAGTTCCAACAGCCCTGTTTTGACATGTTTTCGCGTCGTTAAGTCCCGTATTCGTATACTGATGTCTAGGGACCCTAAGAAACGATTAATGGGGGTTCAATTAAGGTTAGAGCTAGGTGAAAAATGTACCGTTGGGGCAGACTTAGTGTCTTAACCTACACTCTTTTTAACAAAATAAAATTGTAATTCACTAAAATTGTTAACAATTGTTTATCCACTAAGAGTGGCGTGAATGTTATTGACTAGGGACGGGTGAAGATCACCTAACCTAGGACCGAGATCGAAGAGAAGGAAGCTAGATTCGACAACTTCGGTTTTTCTTCCGACTTCTATTCTTTATTTCAAGTATTTTGGCAGATCACCAAGTAACTATGAAATGAGTACTACGCATTGAGTATGTGGGAGAGGCATGATTGGAGTATATCATTGAAAGATAATACGAAAGTGAATATGAATCGAATGTGATAATTGAAAACCAAATGAAAAGTGGAATGATGATATGACTCGGGATTCACCAACCAACCACCTAATTGTGAACTCAACGTTATATCGAATGAGTCGCTCGACGGATGCACCAATTCCGCATCCGTCACGGCGCACCCCAAATTTTCCACGTCCCACTTGGCGTGATGCACCAATCGAATCCGCCATGATAGCGTACGGGCATTGAAGAAATGTCCCACTTGGCGATTCACCAACCGATCCGCCGCGACGGGCGTATGTATTTGACCCGGATACCACTGCCGATGCACCAAATGGTATTCGCATGACAGGTAATCGGTCAAGTGATACCACGTGTCGATGCACCAAACGCATCCGCTATGATGGGGAGATAGAATTGTTAAATGTATAAGCACATTACCGGTCGATAATAAGGTCGGATTCATCAAACGGAACCGCTTTAAATTGTGGAATTGAATAGTCGGGCGTTAAATAGCCAAATATCGACGAAAGTGTAATGGGATTTTTATGAATATGCTTAAATCTCATGAATTGATTGTGAATGAATTGTTGCATTGAAAATGCATGATATGATATGGTAAACATTTGTACATTGAAAGCATGCGGAAATGAATAGCATGAGTATATATAAGCGATATATTAGGCATGGTTTAGTGATAAATGGCGCCGAGTTAAATTGAATATTGGAATAGAATCAGATAGAACCATCGGTTAATGGAAACAAGCGCATTTGCAGTTTTAATCTCATGAAAAAGTGTGCATCGAGTACAAAGAGAAGAAGGCCAAGATCGCAAGCAGTCAAGTAGAAATATAGAGAGTACGACGTATAAGTGTATAATTCGTGAATTTTGCATATCATATTTTTGAACAAGTGGAGTTTTGTAAACAAAAGGGTTAAACCCTGAAACTTGATTTTTGTATATCATTTTGAAAAGGGCATAGAATGTCTTTCCTTGTAAATGTATTTTGTTAATGTTTATGGGCCTACCAAATTGCTTTGAATTTGTAAATGATTATGGGCTTGCCCAAAATCAAACCGGCTTCCACAACTAAAATGAATTAATAAATGTTTTGATGAAGATAAATGAAAAATGTTCTGAGTAAACCAGTTCCGGTTCGATCCGCCATTCGGCTCCAAGCCGGGTTTCGGTCGCGACATTTTGAAAAGAAAATTTAATAACACGAAAAATAAAAGAAATAAACTCCAGCCGCCCCTGTTTCACCCTGACTGCCATTCGCCTGGACGGGGCTCGGGTCGCTACAGATACCTTTAGAGGGCGTTTGCACACTGCATCGTCTTGGCTCATTGCTGCTAGATCGTTTCTAGAAGGAGTTCTATTTGTGTGATTAAGAAAATCTTCACTAGTCGAAAAGGATTCGTTCTATAAGAGGTAAGATTTGGATTTCCTTGATTTATTGTTTAGTTTCATCAAACCGCTTGATCCCGGCGCAGCTCTCAAGATTAAATTTTTATTTTCGCTACGTTTTCTTATCGCTGGATTCCAACAGTGGTATCAAAGCTACTTGCTGTTTGGTGAAACTGATTTTTATATGTGATATAACTTGATCTGTTTAATGTATTTGTTTTTCCATATGTGATATGCCATGATCCATTAGTTCATCCATTTTATAATCAATATAATCTGAGTCATGTTTTTTTTCCTTTTCTGTATGAAGTCTGTAACATCGATTAGAAATTGAAAAATGATTCGGTTTAGAAAAGCTCTAATAGGATTAGGACTGTTGATGATCAAAATCAAATTCTGAGTTCGTAATTCTTGAGGTCTAATTTGATTAGGACTGTTACAACTTAAGATTAATTAGTAGGACCGCTACATATTAAGTATGGTTGTTATATATTCTTATTAATTAGTAGGACTGTTACATATTAAGTATGACTGTTACAGATACTTATTAATCAATAAGACTGTTACATATTACGTATGGCTGTTATAGATTCTTATTAATCAATAGGACTATTACACATTAATGTTAGACATTAAGAATGGACTATTACAAGTTATTCTTAATCAGTAGGACTGTTACACATTAATGTTAGACATTAAGAATGGACTGTTATAGATTATTCTTAATCGTAGGATCAAGACACATAATGTTGTATATTAAGATTGACTGCATGTATTATTACACATTAAGTAGGATTGTTCCAAAATAATGATGGACTGTTAGATTAAGAGTAATCGCATTGGTGAATGACCGTAATTATTAGTGTATTTAACATTAATAGGAGAAATTTCCAAAGCAAGAATCACCTCATGCTAGCCTTAAAATTTGTTTATGTGACTAACGCCGCAATTGAAAGACTATATTCATAATCTCGATTATGGTGGATTAATGTGTTTATAGTATTCCTTAATTTGTAATGTGTATACAAGGCTCTTTAGTTCAATGTGATCAAGGTGTATTAATTATGGGTTTGTAATTTTGAAATACAATTTGTTGTCGTTAATTTTTATTGACACAACATGTGTCTCTTTTTCATTATATTAGCATACGGCCTGCGTGTCGTTGTTTTTATTAACACAACATATGTGTCTCTTTTTATTATTTTAGCATAAAATAACATACAATTATTACTTGCTTGTAATGAAAAAGAACGAAGAATGGAGGCTCGTTCGTTCTTGGAGACAAGCCCATAAAGCTAAGGTATTGGTAAAAGGTAATCCTGCATCTCCATATTGGCTTATGGAGATTGTTGAATACATAAAAGAGCAACATTTATATCGGATTTTAGTACCTTCAGCTCATATTTTGCTCTCATTTTGTATAAGAATAGGTGCCTTTGATCGTTCTCGTGTTTTTGTACATGTGCAGGTTTTTCGAGTTCCGTGCGCACTTTTATAGGGGTTCGTGTCCATAGAGCTTAATGTGTATCACGTGGTTGATGGCACCACGTTGAGAAGTCCCGAGAAGTGTTATCAAAAGGGGAACATTTGTGAGGCAAGGTACCTACTAAGAAAATCGGTACCGTACCCTAGCGCAAAATCACCGTGAGTCTATTGGTACCGGTGACCATTTTCATCAAGATCGTACCCTAAAGCGTAAAATCACCAATAGTCGATGGCGCCCTGGGCATTCACTTTTCAATGGTACGGCATTCCCAAAGCAGTAAATCACCAGTAGCCTATTGGTACCGGTACCACACTTACTCGGCATCTGCATTCAACATGTAATTTTGCGATTTGAGCATAATTCCAACCTTGGTGCAAGGGTACGCGTGTCTTTGTCCACCACTGAGATGATGGGCGAGAAGGGTATTTAAGCCAAAGAAAGGATGCTGGCAGGAGCAATTTGATGCTAGTTTTGCCTCTCATAGAAGGAGAGTGTTTTTCTCATATTTTGGCTAGGTTTCATAGAATAGAGTAAACTACTTAACTTTTCTTTGGATTATGGATTTCAATTATTGTAATCTTTCAGTTAGTTCATACAACTCGGTTTTCTCTTACAGTATTTTGTGCTTTTGATTCTCAAATCTTGCAAATAAAGTGGGATTTTCTCAAGTTTCTTTTATGAGTAGTTTCTTATCAAATATGAATCGCTTTCCAGTTTCAATGAAGTTCTAAACTCCCATGATGGGGTTCTAATGGTGGAAACTCACCTCGATCAAGGTAATAACCCTAAATTCCTCTTTTATACCTCAACGGGATTGTACGATGCTAAGCACTTGTAGAAAGATCTTATAAAACCTCAGTTGGGCATCTTCATTCAACGCGGTGAACGAGAAATCTTCGGTACACGTTGTGCTTGATCGCAAATGCAAGCTAAGAGTCTGAGCAAATCTTTTGAACAAGTGTTTATCATCGCTCAATCGTTCTTTCGTTGTAAAAGAGATTTTAATGTAAAATCTTCCGTCGAAGACCATTCATCAATGGTTCCTAGATGAGACTGTGAATAAGAGGTGGGAATTACTTGATCGGTAGTGAGTGGAAACCTAAGAACCCTATCAATCACCTTTCTGTTTTAAAATAGTCAACTTAATCAGTTATTTAATCAATCAACCATAGCCCCAGATTTTACTTTTAAACGTACATTCCTTAGAGAATAACCCCTAAGGATCACCTAGGAAACCACTCCCTGTGGAGATGACCTATGGACTTCCACAATAGTATAATGCTTGACGACCTTAGTTCCTACGCTTGGGAATAATTTCAGCATATAAAATAGACGAAGCAGAGATCACCTTAGGAAATGGGTCATGACATGTCATGTTTACATTTATGCTTATTAATATGCTTGTATGTGATGCATGTATATGTTTATAAAGTTTGCCTAACAACTTGATAATTTCATCACATAAAATATTAAGTCATAAAATGCCTTCCATAATTTAACACTTGTCAATACTGAATGTCTTAATATAGTTTCTGCTAAAGGTGGTGACAATATCTTAGAAGACATGATGGATAATGGTGATATCCATAAGATTGAATATGGTTAGACTTAACTAGCTATCATAAAGGTTTTGGGCCTATGCCATAAAAGGAAAGAGTTTTCACCTAGTTAGCTTAAGTTTAAGTGTTATGCCAAAGCTAAGCTTGAATTTAAGTCAAACATGGATTTTCACCCACTAAGAAACTATAAGATTTTTTTTGTGTTAATTAAAGAGTTATTAATTTTAGTGGGAGTATTAAAGACCTCATTTATTAAAAGCTTTGCATATTTTTGTATGTAGACTAATGGCATCAAACAACACATCAACATTTACTATGCGATCTGTCCTTGAAAAGGAAAAAACTTAATGGGACAAACTTCCTCGATTGGTCTCAACAGGATCGGTCTCTTAAACAAGAGAGGAAGGCCGTATGTTCTGATAATAAAATCCCTAATGAACCTCATGCTAACAATCCCCACGAGCTAAAAGGGATGCTTAGTAAGCATTTGAATGACTCGTGGACGAATCCTGTCTTATGCTTACAACTGAACTCGAGCTTCGTAAGGCTACCTGGTGAAATGGAGGCATTTGATACGATGGGTGGCCTCAAAGGAATGTTCCAAGAGCAAGGACATCAAGAAAGGTTTACAAAACTACCAAAGCATTGAATGCATGCAAGATGACCCTCGCACTTCGCAAGAAGTGCACATGCTAAAGATGAAGGGTCTCATCGACGCCTTGATAAGCTTGGTGCTCCGGCTAGTCATGAGTTGGCTAATGATCTGATTCTGTGTTCATTACCTGAATTCTATGATCAATTTGTTATGAACTACAATATGAACCATCCGGAGAAATCTATTGTTGAGTTACATGGAATGTTAAAGAATGCTGAGACGAACATTCAAAAGACAACCAAATGGCTTATGGTTCAGAAAGGGAAGGCATGGAACAAGGGAAAGGGCAAAGGCAATAAGGCCAAGAAAGGCAAAGGACAGTCCAAGCCTGAGGCCAAGAAGCCAAAGCCGCCCAAGGAGGGAGTTTGTTTCTTCTGCAATGAACAAGGTCATTGGAAGAGCAATTGTAAGCTCTACTTGGAAGATCTAAAGAAAAAGAAGAGTAGCGAGGCTACCACTTCAGGTATTTATGTTATAGAAGTCAACTGCCTACTTTTACCTACGGTATTAGATAATCGGATATGGATCTCACATTTGTGTAAATGTTGTGGCTCATGGCAAGATCATTGCCAAAGGCGAAGTGACCTACGAGCTGAATGGAGCAAGAGTTGTCGTGATTAGTTGTAAGAGTTTATGATTTGACTTTTGCCTACTGGACTTGTTTTCCAATTAAAGAATTGTTATTATGTGCTTAATGCGGAGCGTAAAACATTATTTCAATTTCTTAAGCTGTGACGTGGGATGGATTTCACTTTTATTATTAAGAATAATATTTTCTCCATCTATAATGCGTATATTTACGGGAATGCCTATTTATCTAATGGTCTCTTTACGCTCTAAACTTGAACAACCTGCCCATCTATAACATCGATACTAAGAGGTTCAAGTCCAATGACTTGAATCCAACCTACTTTTGGCATTGTCATTTGGGCCATGTCAATGAGAATTGCATCTTGAAGCTCCATCAAGATGGGCTAATACATTCATTTGGCTTAGAGTCATTTGAAACATGTGAATCTTGTTTACTAGGTAAAATGACCGCGCCTCATTCTGACATATGGAGAGGCTGTTGACTTATCGCCTTATACATACAGATGTTTGTGGACCAATAAGCTCAATTGCTAGAGGAGGTTATCAATACTTCATTACTTTTACCGACGACTTTAGTAGATATGGTTACATCTACTTAATGATGCATAAGTCTGAATCATTTGAAAAGTTCTAATTATTCAAGAATGAAGTACAGAATCAGCTTGGAAAGAATATCAAACACTTCGATCTGATCGAGGTGGTGAATATTTAAGCCAAAATTTCGATGATCATCTTAAGGATTGTGTCTCACAACTCACTCCACCTGGAACACCACAATGGAATGGTGAATCTGAAAAGAGAAATCGAACTTTATTAGATATGGTTCGATCTATGATGAGTTAAATAGATCTTCCAATATCCTTATGAGGATATGCATTAGAGATCATATGCTCTTATTGAATAATCCATCGAAAGTGGTTGAGAAACACCATATGAGTTGTGGACAGGAAAGCGTCCTGGTTTGTCTTTTCTCAAGATTTGGGGTTGTGAAGCTTATGTAAAGCATCAGGCTTCTGATAAGCTAGCATCCAAATCTGATAAGTGCTTATTTGTGGGGTATCCAAAGGAAACAAAAGGGTACTACTTTTACATCCCATCTGAGAACAAAGTGTTTGTTGCTCGTAATGGAGTCTTTTTGGAAAGAGAGTTCATTTCAAAAGAGTCAAGCAGCAAGACATCTCACAGTTCAAGAACCAAAAAATCAAGCCGCAGCCTTCCATGGAACACAAGATTCAACCAGTTGTTGAGTCGAGATCTTCGTATATGGCCCACGGCGTCAAGCAGGATTCATCATGAGCCCAAGAGATATGGATTTCGTGAACGATGGCAAAACCATAGAGCTTGTGGATCAAGATGAGCCTACAACCTATCATGAGGCAATGATGAGCCCAGATTCTGAAAAATGGCTTCAAGCCATCAAGTCTGAGATGCAATCAATGTACGATAACCAGGTTTGGAATTTGGTTGATCCTCCTGAGGGTGCTAAGGTCATTGGTTGTAAATGGGTTCATAAGATCAAACATGATTGACCTTCAAGTCTCCGACTTGTTGCAAAAAGGTCAAAACAAACTATTGGTACTGACCATGACGTGACCTTTCACCCGGGTCGCTATGCTTAAGTCTATTAGGGATTCTTATCGCTTATCACTGTGGTACTATGATTATGAGATTTGAAAATGGATGTCAAATACCAAGCTTTTAATGGAAACTTACTTGAGGATGTGTACATGACACAACCTAAGGGTTTTGTTGATCCTAAGTATCCTAATAGATGTAAGCTTCAAAGATCCATTTATGGATTAAAGCAGATTCACGGTTGGAATTCTATTTTGATGAGGCTGCGTAAAGAGTCTATTTTTATGAAAAATGAAGATGAGCCTTGTGTATACAAGAAGGTTAGTGGGAGTGCAATTGTCTTCTTAGTGCTGTATGTGGATGACATCTTACTCATTGGAAATGACATCCCTACCTTGCAGAGTGTCAAGTCTTGGTTGGGGAAATGTTTTTCAATGAAAGACTTAGGCAAAGCCGCCTACATCCTAGGCATAAAGATTTATAGAGATATATCTCAACGGTTACTCGGCCTGAGTCAAAGTGGGTACATAGACAAAGTGCTAAAGAGGTTCAGCATGCAAGATTCCATAAGAGGTTTCTTTCCAATGTCTCATGGCATTAAGCTCAGTAAGTCTCAATGTCCAACCACGAAGGATGAGAGAGAGCGTATGGATAAAATCCCATATGCTTCAACTATTGGTTCTATCATGTATGCCATGCTTTGCACCCTTCATGATGTCTCCTATGCCTTAAGCATGACAAGTAGATTCCAGTCAGATCCAGGTGAATGTCACTGGATAGAAGTCAAGAATAACTCAAGTACTCGAGAAATAACAAAGGATATTTTTTTTATCTATGGTGGACAAGAAGAGGAGCTAGTTGTAAGTGGTTATACCGATGCTGGTTTTCAGTCTGACTTAGATGACTTTAGATTGCAATCTGGTTTGTGTTTTGTTTGAATGGAGGTGCTATGAGCTGGAGAAGTTCCAAGCCAGACACTGTGGCCGATTATACTACAGAGGTTGAGTATATAGCTGCCTTAGATGTGGCTAAGAAGGTAGTTTGGATCAAAATTTTCGTTTTTAGACTAGGTGTTGTTCCTAGCATTACAAACCCAGTGGACTTCTATTGTGACAATAATGGGGCTATTGCTCATGCTAAGGAGCCTAGATCACATCAGCAATCCAAACACATACTCAGGCGTTTCCACCTCATTCGTGAGATCATTGAAAGAGAAGATATTAAGATATGTAGAGTTCATACAAACCTCTTCCATAGTCGAAAGCATGATATAGTCATACTAGATCGATAGGCATTATTTATGCACGATTGGGCTTAGAGAGCGAGTGGGAGATTGTTAGTGATATGCTCTAGCCCAATGGCATATACATTGTCATTATATGTTTATATACACGAGGCATTTATCATTTTATCTTGTTATTTAAATTGTAGTTTGACTTGATAAAATTAGATCCTTGAATAGTTGGCTCCGCTTTATGTCATCAAGTATGTGACTTGATAGTAAAACCTTAAGGCATAAAACACTATTCTAAACAGTCCATAGTCGATCATTATTATGGGAATAATAATGAAGTAAGACGATTATGTTTTATGAGAAAAGACCACGTTTTGCTGGTCATGAACATAAGATATTACTCAGAACATAAATACATGTTATGTTCATGTTATTGGATTGACCCGCTATGAGAAATACTTCATGGATTATGTCATCAGTAATTCTCATTGAAGAAGTGGTATTTGAGTCCTTCGACCTGAATTCACCATGGATTCCTACATGAGGAACTTCGGTGTCTTGGCAGCTCGATGGCGTCTTTAATGGATATTAATACAAGTTATGGTTGGGCATGCAGTAAATCATGTGGAGGAATGTGAGTGATAGTGAAGGAATTTGTCTCGCTCTTAATTGAGTGAGATGTCTATTGACTTCTTGATAAGTGAGACTGAGAAATGCATGGTCGTGCTCGAATGAGATTGATAGGAGTTATCAATATCATATGTTTAGTCGATCCACTTGAGAATCGAAATGATTAAGTTGTATAAAGATGACTTCATCCATGCTTTGTGTAATCGAGACATCGTATGACGAAGGAATAATATCATACTATGGTAAGGTTTTGAGTCATCAAATTCAATTGTTTGGGTAGTTATGTCTTCTTAGAGACGATTATAACTATGGTCTTAGAATATGATTTAGGCCCCTCTGCTGACATTGAGTGGACCTATAGAGGTCACACATAAGAATGAGCTATAATGGGATGTTAGAAAGGCTCTCTCTTTAGCCCGCAGTTAAGCTGACGAACCCGTTAATAGTTAATGGAATTTGGTTTAAATTCGTTTTAATAAAAGGGTTTAGAAGCTTGATATAAATATGGGGTTTATTATCTAAAAGTAGGTGGTTCTTTTGAAGTAGATGTTTTCGAGAGAGAATTCTTTTTAGAGTTTTGGAAGACACTAAGGTGTCTTTGGTTTATGGACAGACCTATTGTAAAGTGCTTAGCACATCGACCCATCCATTAGTAGTTCGTGTGGATACCTTTAGAAACGTTTACTGCTTGCATCATCTTGGCTCGTTCTTCTGGCGAATGTCGTTTCGAAGGAGTTACATTTGTGTTTCAAGCGTGTGTGATGAATACACTGTCGAAGGATTCGATTTACAAGAGGTAAGATCTGGATTTCCTTGATTCATTGTTTAGTTTCATCAAACCTCTTAGATCCTGATGTAGTTCAGCATTAAATTTTTTATTTCCGCTGCATTTTCTTATCCCGGGATTCCAACAGTCGCGACATAGAAATTTATGTCGTGACATAATGAAGAGCTAAAGGTTATCGCGATAATTGGAAGCTATGTCACGACATTAATTGAAACGAAGTGCCTAGAAGAGAACTGCAGAATGTCGTAACATTTTTGAAGACCGTCGCGACATAGTTAGAGTAAAAGAGTTAATGCATGTTGTGACATTCCAAACTTATGTCGTGACATAAAACAAATCTGAAGGCTGAGAAACTCAGTCGCGACATAGAAATTTTATGTTGTGACACAATGAAGAGCAATAAGAAGGAAACTTTGTTGTGACAAAGATTTTTATGTCGCGACATACCATTTGAGTGTTAACACTGCAAGGCATGAAAGAAATGTCGCGACATACCATTTGAGTGTTAACACTGCAAGGCATGAAAGAAATGTCGCGACAATTACAAGACAAATTCAGCTGAGCTTTGTCGCGACATTTTCAAAGTATGTTGTGACATAATTCAAGGAAAAGGCATAGAACATTGTCGCGACATAACACTGCAAGCCACAACAAAGCTGATGGACAAAAATAGCTACAATATCGTGACATAATTTTCTATGTCGCGACAAAGGCGTCACTTGGGCCAATTTTAGGGATCCACAATTTCAACCTTGAAGTGCGACCCATTATTTGAAAATCTATAAATAGAAGCACCGCAGGCAAATGCGCGTTCTTGCAAAACTAGAATATCTGGGTAGTTGGAGTCTCCTTTTTATATTATTTTTATTTTAGTTATTTTCTTCGATTTAGTTTTAGCTTACATTCCAATTAGTATTTTCTTGGGATTGAGTAAAGATTTGGGCTGAAGTTTCGAGCTGGGTTCATTGTAAAAATTTAGTTTCATTACTATCTGATTTCAATGGAATTTGGAAATTTTTTGAAGTTCATTAATTTCAGTTTGCTTGCAATTTCAGTGAATTTTCCTTATAAGTTAGTCACTGTTATTTGTAATCCAGTTTTGAAGGTGAATCCGTTTAGAATGGGTGATGTTAGTTATTATTTTCTGCGCTACTTAAAAGAATGTCATGGTTAGAAATCTTGAATTTATTTAATGGGTGTTGTTCTTGAAATGAACTGTTACGAATATTAGTAGCTTGTACTGATTAATGCCCAAAAAGTGCAATTTTGAACCCTATATTAGATAGGTTTTGAGTGCTTTTTGTACATTAATCATGTCCTCATTCTCCCAGTGAAGTATTCTAGTCTTCTTAGTAACACTTATGCCATTTAAGAGGGGTATTTTTGGGTACATTTTGCGAGGCTTTTCGCACTTTTGGAGTTCCAGTAATCGAGATAGTGGCCAGATCATGAAGTTTTGAACTCAAGTCTACGACCATCAATCAGCTTAGTCAATGAAAACCAAGGCAGAAATGAAAGAAAATGTGATGCGGTTGAAGGCAGCGGGAGGCAATCACGGTGAAGGATCATGAAATTTGGAATTTTTAAGCTAAGCTTGCCGAAAATTTTTAGCTAGGATTGCGAAAATTCGCAATATACTTGAAAATTCCCTTGTTTCTAAACGAAAACACCAAATTTAAGCTAGACCCATCAATTACTACTTGTTCATAGCGAAAAAAATCTGATTTCGCTACTCACAAGAATTTCGCTAGCAACGAAATTTCGCTAGTAGCGAAATTTTCAAATCCTGGCGAAATTTCATGTTTTCGCTAGACCTGTTGATTTCTCTAGTTAGCGAAATTCCTCAGCCTAGCGAAAATTGATGCCTCGTCATGCTTTGTAATTAATGTCAAACCGCCTCCAAACTTGGTGTATTACTTAATTGTCCAATAACTTAGCCAATTTCATAGGTTTTTGGTATTTTCATACCTTGAGGAGAGCTATACTAAGCCTAACTTTGTTTTGTAAGAAAGTGTGAAGAGTTGGAGAACAATTTGGGAGAAGATATTTTTGTAAGTTTTTATTTTTGTAAATAAAGTCTTTTTATTTTAGGTTTTTCTTTTATTTCTTTCTCTTCCTCTCTCTTCTTTCTCTCTCTCTTTCTGGTATGAGAACACACCTCTTGAGGATGGCTGACTCGAGAGATGCTTGGCTAAACCTCCTTTCTTTGAAGAGGAAGGAAGCTAGCTTGGTGGTGGGGCATATGTGTTGTCCTCTTGTATTAAAAGCTAATTTAGTGTATTATGGCTCTTATTCTCAAAACTTAGTTGCATAACATGGGATGTTATTGATTTGGCCATCTCTCCATGCTTTAGAATTTGTTGTTCTTTTGAATGGTTTTTTTGAGCCTGCGAGGATAATATTTTTGTATTGGGGTTCTTCAAATTAGGGTTAAATAACATTCTTGTTATTATTTTGGCAATCTCTCCATGTCTTTGGGATGCGGTGTAGGTGAGAGATGCACCTTTGTTGTTCTTAGATGGTCTTCACGAGCCTACGGGAAATGATAATTTAATGTTAGGGTTTAAACTAAAGGGGCCATAGCGCATGCTTTGTTTTTGACTCAAATAGGGAGATGTTTCATGGGTGAGGTTTGCTAGTTAAATATAGATCGGGACATGCCATGAGACTATATGTTGCATGTCATAACCTTGAGGATAAAACAGGACACTTGTTTGCCACTAACTTGCCAAGTTAGTGACCTAATTCTTGAAGTTAACTTTTTTCACACTTTAACTTTTCGGTTTTACAATTTTAAATTTTCAAACCATTCCCTTATTTTTGAAACCCCCGAATCGAAGAGTCGAATGACCTTACCTTCATGCGCGATCTGAGACCATTTTAGGATGAAAACCCATCCCACGAGTGTTGGAATACTGAACCCATTTTTATCACTGCGGTAGCTTGACTACGGTAGTAGTAGGAACTTAGGTGTATATAAATTTTGTTGATTTTAGCTCAGCCTACTGTGGCACGAATCATGTACCCAGAAAATGACTGTATCTTGCTCTGATTTCCAGGAGGCCCTCTAAGTGACATAGAGGTGTAGATTCTTGAGAGTATAGAGCAATTGCTTGGGGGTATGCTAGACTAACATTATGGAACTAATGAACTTTGAAAGATTAATCTGATAGATTACTAATTTACTCATTGTGTGAGGATTAGTTGGTTGATGTATCAGTTTAATTGATTAGAGGTTTCTTCTCTGTTTGATGAAATGATCTTGATCCCGTGTTAGCATAGATCTAATCAAGGAGAGAGAGAGTTTACTCAAATTTGTAGGAATAGATACCATTAGATTGGAGGCTTGTATTGTCTTGTTTATGGGGGGGGTTTAAGAATTCTTCAGTCTTAAGAATAGGGTATGAAGTACTAGAAAGAAAAAATACCCAGTTCTTAGAAAGAGGATTTTATCCTACAAGTAATTGATTAGACCCATGTGTCTAAAAGGAATATGATTATGTAATTAGTGAAATGTATAGTATATGGAGGAATCGAGCTATACTACCTTGCATCTTTGAAAGTTCGATTCAAGCGATGGGTGAACTATGTTGTAGAATGATGCAAATTGATAATTATACATTGGTCTATTTCCTAGTGTTAACTTTTCTTAATGAACTCTTAATTCCAATTCATTTTAAATTTTTGTTATAGTTACAAAATTTTAATCAGTTATTCTTTCTTTAGTTTAAAAAAAATCAATTTTGTACTTTTGAGTTCAAATAGTAAGGATCTTAAGTAGTAGGGGTAATTGATCTTTAGATAGCTCATCAAATCCTCGTGGGAATGATATTTGGACTGAAAATCCACTTTTATTATTTGTATGACCTGTGCACTTGCAGAGAATTAGACTTAATATATATTTGCAATATTACATACACATCAGAAAATATTATCTTATAATTCTCAGTCATAATCAAGTTTTTGGCATCACTGTAGGGGACTGAATAGTTCCAGGCAACAATGACAGAGATTTGGTATATCGAAAAAGGTCTAATCAAATTTTTGGTGCCATTTCCGGGGGTTTGATAGAGAATTTAAACATCAATATTCCCACCAAAGAGAGAATATCTAATTTGGACATATTTCTATTTTATCAAAAATTTTAGAAAATTTACAAAAAAAGTTTTAACTGAAGTGATATATTTTATGAGCTTACAGTGATATATTTGTTTTTCCATTGATTTCAATTGATATTAGTGTGTTTCCATTTTAGGAAGATCTTACATGCATAGAAAACTAAAAGAAGAATTGCTGCCTTTGGACACAGAATTAAGAGGACGAATCTAAAGAAAGTTCGAGTCTTTGAATCACGATTATGGTAGAGCAGGAGAGGTACAGACAAAACACTCGGGTAGAAACTTGACGGTAGAGGCGATCATTAGAGATGAATATTTTAACGTGAGACAGCTTTTGCTATAGAAATTTGACAATTTTTGAGTTAAAGCCCGGCTTGCTGATCACAATGGTGCAGCAACATCAATATACTAGTCATCCTAGTGAAGACCCTAATGGGCACATGGGAAGATTTCTGAGGATGGCAAATACAATAAAGCTAAATGGGCTGAGATTTGAAGTGATCAAGCTACAACTCTTCCCTTTTTCATTGAGAGATGTGGCATCCACTTGGTTTGAATCATTGCTATATGGATTAATGAACAATTGAGAAGAGTTGGTGGAGGCTTACATGAGCAGATTCTTCCCTCATACCCTCACTTCAGAAAGGAGAGGGAAAATCATAGTGTTTAAACAAGGAGAGGATGAAAGTCTCTATAATGCATGGAAAGATATAAAGATTCTTTGAAAAGATACTTGATGCATGGAATAGATTTGTGGCCCTTTGATGGGGAATCTTTTACCACTCTATGAACTACACCTCCAAAGGTATAATGGATGCAGCCTGTTGTGGAGCATTCAAGAGGAAGAGTTCAGAAGAGGCAAAATAATTGATTGAAGATCTAACAAAAAGAAAGAAATAACGAGCTCCATACGAGACTTAGGGGGTAGCGGATGAAGAGTAGGAATTGATAGAGCGACGGAGGCTAAGATACCATAGAAGCCAAACATTCATTGCTAGACAAGTTTGGGAAACCAAAGAAAGAAGAATGCATTCGGCACATGAAGTAAGAATAGTGGAAGAAGGGAACAAAGAGCTAGTCTTGAAGGGGTAGCCAGCTGAGGGTCCTTATCAAGTTGAGGAGGCTCAATTTGTCAATGGCAATATAAGCTACAACTTTAAGCCAAACCTCAACTTGCCAACTCATTACACACCAGCACTAAGGAACCATGAGAATTTCTCATATGGAGGTGGAGCACAGCAAGGTCCAAGACCAGTGTAGAATTTTCAACAATAGTATGCTTCACAGGGGTTCCCGAGGATAGCATCGTGAGAGTGAAAAGCGAGAAAATTTATGGCAAAGAGTGTAATCCTTTGAAGATCAAATCTTGACATTCATGGGAAGAATAAGAGGCTGCGAATATTCATGAGGCGAAATTTGCTAAGCAGCGGCATTTGAGAGCAAACCTGAAATGTGTTTCAAGCCCCGACAATGCCTCTCACAAAAATATATAGAGACACCAGTAGAGGCGGTGACCTAGTAATGCGAGAGCAATCCAAAGGATGCCTTCCCAAGTAATAAAAAGAAGAATCCTAAGGATTGTATGGTGGTGACTCTAAGGAGTGGCAAAAGGTTGGAAAGTAGAAAAGAAGATGAGCAGAAAACGATTGAAAAGACTAAGGAAGAAGAAACTGGAAAAGAGGATAAGTTGAGTAGTTCAAAATTGGATGAAGAGGCGAAGAAAAGGACGGCAGGCGACGGAGTGGAGAAAAGAAGACTGAAAAAGAAAGAGGAAATGCAAGCCTACATGCCTGTTGTTCCATTCCCTCAGAGACTTCAGAAAGAAAAAAATGGAGAATTAGTTCTCTAGATTCTTGGATATGTTCAAGAAAATAGAGATTAATATACCTTTTGCTGAGGCATTGGCTCAAATGCCTAACTATGCTAAGTTCTTAAAGGACATTCTAAGTAAGAAGAGGAGGTTTGCTAAAAAAGGAGTGGTGAATTTGAAAGCCACCTATAGTGCAATGATCCAGAGGATCCTACTAGTTAAGATGTAAGATCCTGGAAGCTTTACTATTCCCTGCACAAATGGGGAGGTTGAATTTAAAAAGGCTTTGTGTGATTCAATGACAAGCATCAATTTGATGCCACTGTCAATAGTGAAGAGACTGAGTTTGGGGGAGCTTACTCCCCTGAAATATGACCTACAAAATGGCGAGATAAGTATAGCCTGACCGGGGGAGAGTCCTTAAAGATGTACTTGCTCGTCGAGGTGGGAAAATTTATTTTCCTTATGGACTTTGTAGTTATGGATATGGAGGAAGATACACAAGTTCCACTGCTGCTTGGAAGACCTTTCCTAGCCATTGGAGCTGCCTTGATAGATGTGAAGAAAGGAGAACTCACTCTTAGGGTGGGGGAAGATGCAGTACACTTCAACCTAAACAAACGCTTGAAACAGTCTGAATGTGAAAGTATAGATTGTAAGATTGTATAAAGATAGTTCCCATAAGTCTTGAACTAATTTTATATTGTAATTTTCAGGATTTAATCAATGAAAATGAGATAAATTTCCAGTATCTTTAGGATCTTTATTATGACTTTTTGAATTCCATAAGTGATTTAAAAGAGACAGTCTTAATTTTGAATGAGAACAATATAGAAAAGTCAAGCAGTAATGAAGAGAAGGCAAAAGAAGCGAGAAACAAGTTCGGAAAGGGTTAACCCTTGAAGAATTACCTATAGACACTTGAGAAGTATGCTTTCTTAAGAACCGAGAAAAAAGAAAAACCTATGATTATATTAAATTTGCATTAACCATGCTTGAAGAAGCAGCTACTTTGGAGATTCTCGAAAAATAATACAAGAAAGCATTGCTTGAGTCGAGTAGAAGATTTGAAAGAATTAGTCATACGATGTGCATAAAATCCTGCGGGAAGAAAATGCAAGACCTCCATTGAACATCAAAGAAGGCTGAATCATTAATGAAAAGAGTTGTCGAAAAGAGATCATGAAATAGTTGAATGAAATGGTTGAATGCTAGGCTTTATATCACAATCTCGAGATAGCGCAGAGTGACCCACTTCATGGGGTTCTAAAAGCGTTGATTCATTGTAATAAAATGAAAATTAGTTTCATTTCCTACAAAATTGTGACAAGATGGTGTGTGCATTGACTACAAAAAATTAAATCTTTGTAACGAGGGAAAGGATCACTATACTTTTTCCCTTTTATTGATCAAATCTTTGAAGGAGTTAGCGGAGACATTTATGTTTTTCTTGATTGATAATGCGAGATATGATTGCCATAGCCCTTTGCTTTTAGAAGGATGCCATTTGGATTATGCTGTGCCACCACCTTTCAAAGGTGTATGATGTATCTATGTTCTCAGATTTGGGTGGGAAGAGGCGCGTCTTCATGGATGACTTCTCGGTATGAATCCGATTTGAGAAATGTTTAGAAAATAAACGTTACTTGAGGTGCCAAGACAAGAATTTAGCTTTGAATTGGGAAAAATGTCATTTCATGGTAACAGAGGGTATTGTCTTGGGGCATAAGATTTCTATAGTTGGTTTAGAAGTAGACTAAGCAAAGGTTTTTGTCATAAAAAATATCATGCCACCTACAACAGTTAAAGGGATAAGAAGGTTCTTGGGACATGTTGGATTTTACAGGAGATTTGTAAGAGACTTCTCAAAAATCTCTAGACCATTATGCAAATTGTTGAAAAAAGATGCAAAATTTGATTTTGATGAATCATGTAGATCTACATTTGTAGAAATTAAGTCCAGATTGGCTATAACTCCCATCATGGCAATACCTGACTGGAACAAAAAGTTTGAAATCATGTGTGATGCTAGTGACTATGCAATGGGAGTAGTATTGGGACAAAGAATTGAAAAGATATTCAAGGCCATATACTATGCCAACAAAACATTCAATGAGGCACAATAGAACTACTCTACCACAGAAAGGAGATACTGGCAATGGTGTTTGTTTGTGAAAAATTCAAGCCGTGCATATTGGGGTCCCATGTTAAAATACACACTGATCATGTAGCAATTAAATATCTGATGGCAAAGAAAGATGCAAAACCAAGGACTGATTAGATGGGTATTACTGCTACAAGAATTTGATTTAGAAATCGAAGACAAGAAGGGTAGTGACAATGTGATAGGCGATCACTTGTCTAGATTAGAAAAGGGCCAAGTAAAAAGATGAAATAGCGGTATTCACGATGGCGACTTTTTCGATTATCGATCAAGTACGGTATCTTTGATATTGTTAATTACTTAGCCTATGGAATTATGCCTTTAGAGTTATTGCCGTTGAAAGAAAGTTGAGAACAGATAGAAGATTTTATATATGGGATGATCCACTACTGTTCAGAAGAGGAGCCGATTTGATTATTAGAAGATGTGTACCAAAAATAGAACAAGGAAAAATTCTTGATGAATGTCATGCATCACCATATGGAGGACAATTTGTAGGAGATAGAATAGCCCATAAAATTCTTCAATTAGGTTTTTATTGGCCTACTCTACTCATAGACTATTTTGAATGGGTGAAACATTGTGATAAATGTCAGAGAATGGGCAACATAAGCAGAAGAAATGAGATGCCCTTGCAAGGAGTCCTGGTGGTGCAAATTTTTGATGTATGAGGGATAGACTTCATAGGACCTTTCCCAAACTGATTTGGAAATTTATACAATCTCCTAGCTGTGGATTATGTATCCAAATGGGTGGAAGCAATAGCTTGTCCCAGAAATGATGCTAGCACAATGGTGGGGTTCATTCAAAGAAATATTTTGAGCAGATTTGGAGCACCCAGAATAATCATTAGTGATGAGGAAAGCCATTTTTCAAAAAAAGTGTTTGCAAAACTTATGAATAGATATGGAATCAGACATGTAATGGGATTGGCTTATCACCTTTAGTCAAATAGGCAAGCTGAGATTTCCAATAGGGAGATAAAGAGGATTCCAGAGAAAACAGTGAACATAAGTAGAAAAGACGGGTCTATAAAGCTAGATGATGCATTGTGGGTTTATAGAATTGCTTACAAAACTGCAATTGGAATGTCCCCATACAAGATTGTATTTAGGAAGCCTTGTCATCTCCCTCTTGAGCTTGAATATAAAGCTATGTGGGACATCAAAAAACTGAACTGTGACTTTCAAGCTGCCAAAGAGAAGAGATTATTCCAAATTAATGAATTGGAAGAGTTGAGGAATGAAGCCTATGATAATGCTAGAATCTATAAGGATAAGATAAAGAAGTGGCACAATAAGAAAATTATGAGGAGAGAGTTCAAAGCAGGAGAGCTAGTCCTGCTGTACAATTCCAAGCTCAAGTTGTTTCTAGGAAAACTGAAGTCAAGATGGAGTTGTCCTTACTCGGTAGTTGTAAGTACACCCTTTGGAGTAGTAACACTGAAAAATAATTATGGAAATAAGTTTAAGCTGAATGGTCAGAGATTAAAGCATTATCTTGGAGGGAGCATAAATGAAGATTAACTCCAAATTCAAAAGAGATGGAAGAATTTTTTTTGAAAGGAAAGCATTTTACAACAAATGTCTGGCTAAAGACATAGAACATGAGCAACTACTTGGAAGGCAACCCAAGAAATTTTTTGAATTGTTTGATAGTTTAATTTTGAGCAATTTAGTGTGTTTAATTAGTTTAGATAATTTAGTAGAATAGCTTTTGAGTTTTAATTTTGAATTTATAATTATTTAAGTTTCTTTTGTTGACTTTTTAGGACAATGAAGCTGAAATTAGAGATGGTTTTTTAATTTGGAAACATTATGTCTCAAACTCATTATGCAGAAAGTGCTATAAAGGGGAGTCTTTCTTTTTCCCTAACTTGTTCTTTAAGGATAATGCATCATTGAAGTTTGTAGAATTAATATTTTATGGATCGAGAAAATGAAAAATGCTTTGTTGTGCCCATTCCTTGAATATTTTGATTATCGTCATGATTGAATGAAGCTGAATGAAGAAATGAGATGTACTGTTCATACTTGAATTGAGGTTCTTTGTTGTTGGACATGTTTTCACAAGTATGATTTGAGTGGTATAAATGTATTGAATACTGATTTGTGTGTTAATTGGTTGAAAATGTTAAAATTGCGATTTTGAGGACAATGCACAATATTGTCGTGACATTATTTCTTTATGTCGCGACATTATTTTTGCTCTGTCATGACAAGGATTGCCCTAGCCTTTTATGCATTGTAGAAAATTATGTTGCGACACTATTTTACTTCACTAGGGAATACCCTATGTCGCAACATAATACCCTATGTCGTGACATAGGTTAAAAAAAAAAAAAAAAAAAACCCTAGGCTAGTGTTTGTTGTGACAATTTAAAAAGACACAACAAATCATTTGGCCTATAAATAGAGAACTTTGAAACTTGAAAGGTCACCTTCCTCATAAACCATCAAACCATTTAGCCTCCTTCACCAAATTTCTCTCTCATATTCATTCAAAAACCTTAAATCCCCAAACTAGCCTCTAATCATGTTAGAACCACAGAATCTGGTTTCTAACTTGAACGAGATGATGGAAGAATATGCTGAGAATGAGGAGGAAGCCAATTTGGAGCTTCATAAAGAAGATGTTCAAGAAGATAGACCCGAAATAATGATAGAGACTGAGCAACCAACTGAAGAAACAAGAAAGAGAAAGAGGGGAGCTAAGGAAATTGAAACGGAGCAAGGGTAAGAAGAAGTGAGTGAGTTCGTTTTAGACAGTACTTTGGTTTTATGGGAGAAGAGTTTGAATGAAAAGGATTTCATTGTCGAAATAGGGTTCAACAAGCTTATCTCACCCTTTAGTAAAATGATTGAGAAGAGAGGATGGCATTTACTTTGCAACACAAAGCACCTGGTTTTGTGGCAGTAGTAAAGGAATTTTATGCGAACATGGTGGAAGTGAAAGGAAAGATTGTGTATGTTAGAGGAGAGTGGATGCCCCAAAAATACCCTAGAATTCTTATAATAAATTTTATTATATATTCTGGGTATGAATTTAGTCAAACTTGGATTTTTACGGGAAAATTGATAAATTGACAAAGTGTGAAATGTAAATTTAGTGAACCCGGAAATTGTGGCACTAGAACAAGGATAAAATTGTAATTGCCATAAGGCATATAAAAATCAAAAAGGGAGTAGAGATGGGCCATAATAGAAATAAAACAAGTTGATTTGCAAAATTAAAGAGTGAGGACTTAATTGCAATATGGAGGGGGTGTAGGAGTATAAAAGAGGAGAGATAAAACCAAAATTCATATTTTTGGTCTCCAATTGCCCTAGCAAAACCGTAGGAAAAGAAGAGAGCAAAAGAAAACAAGGAAAGGAGAAGAAGGAGAGGGAGAGGAAGACCAAAACCAAGGTATTTTCATCTTAGGATCAAGTGTATTTTTGATTTCCTAAGGCTTTGGTTTGGAGAATTGTCCTCTTTGTCCTAGGGTTTTATTGGAAAAGATCCCACACAAACCCTTAACTGATGAGGTTATGTGGGAAAAACTTGATTGGTAGAAAATGAACATGGAATCATCAAATTTTATGATGTTTAGAAGAATTGATGGACCTTTGGGTGAATTCATGGGATTTTACTGGGGTTTTGTGGTATGAGGTTCCAAACCACCAATACAAGTATTTTGAAGTTGTTTCGATGATTTCCATGATGGATTTTGAGGAATTAAGGAATGGGAAGTTATATAAGGAGAATTGGTATCGAGAAAGTGACAAAAGGAAACAAATCGGCCAATTTCGAACATGCTCTGGAATGCCCAGTACGAGGGGGTGTCTTAAGTACACACACCCCACGAGCCAACATGTCTGGAGTATAGGTCAATAGTGCGTACATGTCGTAAATGTCACAACATGTACGATCTGGAGTCAGGTGTCACCGGACATGTGAGCTTGAATGACGGTTGTGTAGTTTTTGTGTATTTGAGCCTAAATTCATACACCATTAATATAGGAACCTTATTAAATGATTAAGAGAGGTTCAAATAAGATTGGAACTCGACGAAAAACGTACCGTACCTCACCGCCTCGGAAAAGCTTCTCTTTGCCTCGGTGATATTCGTTTAGTACGATTATTTGCTTAACCACTAAGAATGAATAAATTGTATTTGACTAGGTGCAGGTGAAGACAATAACCTGACCTAGGATTGACATCGAAAAAGAAACGGAATCGATAATTGGTATGTTCTATACCCATTCTTTATTCTTTGTTTGTTCTCTAATTGTTCTTTATTTCAGTTTGTTCTATACTTGTTCTTTATTCTAGTTTGTTCTTATTCGTTCCTTATTTTCATATTGTTCTCTATTTGCGAAATATACATATATATTGATTAATGAATTAATGTTTGAAATGTTCCCGGCAAATATCGGCATATATGCGTGTATTTGAGCTACAAGCGAATTTATTGCATAAAAATGAATTAGTTTGAACCGTTTTATTGAATGACCAACATGGCTGATTCTGGCTAGACTCATCATGAGGATAAGCAGTAATTGATAATGCAATCACATTGCTCTTGAATAATAACAGCAGATGAGATTCACCAACTAAATGCATCGTGAATGCCGAATTCTATAGTCATATGTGAGCGGTATCTTGAATGCGAAATCACGTACACTCTTGAATGACAAACGGGACGGGATTCACCAGGCGAATATGCCATTGAATCATCGAATTCTATAGTCATATGTGAGACGGTAATATTGAATGCGAGGGGAAATCCACATTTAACTCTTGAATAATGAAACAGGCGGGGATTCACCAGTGAATGCGTCGCAGATATCAAATTCTATAGTCATATGTGAGACGGTAATATTGAGTGTGAAACCACTTTGCTACTGAATGACAAACAGGACAGGATTCACCAACTGAATCTGTCATGGATGTTGAATTCTATAGCCATATGTGAAATCACAAACCGAAAAGCGAAATAATGGTATTGAGAAGTGTATTTGTATTAGTATCTTTACATTACAGCGATGTTGTGGCAGGCATTATTTTGATAAATGCATGATTTTATCTTGAACGAAAATGGAATAGAAAATGTATAGAACCACTAAACATGAAAATGCTTGGCGTATTATTTTTATCAATACTTGTGATGCCGCGATAGACATGAAGCAAGACCAAGATCGAGAGCATCGAGTCATAGAGAAGCTGGAGTATGCTCAGTCATATGAATTACTCCATTTCTTTGAACAGTGACATTTTTAAAGCAGGTTTGAACTACGAATCATATGTTTGTAAATGCATTTTGTTAAATGTAAAGTGAGGTATGAGCCTTTTGGATATGTAAATGTTTGTAAGGCTTGCTTGCCAAAATAAGAAAATATTCACAACATTGTAAAAAGTTTAAAATAGAATAACATAAACAAAATGTTTTGAAGAGATGATTGAAAATGTCGGAAGTAAACGGGCTCGACTTGGATCAGTAATCGGTCAGTCGAGGATTAGTCGCGACACTTTTGAAAACAAAATTTAAATAAGCGATAACTCACAATTATTTGATTAATGGCTTTAAGCGGCGTCCAGGGCTTTGGTTCGGATCATGGCCCAGGAATTAGGGCGGGGAGCACGAGATTAAGCCACAGTGGATATCTTTTAGTAGAGAAAAGATAAATGAAACATTTAATCTGAAGGAGCAAAAAGATGGATCCAAGTTCAAGAAACTGGTAAAAGATCTAAAGTGTTAGAAAATTGTAGGCTTGCTCAAAGACAGAAAAGGGAAATGGAAGTCAAGAAGTAAAACCCCATATGAATTCATTGCTAAGGGCTCATTGATAGAGGAGGCTAAGGTATGGTTTTACTTTGTCAGTTTAGTCCTCCTGCCCTCCAAACATCTTAGTACAGTGAGAAGGGAAGAGGCAATACTCCTGTATACATTGCTGAAGTGGTACAAAATTAATGCAGGAAAAATAATTGAAAACTCCATTCTAGGTTATTATAGAAGCAAATATAAGGTCTGATCCCACACCCAACATTAATCACGAGACTGTGTTTCTTGGGAGGTGTGAAAGGAGATTGGGAAGAAGAAGAAACATGTCCCAGAGCTTCTCCCCTATCATCGACTGGTATAACTAAGGGGCTAAAGAATAAAGGCAAGGAGACAGAAGTAGAAATTGAAGAAAAAGAAGGGGATGATAGAGAAAATGAGCAAGAATAGGTGGAAAGCCCAGCTCAAGAGTAGCAAGAGTGGTAGGGGAATTTGAGCCCCATCTGGAATGTATCTCCAGATGTAAGAGAAATCCATCAAGAGCTAGTTGAGAGCTTAGGGCAACAGAGCAACAATGCGGAATTGATGGAGATGTTAAGACTCATGAGGTAAGAGATGTAGGAAAGGGATAGACAACTAAAGGTCTAACTGCAACTAAGAGATGAATACATGGATGCAGAATGAAGAAGAAGAGATCAATACATGGAAGAGACTCTTAGATAAAGAGACATGGAATGGAAGAAAGAAGCTGAAAATGCAATCAAGCAAATGGAGCTGAAATGGAAGAGAGAAATGGAGGGGAGAGGGATCTGAGAGTTGAGAAGGAGAAGAGATTGAAAATAGAATCACGACATACAGGATGAAACAACAAAGAATGCAGAATCTTTATGCAAAATGTTAGAAAGAAGAGATCAGGAAATGATGGCAGCTTTGTAGAGTAGAGATAAATTGTGGTTGGGAAGTCTTGAGCATTGCAAACAAAGCTATAGAATGATGGCTTATGAATAGTTTAACAATAGGACAACATTGGAATCCATTGATAAAATGCAGTGTGAATTGGTAAAAAGTAATGTAGAGATTTTGGATTGGGCAATGAAGACAGTATCTGGAAAAAAGAAAGTGCCATTGCCAAACATCCAAATTTTTGATTATGTGCCTTATAGTGCCTTTAGGTGTTGACAAACCTGATATACCTTTTACCCATCTGAATAAACCTGAAGAAACACCTCATGTAAAAAGTCCAAAGCTTGTTTCAAAGTCTCTAGATAAACCCTCAGTTAAATCTCCCCAAGACCTAAAAGAAAACAAGAAAAAGTGAATCTCCTTTGTCTTGCTTGTGTATATGTTGTAATTATCACATGAGTTCAATGAAATATCTTTGTGAATATGTGCAATTATGCTTTGGAAGAAGTTTGTGCATTTTGGTTATATCTTAAGAAATTGCACCTGTTTATCGAATGTTTATATAAATTGAATTGTTGAATGGTTGAGTCAATTATGTTACAATAATTTGGTTGAGCTAAATGGTTGATCAAATAAGATTTCTAATTGATAGCAACATGTCAAAAAACCAAACAACAACCTGATAGATGAAATTGGGGTAAGATGAGATGAATGGGAAGAGGAAGTTGTAATGTTATCACTGAATAAGTTGAACTTCAAGAATTAGGAAGATTTAAACAAATGATAGAACAAATAAGACTTATAATTTTGTTTTTGTAAACAATTTAGTTATTGTGAATCTTGAAAAACAATGCACATGGTCAAAAGTACCTTTGAAACAAATTGTGCTAAGATTAGAGACATCTTCTGAGAGCCATCACAATTTAATATCCCTAAAGTCCTAGAACTTGTTAGATTATTAGTCAAGGCTAAATCCTAGGCAATACCACTAACATGAAATGATATAGGCCATTCTTGGAAGTTTGAACCTTGTAAAGCCTACCCTTGTAATATGCATATGCATATACCTTAGTTCCTTCTTTGAGCCAAAAGCCAATTTCATCATCAACAGCAAATGAAAAGCCTAAATCCTTCCTTAAATCTAACCCTACAGTAAATAACCCTTGTTTGCCCAGATTTCTTGACAAGTACATCAATAATAGAAGAGGACAAGTTTAGGGGAATTTTATTTTTAAATGTTAAGGAGGATAAGAATAAAGGTTGAGAAAGGAAAACCAATTGAGATGAGGAAAAAGGAAAAAGAAGGAAGAAAAGAAGCTGTCAAAATACAAAGTATCAAGATGGAATGAGTTTTGTCTTGTAGCCTTCCTCCCTTGAACAATTAAGTTCTTAGGGGTGTTTCAACACCTAGTACCCTAATGCCAACTGGTATGGTGGCTGGCTTAGGAATTTGCTAAGGGTAGTCGAAAGCTTAAAAAGACAAAATATTGCATCGTTCCATAAGCCTTGATAGAAAATGAAAAATAAAAAGGCTTCTAATATGAGGAATTGAATTTACAGTCTAAAGGTGGTTAACAAAGGAAATACCCTGATAGAGTATACGGGGAATGATGCACGAGCCGAGTTTGGGTTTTTTGAGTTGACATCCTTTGGAAAAAGTCAAGGATGCGGGATGAAAGAGATAAATATGTTGAGTTTTAGTGAGCGGGTAAACTTGAGCCTAAATTATCCATTTATCTACCAAATTACCCAAGCCACACATTATAAGCCTAAAAGACCTAATTGATCTTGAAGGTGGTATATGCCTACATTAGTGGAGATTAATATGATAAACAAGCATATGAGACTTAGAAGAATCAAGGAGAAGTTTATTATATCAGTAGTGTCTCAGAGTAACTAATCTACTAAGATGAAAAAGAGAGAAGACCATCACACACTCATAAATTAGGGTTAAATAATGGAACTGTTTATACTATAGGAATTATTTGTTTGTTTAGTGAACATACTTGAAAACCTTCCTTGTTCTAGATTGGAAACTTGTTCAAAATTAATTTTACAACTAACCTATTTTTGAGCTAAATTGTGGATTCAAGAGAAAAGATGTCTAGTGTAGAACAGAAAAATGTTCACTTAAAAACAAAAGCTGAATTGTTTGAGGACAAACAAAAATTTCTTTTTCTTTGGCAGGAGATGACAAAAAACTTTAAGTTTAGGGAATTTGATGAGTCCTAAACTCATCTATTTTTAGTCCATTTTTCTTGTATTTTTAGCAGTTTATGATTCATTTTAATGCAGAATTATGGAATAATGACCAACTTTGTGTTTTGCAGGTTTTGAATGTAACAGAAACAAATCCAACAAGAAAAGCAGCAAAAAATTCGCTAAGGAAGAAACGTCGTGACATAATCTCATAATGTCGCGACATAATGAAGATTATAATACAGAACTATGTTGTAACAATGAATTTTTATGTCGCAACATTACTTCAGAAGTTCCTAAAGAAGAATGTCGTGACATTCTTTTGCTATGTCGTGACATTGATAAAAGAAAATGGCAGTACAATTTTGTCAAGACATTAAAACCTGCGCCACGACATAAAGAACCAAAGAGGGAAGAAAGAATGTCGTGACACAGCAAGAGCTATGTCACCCACGAGAGAAAATTGGTAGAGTAAAGAGTCGAAGTAAAGTTAAGTTGGTTGCGACAAAGGTTTTTATGTTGCGACAAACATTTCAAAAAATGACAAGATCAAGGCAGGAAATATGTCGCGACATTTTCAAAGTATGTTGCGACATAAAGTTTAGAAATAAGCATCGCGAGGCAAGAAGGCTATGTCGTGACAGAGAAGTTTTATGTCGCAACAACCACAACATAATGTAGAGGGAACTCTGTCGCGACATAGAATTTTATTGTCACAACAAAGGTTGAGAAGAACCATAAAAAGAATGTTGCGACACATAAATTTATGTCACGACATAATGAAGAGCTGAAGGCAGAGATATTTGTTGCGACAATCAGAACCTATGTCGCGACATTAATTGAAGAGAAGCGCCTAGAAGAGAACTGCAAAATGTTGCAACATTTTTGAAGACTATCGCGACACAGTTAGATCAAAATAGTTAATGTATGTCACGACATTCCAAACTTATGTCGTGACATAAAACAAAATTGAAGGCTGAGAAACTCTGTTGCAACAAAGAAATTCTATGTTGCGACGTAATAAAGAGCAACAAGAAGGAAACTTTGTTGCGACAAAGCTTTTTATATCGCAACATACCATTCAAGTGTTAACACTATAAGGCATGAAAGAAGTGTCGCGATAGAAGAAATTTATGTCGCAACAATTACAAGACAAATTCAGCTGAGCTGTGTCGTGACATTTTCAAAGTATGTTGTTGTGACATAATTCAAGAAAAAAGCACAGAACAATGTCGCGACATAATTTTCTGTGTTGTGACAAAGATGTCACTTGTGCCAATTTTAGGGATCTACAATTTCAACCTCGAAGTATGGTCCATCATTTGAAAATCTATAAATAAAAGCACATAGGGCACTATGCCCAGCTTCCGTTGAACCTGGAATATTTAGGTAGCTGGAGTCTCCTTTATATATTATTTTATTTTTATTTTTATTTTTCTTTTTCTTTTATTTCTTTTCTTTTATTTAGTTTAGCTTACATTTAAGTTAGTATTTTCTTGGGATTGAGCAGTGATTAAGGCCGAAGTTTCGAGCTAGGTTCATTGTAAAAATTTAGTTTTCATTCTTGTGATTTGATGGATTTGGAAATTTTATGGGTTCATTTATTTGGTTGCTTCAGATTTCAGTAATTTCACGATCACAATCAGCCTTTGTTATTTGTAATCTAGTTTTTAAAGCCCGAGTTCCCTCTGGGAATGGACTAATGTTAGTTATTATTTTTTGCGCAACTTAAAAGAATGTCATGGTTAGAAATCTTTAATTTATTTAATTGGTCTTGTTCTTGAAATGAACTGTTCCGAATATTAGTAGCTTGTACCTAGAAAAGGACTATATCTTGCTCTGATTTCTAGGAGGCCCTCTGAGTGATGAAGAGAAGGAGATTCCTGAGAGTATAGAGGAGTTACTTGGGGGTATGCTAGACTAACATTATGGAACTAATGAACTATGAAAGATTATTATGATAGATTACTAATTTACTCATGGAGTGAGGATTAGTTGGTTGATGTATTAGTTTAATTGATTAGAGGTTTCTCCTCTGTTTGATGAAATGATCTTGATCTTGTGTTAGCATAGATCTAATCAAGGAGATAGAGATTTTACTCAAATTTGTAGGACGAGATACCAATTAGATTGGAAAAGGCTTGTATTGTCTTGTATATAGGGGGCAAAAATTCTTTAGTCCTAGGAACAGGGTATGAAGTACTGGAAAGGAAAAATACCTAGTTCTTAGAAAGATGATTATATCCTATAAGTAACTGATTAGATCCATGTATTCGAAAGGAATATGGTTCTCTAATTAGTGAAATGTATAGTGTATGGAGGAATCAGGCTATCTTGCCTTGCATCTTTGACAAGTTCGATTTTTAAGCGATGGGTGAACTATGTTGTAGAATGATGCAAAATTAATAATTATACATTGATCTATTTCCTAGTGTTAACTTTCTCAGCCCAGACTCTCAATTCCAATTATTTTAAATTTTTGTTATAGTTATAAAAATTTTAATCGATCATTTTTCTTTAGTTTAAACAAATAAATTTTTGTCTTTTGAGTTCAAATAGGATCTTAAGTAGTAAGGGAGTGAGGTGATCTTTAGATCAAACAATAAATCCTGTGGGAATGATATCTGGACTTAAAACCTCTTTTATTACATGTATGACCTGTGCACTTGCAAAGAATTAGACCTAATATAAATCTGCAATATTACGTACACATCAGAAAATATTATCTTATAATTCTCAGTCATAATCAAGTTTTTGGCACCATTGCAAGAAATTTGAATAGTTATAGACATGATGTGAAATTTGGTTATATGAATATAGAAAAGGTCTACTCATCAGTGGACTCAAACCAATCGGTCGCGTCCCTTAGTGAAAATGGGAACAACTGTAGCTTGATAACATCCGGATTGACCCCATTTAGCTTGACAGTGTTGGCTATCCTCAAGAATCTGCCCAGGTGCTCATTGGGATCCTCACTTGGATGCCTTGTGAACCAATGTTGCTGCACCATAGTGACGAGGGCATGCTTTAATTCGAAGTTGTTTGCCTCTATGGGTGGCTGTCTCACAGCTAAGTATTCTTCTCTAATGATTGGCCTCCAAAAGTTATCCATTGTTCTTTGTCTCTGTTGTGGTCTCTTAGCTGCAACTAGTAAATTCTGATTTGTTCTCTCTCTATTCTACCATGGTTGAGGTTTCTGTTGCTGCTATTTCTTTCTTGTGATTTTTGAGTGTCTTCTCTAGCTTAGTGTCCAGTGGCAATAAATTAGGTCCAATCCTCCTATGCCTGTAAGCCTCACCTGAAATTATAGCACACTAACATCAAAGTAAGTTCACTAGATAGACATGATTATGACATGTTTAGCACAAAACAAAGGCATGCACTAAATCCACTGCTTCAATTACTACTATTTTTGTATTTTTATATTTTTTTTTAACAAAAGATACAAATGTCCAAATTAGCAATTCTCTTTTTGGTTAGAATATTGGTCTTTAAACTATACTTCAATCCTCGACAACGGTGCCAAAAACTTGTTGACTAATTTTTTTTTACATAGACCAAAACAACTGATGAGTCCAGACTTCTAATTTATGTCACTACTACCAAGGACTAAATTTATTCCCTAGAAGTAATGCCAAAAACTTGTTGAGACCAAATATGATGTAAAAATTGTTTTCTACTGTTGTATATAATATTATGTAATTAAAACTCGTTTTGGTCTATATCACTACAAGTGCATAGGTCATACAAGTAATAAAGTGGATTATAAGTCTAGATATCATTCCCATAGGGATTGATGAGAAAATCTAAAGATCAACTTCCCTTACTACTTAGGAAAATCACTATTTGAACTACTGTTTTCTATGATTTGTAAAATAGCTAATACAACTGTAATGAAAGTGCTTTTTATAAAATTTTCTTTAATTGAAGAAGGTCTAAACAAAAGAATTAGAGATTTCAATGAGTAGAAATAACACAGGGGATAAAACCAGTGTTATGATTATTGGTTTGCAGCAGGTTCAAGAACAAGTACTGTGAAGGTCATGAATCTTAGATTTGTCTAAGAGCATAATAGTGTAGCTTTGGAATACCTCCTGACACTACACATTTCACTATTTAACATACCATATTCCTAAACTAGGTCAATGGATCTAAATAGCTACTTTTAGGATTTGATCATCTTTAAGATTGGGCTATTTTTCCTAAACCAGTACTTCATAGCCATTTCTTAGGACTGAAAACTGCTTGCCCCCATAGACAGGGTAACACAAACCTTTTTTAATGCAATTAGTACCTCAGCCATCAATTCAAATAAAAATCTATTTCTCCTTGATTAGAATCTTAGCTAACACGAGATCAAGATCATTCTACTAGATTGAGATGAAATCTCAAAGGATTAAATTGATTTCTCATCAAGTGGTCCTTATTACCCGGGAACACACTTCTGTTGTCACCTAAAAGCGAACCTTGAAGTCAGAGGTTAGAACATCACATGTGATGCACTAGCGTGATACTTAGAGTACATTAGTTCAATGAATATCAGTGTAATGTACCCCTAAGTCACTACTCTTTACTCTCAAGTCGTCCATCCTTGTGTCACTCAGGGGGATCCTGGAAATCAAAACACAGATACATCTCTTTTTGGGTATAGAACACTCATATTCAAAACAACTCATTACAAGATCAATACCAATTAAATCAATCCAATTTTCATACCCGAAACATTATTTAATACTATAAACAGTCGTCCATGAATGAATACTCTAAATGAATACTCAATATATAATGATATTAGCTCCACATTTTTGTTCGGATTGACTACTCTAATCCCAAAATAAATCTAGAAAAGAAAATGAAAATAAAATATAAAGAAAAATATATACAAAAGAGACTTCAGCTCCTCCAAAAGCTCAAAAACTGGTTGAAGGGCTTCTCACTCCACACTGAGCCCTGAAAACGAGGCGAAAAACACGGTCTTTGAAAAGCACAAAGTTTATGCCCCAGTCGCGCTGATGTTGTGGCTGATGTCACAACTAATGTCGCGACATTGCTGTTGTGATTTTGTGACATTGCTTTCGGTGTTGCAACTTTGGATTTTTGCCTATCTGTGTAATGTCGTGACTTTGGTTTTCAATGTCGTGACATTGCTTCGATGTCACTGTTGATGCCACGACATGAAATTGGGTCTTCAATGTTGTAGCTTAATTCTAATGTTGCGACTCTGGAATTAGATGTCGCGACATTGATATTTTTTGTTATGGTCACCTCAACCGATGTCATGACATAGGATCCCGATGTCATGACATTGATGTGATATTACAACATCTCTCACACGATGTTGCGCTTCTAGTCACCTGATGTTGTGACATTGCTTTGATGTTGCGACATTCTTCAACCGATGTCGGGACATTGTTCCACTTATGTTATAACTTGATTGCTTTGCTAATGTGACAACTTTGCATAATCGATGTTGCGACATGAAAATTGGTATTCCACTTTTGTCATCTGATGTCGTGACATTCTTTATCCGATGTCGTGACATTGCTTCAGTTGCTTTGTGACTTTGAGTGTGATGTCGCGACATTCTCTAGCCGATGTCGCAACATTGCATTTTTACTCATCTTTTTTGCTTTTATGCTGATTTTTGCTTTTTTTTTCTTCAAATTCTTGTAAAACACAAATCTGGGTGAAGACTCCATAATTTTGCATTAAATATGAAATTTTAAGCCATATATATACATGAAAAATGGGCTTAAAAATAGATGAATTTTAGACTTATCAGTGCTATGGGTAGAACTTAGTATAATAGAATTTGTCAATGCAAAATGGATAAGGATGTTTAGAGGATACTCGAAATTACCCTTGAAGGAACCAACCAAGTCAAAGATTCTAAAGTTAGAGTTCTTGTTAATGATTATGAAATGTTCAAAATGAAACCTAATGAATCTATTATTGAGATGTTTACTAGGTTCACAGATGTTGTCAATGGACTTAAGGGTTTGGGAAATAGGGTAAGTGAAGAAGACAAGGTATCTAAAATTCTAAGATGCTTACCTCCCAAGTGGAACTCTAAGACGGAGGCTATTGAGAAAGTAAAGAATATGAAAGAGCTACCTATTGAGGAACTTATTAGTTCCTTGATGACCTATGAAATGAAGATTGCAAGACAAGAAAAGGAAATGCAAGAGGAGGAAGGTAAAAAGAAGAGTATTGCACTCAAATATCAAGAAGAGAAAGTCGTTGAGGAAACAAAGATCAATGACATGGAAGATGATATCGATCTCATCATAAAGAGAGTACAAAACGTAATGATGAAGGATACATTTAGTGGAAGGACCTATAATAGAATGAGTAACTACAAGAAAGAAGGTCCTTCAAAATAAAAAAAAGAAAAAAGAGATGGATATAGAGAAGTAATTTGCTACAAGTGCAAGGAGTCGGGTCATGTAAAATATGATTGTCCTCTTTATAAAGCCAATAGAGAAAAGAGAAGAGCCATGATGGCAACATAGAGTCAAAGTGAAGATTCATCCGATGATGAAAATGAGAAAGAATATGCCAACATGTGCTTCATGCCTCTTGAGGATCAAGATGAGGTAAATTCTAACTTTGATAATGATGAGGAATTTATGATGAGAATTTCTTAAAGACATCAACAAGCTTGATGAAAAGAACACCTCACTTAAGAAGGAAGTTTTTAAGTGATTACTACCCAAATAGTGCTGATTCACACCCTTAACACTTCATGTTTTGAGCACTTTTTATGTAGTAATCAGCCTAATTGACCCAGTTGACATGTTAAGAACCTAGCAAGGCTACTAATCAATTTTTGTGCAAGTTTTGTTGTTTTCAAAGGCTATATATCTCAAAGGTGGGAATTGAGCTCAAAGGAGCACAGTTGTAGTTCAAAGCTTCAAGAGCTAGAAGAAGGTAGAAGCAGAAGCAACCTTTCTAAATTCGCAAGGGTTGCGAAATTTTGCAACCCCTGCGAAATTTTGAGTTTTTTTGTGTTTTTCCCACTTTCTCCTCATGTAGTAGTATTTGATTTGTATGTTTTGGTAATTTGTATTGACTTTGATAGTATGTAAGGCCCTTTAAAGACTTTTTAATAATTTTTTTCATTAGTGAAAGTTGTTTTTGGGAAGCTTATTCAAGAAGATGTCGTTTCTTTCATTTTCTCTCATTTTCCTTCCTCTTTTGTCACTAGCCAAAAAGCCTCTAAGGAGGATTTCTCAGAGGATGAGTGGCTAAAACTCCGCTCTCCTTGAAGTGAAAGGCATTGGGTAAAGAAACTTGTGGCAAATCAGGAGTTTTCATGTTTTTAAAGCAGGTATTCACTCTCATTAATGTTCTTTCCTTCAACTCTAGGTTTTGATCCCTTCGAGTCACCTTGAATGGTTGGTATTTAGTAAGCTCTCAGGGCTCATTAGATACTTAATGCTAGATCCAGTGATGTTCATCAGTTTTCACTTATGAGCTATTGGAAGGTGAGTCAAGGAGACATGTTTCTACTGTTTGAGACCATTAATGGGTAGTGAATGCCATTTCCAAGGGATATTAATTGAGGGTAAGTTTTTATAGTGGAATGAAGAATCGACTGGGGGATACGAGAGCATTCCCACAGAGGAAATGTCGCCCGAACCGGCCCGACCCGACATGATCCAAAACCGAGTTCCGCCGGACGCCAGACCATATACCTGACTCCCCACCGCTTTTTTTTTTTTTTTTAAACCAACTGCACTAGCGCGGGTACGGCCCACATCTTATAATGTAATCAAATTATTATATACAAATTAAAAGAACTACCACCGAGTGGTGTCCACTGTAAATCTAGACACATATAACCGAGTCTCATTTACTTATACATGTACAAAACAACTTAACATTCGAATTACATATTCGTGAGCACAGACCCACCGTGGATGAACCCTGTGTCAGCCCAGCTGTATGCTGACTCAGCCGACGTCTTCTCCTCAGACCCACACGGATTGAACCCGCGCTTTACGCTTAGTGGGAAACATATCTAATACAGAAACACATGCATTTATACTGAATCACCAATAACATAACACAGTATCAGATATTAGAATCTTCAGGAATTCATATAACAAACTAATACAAATACTTGTTATCATATAGCAAGTTTTGCATACACACTTATCCTTATAACAAACTTATGCTTACTTGGGTATTACACTTATAGCAGACTCATTCTTATTTGGATCTCATACTATGCTAATTTATTCGGATCTTATAGTTATGCATTCTGCCTTTGCATTTATAGCAAACTTATTCTTATACGGATCTCCCGTAGGACACATACTTATGTTTGTATCAGACGTATACTTATTTAGGTCTCTCAAATGACATATATATCGGAACTTATACTGATACTTGTCTTGGACTTATAATTATTCAGATTCCTCGTATACGGTACTGAGATTATACTTTTACTTAGACGGAGGTACTTATCACGTACTCATACTCCTATCTATCTCATACTTCTTGTTCGTATCTCCCATATGACATGAGCTTATGCTTATTTAAATAATACACGTAATGGTACTTATATCTATCTCGCATCTCCTGAGGAGTTTACGTAACTTATACTATCCTCTACCTGAGTTTACACTTGTTCGAGGTACCCAGAATCCTATCCTATACTATTAGTTTCCGAGCACTGCAGGTACTACTCTGAGTTTATCCCCTTATCCTGAGCTATACCTGATACCGTGAGGTCTCTACGTAAATTAATCGTATACGAGGTACCCTTAGGTACTACGTAACTTATATTATACTTCATATCTATATCACTTGTACTACAAAGCCTATCCTTGTCTTACTGGATTCTAGTTGTACTACAGAGTTTATTCCTCGCATTTCTGATCTTATCCCGTATTACTGAGCATATACATGTATTTCTCGGATTTTATACATGTATTACGTAATCCTATACATGTATTTCGATCTTATACATGTATTTCGCATCTTATACATGACTTACGTGTGAGTATACTTGTCTACCTGAATCTTATACCTGGTCTTACTCGAACTTATAATGATCTTACCGAACTTATAATGATCTTACTCGAACTTATACTCGGTATTACTCGAATTTATACTAAGTTCCACGGAACTTATACTTGTTTCAGAGAACTTATTATCGTCTTTACCTGACTTTATTCTTCGTGCGAAAGTACCAGAGAGGTACGATAAGCTCCGAATGCATCAAAGATCATATCACATCCAAGGTCAAATCATACTTACAGACATTCCGACATTAGTCCTTCGTAGGCACGCATCACGCATTCATTATACGGAAGAGACTCGTAGGCACGACAGACTTATACTTAATTTACGTAATCTCATACTTTGCTCTTCCGACACGAGAGCACCAGGCAATTACCTGTGACTTATACTTATCTTTTACTGATAAGGAGTAACGAAAGCTCATCGACTTATACTTGTTTTATCGGGATACTGAGTACCCACAGATACTAATGACTTAATCGTGAGAAAGGAGTGCCCTAGGTACAATGTAACTTAAGCAGATACAGAGTACCAGAAAATTACGTAACTAATCGTATACAGGAGTACCTGTAGGTACCATAGAACTTACTATATTCATTTCTTATTCATTAATCAAAGTCTTATCATATAATTGTTAGATTGCCTAGACCAGTAATACGGAATGAGTAGGACATAGCACAATAAGTACCTGAAGGTACACACAGACGTAGAGTGTCAAGCACTAATCAGAGTACCGGCACTAATGTGCCAAGCATGATCGTAGAGTGCCGTCAAGACTAGTCGTAGAGTGCAATCAAGTACTACGCCTACATCTACGAGTGCCGTCGCACTAATCGTGACGTGAGGCCAGGTTCTTTTAAATAACCGGTCTTAGGTAGTTTTACAATTATATGAGTTCAGTAACATACTCTCTTATAATAGGGCATTATTAGCCACATTATGTGTTCATGACAGATTGTAATTCACGTTCATGGTCACGTGTCAGTTCGTTTTCAAATTACGTATCGTATTATTGTTTCATGAACACATCTATGCATTTTGTATTTCCTACATTTTTCATGTTACCATTACATACGGCATTTCACATACTTGCACAGTATAATGCCTATGTTTTCACACATCATTCATGTATTCTATTCACTCAATGAATCAACTTTACTTATAAATTGGAATCACTCCAATCAGATCATCTAAACTCAAGTTATGGCATTTTCATGCCAACTAGTCGGTTTACCGATTTTACCGAGAGATAGTTTGCAATATTCATCTTTTTCCAGTGCTTTTTCTCCATATTTTACACTGGTTCTTTGTACTTCTTTAAAGCTAAGGTGTTAATGGTTCTATTCCAACTGGAATCACCCAATTCGGAGCACCAGAACTCGAGTTATGTTCACAACAACTCGGACTACTCTATGATTAATACTGATGCAGGAATTGGTTTCAGACATGGCCCCTGAATTTTTGAGCTAATTAGAGTCAGAATTTGACTATTTATATTTCTTTAGGTTTGGTTTTCCTTGAAGTCTATTTAATCGGGCCACTCTGAATAACTCCAACCTGATAAGAAATGAAAAGTTACTACTAATATACTAAAACTCATCGAAACTCGATCGTAAACAGGTGTACCGATACACCCCTAAAGTGTACCGGTACACTTTGGCCAAAAATGACCAGAACCAAATGTGTACCGGTACAAGCTCAAGGTGTACCGGTACACTTCACCCGAAAATGCCCAGAATGTGTGTTTTTCACCCATTTTTCCATAATTTGATACCCAATCAACCCTACACTTCAAACACACATAAAAAACACTTCAAATTCACCTTGTAATCTCCTTTCTATTCAATTACATATCTTTCTTCAAAATTCTTTCATGAATTTCTTCCAAATCCCTTCTAATATGGGTTATGACCCATCCTCAAGCCAAAACATGAATATTAATTAGGTTTACTTAAACCCTAACTCATTTACTTCTTATTAATTAACCATGAATCCATCCTCAAATGAAGGATTCCATAACCATCTTGTGCCATATGGGGTTTTACCCACCTTACTTTCCAAAATTTTTGGGTTAAGATGAAACCCTAGCAAAACCCTAGGTTTGAGCAAGATAATCATCATACAAACCCAAAGATCCATGCCAAATCTCATAGAATTCATAATCAAGGTGAGTTTCCATACCTTTTTGGCTTGATCTTAGCTCCTCCATCTTCTTCCTCCTCCTCTTCTCTTCTCCTTCTCCTTCACGTTTTGTCCTCCTCCCCAAAATGAGACCAACTTTGGTCTTTTTAATCCCATCTTTGTTAAGGCCATGTTTGGCCCTCCAAATAAAACCCATTTTTGGGTTAACTTTCCTTTATTTTCTTTTTGGCCCTCCAACTCTTGGCTAATTGTATTTCAATTCATTTTATTGTATTTTGGCCTCTAATCTTCTAGGAATTGCACCACAATTCATTATTTATATTCTCGCCTCAATTTATTAACTTATGACTTTTAAGCCCCTTTTTTGACAAATTACAATTTTGTCCTTAAGTTTTGTAACTTTCCCCGGACTTCTGTTTCATGTTTCGTGATGAACTCGAAACAGCCAAATTATGCTTACAAAAATACCCTAAACACAAGTCGAAACTCCATCAGCAGATATTTCCTCAAATGCGAAGACCTGAAAACTTCTCATTTTCCTAAGGAAACTAAGCCCAGTGACCTAATACTTCAAAGGATTTCCTTCCATATTTTAATCTATTTTATTTTCAGCGAACTAGCTTTGTTCAACTCTTTTATCTACAACCCCAATATCCAAAATGAAATCACCAGCTTTAAGCCCTCACTGTTAGTCAATATTTCCACAAAGAAACCTATCTATGTGGATGATCCTAGAACCACTATAATACTATAGTAGCTATGCTGCGATGAGGTATTAGGTTATAAATTTTGTTGATTAATACCCTATGGGCTTAATTTAATCAAATGATTTCTTGCCGAGGATGGTGCCTTAGTGTAAATGACAATGTACTGAATACTTGTGATCCTCATCACAAGCTAGTGATTTTTCTCCTATCATTTTTTTTAGCATTTTACTGTTAGTTTGCTTAATTTCATTTCACTGTTTATATATATTTTTTCCTAACATTAATCCTGTTGGTAGAATTGTTTTTTTTTTCTCTTTCGGGTGTTGTCCTATTTTCCGTAGTAGTTTACAAGTTCGGTGGATTAGAAATCTCGTATGCGTATTAGTCAAAGTTAGTATTCCATAGGAATCAGATTCTGAATTGAGCTTTAATTTAAACCCAATAGAACCTCCACCTGAAGAACAGCAGAGTCAACAGGGAGTGGAAAGGAATCCCAATGCATTTAGATCCATGAGGGACCACATACACCCTCCTCGGATGAGTGCACCTTCCTGCATAGTGCTTCCAAGTGACAAGATGGTCATTAAGCCTCACATTGTGCCACTCTTTCCCAATTTTCATGGCATGGAGAGTGAGAATCCTTATTTACACATAAGGGGGTTTGAAGAGGTTTGCAACACATTCAAGGAAGAGACTGCCACTGTGTATTTAATGAAGCTTAAGTTTTTTCCTTTCACATTGAAGGATAAAGCAAAAATTTGGCTTAAATCCCTGAGGCTAAGGACCATTCGAAACTAGACTGAGATGCAAACATCTTGAAGAGGAAGATTTCCAAATTCGCAGCTAATGAAAATGAAAAATTCTATGCATGCTAGGAGAGATATATGGAAGCACTCAATGCTTGTCTTCACCATGGGTTTGACACATGGCTATAGATTAGCTATTTTTATGATGGAATTTCTCCTACCATAAAGCAACTGCTAGAGACTATGTGTGGAGGAGACTTCATGAACAAAAATCCAGAGGAAGCTTTGGATTTCTTGAATTATGTAGCTGAAGCATCAAAAGGTTGGGATGAGCTTAACCCAAGGGAGATGGAAGGAATGAGACCTCAATCCAATACAAGGGGTGGCATGTACTCTCTTTCGAAAGACATGGACATTAAAGCCAAAGTTTCAACCTAATGAAGGTCGGGAAGAATCGAAATGAGTGAAAAGTGCATTAGGTGCAAGATCGAGATTCCCCGTGCCAAATAAGCCATGTTTTATTTGTCACCATCGAAAGCATCTCGAGAACAATGTCCAACTATTCCAACAATGAGGGAAATGTTTATGGAGCAAACAAATGTTGTTGGTCAATTTAAACCATCAACCAATGCACCATATGGCAACACTTACAACCTAGTTGGAGAAATCACCTTAATTTCTGCGGAAGCCAAACCCCACAAGATGCGACCACCTCTTTCCTTCTACAAAGATAATTCCAACATCTCACCCACCACAACTACGCCAACTTCTAGCCGAACAAGCACCAACCTTTAGAAAAGTGGTAGGCAAATCTGTGGAAGAGCAAAGGGGCCAATGCTTAGTTGAATCGTAGAGAATTGATTGTAACGCCCAAAATACTTAAAATTTATAATAAAAATTATTATATATTTTTACAGAAATCGAGCTAACTGGTATTTTCCAGGAATTGTTAAATGAATATTGATTAAATGATTATATGACTAAAATCCAAATGCAAATATTATATGCTAAATGAGAATTGATTGAACTAGGAAATTAACCCAAGTGTAAAAAGGGCAAAAGTGGAAAAATTGTAAAATAAGGACCTAAGGGTCATATATAAATGAGTTTGTAGGTCTAAACAGTGAATGTGAAAATTGAAGTGCAATTAGAGATTTATAGGCTATGCAATTAGAGAGAAACTTAAGTCAAAATTATTTGATGGCCAAACAGGCCTTAAGGGAGATAGAGATTTAAAGACCAAATTTGGTGTAAATGCTCATTTTGAACAAATACGTTTTGGAAGATGAAAGGCAGTCATGGAAAAAAGCTAGGGTTTGTAAGAATGGCGGTGATTTTGGTGGGATTGTTTCCCATTTCTTGCTTCTAAGAACCCGAACAACATGGAAGAGAAGATTTAAGAAAGAAAACAAAGCCTAACTGTTTTTAATTTTAAGTTGGAAAAGCCCTAACAGAAGGGTTTTGTTGTTTCTAGCCCACTTTTGGAGTTGTTTAATTTGGATTCCATGGTGGGTTATGATATACATGAGTTTGGAGGAAGTTATTTGAGTTTTGTGGGTGGAAAATTGGCAAAATGGCAAAATCTTTGCCATTACGGGGGCAAAACCCATTAGTTAATTCGATCTGCAGGAAGTTAGTCTTGGTACCTATGGTCTGAGAGGAGAATTAAGTAGGGTACCCATTGATAGTGAGGAATTTGGTACAGGTAATACCAGGTACCACTCTTCCTACTTGACCTATTTTCATATTTTGCACCATTAAGTCCCATATTCGTACACCAATTGTTTGGGACCTAATAAATATAGTTAATAGGTTCAAAATAAGAATGAGGCTAAGTGAAAAATGCACCGTACCTCGTCGCCTCGTTAAGTGTGAGTAGTGTTAGTTACTAAACGCGATGTGTGTGATTTGCTAGGGGGCGATGAGAATCACCTAACCTAGGACCGAGATTGAAGGCAAGGCAAAGAGAAAGAGAAAGAGAAAGAGAAAGAGAAAGATTGGTTTGTTCTATCTTCTCCTCTTCTCGTTTCAAGATTTGAAATATTTGTTATAAACATATAACAAAAGCATATTGATTTGTTTTAATTGATTTGAGGGAATTGATTGTGAAATGTTTGCATATGAAAATTACATGAGTATTGAAAATGAACTGTTTATACAAATGTACATATTGTATTGTATTTTGCTATAAAGTATTTGAATGCCCTTAATAGAATGTTAACCGTTTAGTTCGTATTAAGGATAGATTGGTATACTAATAAGGGTCAAATTAGCAGTACTGCGAACAATTGTATTAATGTGTCACTCCGAACCCAGCGGGACCATATTAGTAGTGTTCCTGGGTGGTTTTTAATAACCGATCAGTCGACGGGGCAGATGCGTGTTATAAAACTATTTTTATATCGGCTGCCTTGGCGTGAGTTGTGCCGGTGACTCCGATATCCTTTATACTAAAAACATAGGTTAAATTTGTGACGCCCCAAAACCCGGGGGTCCGTTGACTACCCGTCAACCCGCGGAAATGTACATGTCTCACTTCATGAGACCCGTACATATTAAAAATGGCCACTTGGGCCTCTGGCATCCTTACTCATAAAATGTATATTTTATACAAAATAATTTAATTACAAATACATTTACAATTGTATTTAATTACAATTTATACAAAAATGGGTCTCTTGTCCAGTATTTTACAAAATACAAGATAAGGCCATCTTGGCCGTTTCTTCGCCTCTAAGGTCCCGGATGTGTCCCATCCCCAAGTACGTCTTCGGTACCTGACGGGGTGAGCAATGCCCAGTAGTGGAATTTCCCTACTTGGGTTACTCCCCACCTAAGTGCAATGCAATGGCACACAAAGCATTCAACACATGCTAATATATCACTTATGCATGTATTAACAAAATTAATTCCATAATTCATGCTATTCAGTTTACAACAATAACATAAGATTAGCTCACATGGGCTAAGGCACAATCCGGCGGTTCATCTTGGAACCGCCCACAAAATCACAAATTAGCATGTTATTTACTCATGGCAATAACCTGACATCACCGCAAATCACGCGAACGGTCGGGTGGATTGTCGAACCATTCGATTTATTCACTTTCGGTCCGAATCTTTTGGGCGAAATCTGACAATCCATGCCTCAACAAATCCCCATCCATTGCATAACCGCCAAACAAAGTAAAGCAAGTAGGGAGAAAAACCCTACTTTTAAGGTTGTCCGAAACTCCCCGATGCAGTCTTGTGCTTGAAGCTCTCCTTATGGTCCGACTCTCCCCTCTTTGCTCAGCTTCGACCGTCCCGGTCGTCGGCTTAGAGAGAAGGTGGAGCCTCTCTCTCTAAAAACCCTCTCTTTCTCTATCTCCCTTTCTTCGTTGGTCTCTCTCTCTTCCTTTCCCTCCCAAACCAGATTGGTCAAGATTGGGACAAGAGAAAAGTCCTCTCAATGCCACATGTCAAATTTCTATTGGTTGAGAGGATTACACCTTATCCTCTTATCCAACCACTATGAGATTTCCCTCTAATGGCATCATGCCATGTGTCACCTATGGCCCACACTTGAGCTCATGTTTGACTTGCCCATAGCTTGACACGTGGCGCCTCTTGGGCCACTTATATAAAGTGCGAATTCGCTCCCCTCGACATGCCTCAGCGTGAAATTCCGACTATCCAGAAGTCGACGGGAATTAGGCGTGGTAGCTAGATTTCGCGAGACAATTCCAACGGTGAAGTCCCAGTTTCGTCATCGAGATCAAAATTCGGTTTTGGCGAAATTTATCATTTTATCCTTCCTTAGAAAATCTGGATTTTCCGGGGTCTCACATTTTCCCCCCCCCTTAAAAGAATTTTGTCTCGAAATTCCGCACACATACACATCTAACTACGTGCATATGTAACCCTACACAATCCTTTCTTGGTGTGTAAACGTTGACCTTCCCAAGGTCACAATCACTGACAATCCAATGGACCGTCAACTTTGACCATGTCTGAATGACATCCATGCACTTAGAGCACTTTGTCGGTTCGCATCGCTGATAAGAGAATTTCTAATGGGTATCGAATCTCGAGTCACTCTCGACTCCTATCACTCAACTCTAAGTCTATGTGATAACCACAACCTTGTGTTTTCATCTCGAGTCTCTCCCGAGCTCTATCACTCAACTCTAAGTCTGGGTGATAACCATGTCCGTGTGTTTTCTCCCGGCAGCGAAGCTGTCGGATTACACTTTGAGCCTTTTACATCCACACAGAAATTTCGGGATATCTCCCCGGGTCTCTTACACCCACATAGAAATTTCGGATTTCTCCTCGGGTCTCTTACACCCACACAGAAATTCGGAATATCTCCCCGGGTCTCTTACACCCACACAGAAATTTCGGATAACTCCGGATCTCTTCCTGACCACACACAGAAGTCGGAATATCTCCGGGTCTCTCCCACCCTCACGAAATTTCGGATAACTCCATAGTCTCTTACACACCCACACATAAGTGTCGGAATATCTCCCCAGGGTCTCGCACACCCTCTGAAATTTCGAATAACTCCACAGTCTCTTCGCCCACCGCAGAAATTTGGGACATCTCAGAGATTAACACACCCTCCACGAAGTCGGGGATATCTCCTCGGGTCTCTTACACCCTCACAGAAATTTGGATATCACCGGTCTCTTACCACCCTCACGAAATTCGGGATATCCCCGGGTCTCACCACCCTCACAGTGGATTTCTCCTTGGGTCTCTTACACCCTCACAGAACTTCTGATTTCTCCACGGGTCTCTTACACCCATACAGGACCTTTCGGATACTACCGCGGTCTCCTTTACCCTAACTCCAGGTTTATCACCTTAGGGGATTAATGACCCCTTTCTTGCTTTGTCCAACACACATTAATTTCTCTTCATTTCCTGATTCGAACTATGAATCTTCATTAGACGTAGTCCCAAAGACAAACCCAGCCCACACTCACCAAGAGTGGTGAATGACCATACCATGCACCCACACCCGACTCAACGTGATGTCTCCGTGCACCCTCACTCGACTCGATGCGATCCCCCCTCGGGGTCCACCATGAGCAAAATCTTAGAGATCCCTAACTCACAATCGGAGCCTATCGAGATTCGACTCTCGCACACCCTCACAGGGAAGAATATCAACATCACGGTTTCTCACAAGGCCTCGACCTACATGCCAAGTCTATCACTGAGATGCAACAAAGAATGAGTATGATGCATCAATTTAAGCGTTACTCTAGTCAACAAGTGCGAGAGTGAAATGTACCCACTGCATATCAGTTGTCCCGAGCAGCTCAGTCTAAATGCCACTGAGATCTCGCCTCTAGGACAATCTCCCCTCATATTCCCATTTGCATCGACAAAAATAACATATAGTGCGCCTGCTGACTAAAGTCTGGCTTTTGTGAGTCCACAATGCTGACCTCGACCACACTCTGTCCCCTGCGGCCCACGTGCTGTAGGGTGCTCATTATAGCACCTCGTGGCTATCTTGGTTCCTGCGGCCGTACTAGGGTGTGGGAGGAATGAGGCTGTATACTCTCTGTTCTCATTAAGCGGGGCTATGACCCATCCCCAAACACCACAGGATCCACATTTGTCTCAGGGGCGATCGTCTCTCACATGCCCGGTATCGTGATAACATATCACATGCCTGCTTGGTAAATGCGATCACGGCCTACGGTCACGGCTAGGTGTGAGCGAAGTCTTACGCCTTTTCCTCGAACTAGAAGAAGGCAGTCCTCCCTCTTGTTCCCAACACGCATCAGTGCTCTGGCATCCTCGATCTCTCTCTATGGTCAGGCCATCGACCATGGAGTCCATGTCTGCGTAGGCGAAGTCCTGCAATCCTGGCTTTGAAATGGACAACCCCGGTCCGGTATCGAATCTCCTGCGCGCCCAGCGGCGGTCGGTGGCCACGTAATCATCGACCGCCGTCGGGCTAACTACGCAGATCTAGCCACGTAGTCCATTACGATCATCGCCCCACAGCCGGCTTTAGAACTCCTGAGCCTTCGCATGCCTCGCAGTCTCTGGAAAGTACTTACCCATGAACAGCTCCTGAAACTCTGCCCATGTCATAACCTCTAAGTCTCTAGAAGTCCTAGCCCATCTCCACCATACTCGGGCCTCTCCCTTTAGCTGGAATGCAGCTAACTTTGATCCCCAATTTACGTGTCGGAGGTGATCTATAGCCTCGATACATTCTCGTCTGCGTAAACCCCCGTAGTGCCACCATCGGGTCTCGCTCCCCTGTGAATGTCGAGAGGATGATGTGACCTAAACCTGCGGAGGTTACTGGGACCTCACGACTTCCACCTGCTGACTTGTGCGACCGGCAGTATGATACCTACGGCCTCGTGAGCTGCGATCAAATACAGTGGGCTGGTCAAGCGTCAGCGGTGCGACCCGGTACACCGTGGCGACCTCCTCGTCTCGCCCTCTACTAGCCATCTACACGATTAATGGTAGATAAAATTTCAATCGCATTATCTCTAAAACAAAATACGGCCAGAGACACACATTAAATACAGAAAAAAATTTCACATACCACGTGATGCATTTATAGTAAGCTGTGATAAATATTCCATATATTAAATCACACACAAGAGAATTTTTAAAATTTTGTACTCTTTTTTTTAAACCTTGTGAAGCGATTTTTCATGAGCAGTGTTCATGAGCAGTGGCGCAAGCGATTGCTTGAATCAAAAATTGGGTTGGGTGCCGCAGTCTGCACGAACCGAATCCGGCAGCGCTGCGCCCGCGCGGTGCCCGGTGATGGCGGCTGGCGCGCCGACAAGCGATGCGTGCGGCGCGCATGCGCGCTGTGCGGCGGCGCTGGCTACAGCGTACTGCCTATCAGCGACCTGAAGCTGGTCGTGACGCAAATTTCAACGGGCGGTCAGCGACGCAAATCGATGTCGCGACCGACGCCTCCTCACGAGCATACGATCGCGACCCACGAAAACCTTGATCGCGACGCGAGCCACCCTGGCGGCGAACCGTATCGCGACATCAAATGGGGTAATCGCGACGCACTCGAACCACTCGGTCTGGCGACCTGGCGAAGTCAGCGACAGTTTCTCTGCGGCCGGCAGTGTGACAAGCGGGTTGCGACCGCCTGAAGACAACCTATGTGCGACATCGATTTCGCGACCTGCCGTTCACACCACCGGTGGAATTTCGAATTAGCGGCGCCAAAATCCAAGTCGTAACCTCCCTGCGCACCCATGCGACTTCAAAAATGTCGCGACCTCGGAATCCAGTGGCAATTCATAACCTCGATTTTTTTTTGGTTTTTTTTTCAAATCCCGAGTAGCCTTTCTTCTGCTACTCCTTAGATCATTAGCCTAACCTTTGCTATACATAAAATTCAAATTTGAGTTGAATTACAACTCTTTTCTTTGTCTTGGCCCCGGAACAACCTTAGAATTCCATGACACACAATGGCTGGTATTGGCTGGAGCGATTGTCGAAAAAATCATTTTTTTTTCGTTCGTTTCTAAACTATTTTGTCCAAAAATTTTCTCGAACACCTAAGGTTAGATTTTCGACCTAGTGTTGACACTTTTCCTAATGCTATTCTGACATACAATTTCCAATCTGAATTCATACACAACAATTCATCACACATCACATTTAACTCACGAAAATGCACGCGATGTATGATCTAACTTGGATTTTCCATCAAGTCCTAGGTATATCGTATACTAACTCTACACCAGAGCTCCCAATTAGCAGTTTACCTTCGCTGCGATACCAAATTTGTGGCGCCCCGAACCCGGTCAGTTGACTACCGTCGGCCGCGGAAATGTACATGTCTCACTTCATGAGACCATTACATGTGCGAAAATGGCCATGGGCCTACACATCATACTCATAAAATATATATTTTATACAAAAATGATTTAATTATGATTTGTTTACAATTGTATTTAATTCTGATTTATACAAAAATGGGTCTCTCGTCCGAGTACACAAAATACAAGAGAAGGCCATCTTGGCCGTTTCTTCGCCTCTAAGGTCTCGGATGTGTCCTTCCCAAGTACGTCTTCGGTACGGCCCGGGGTGGCTGATACTTGATAGTGGAATTTCCTAGCAGGTTGCCTCCCGCCTAAGTGCAATGCAATGGCACACCAAGCATTCAACACATGCTAATATATCACTTATGCATGTATTAACAAAATTAATTCCATAATTCATGCTATTCAGTTTACAACAATAATATAAGATTAGCTCACATGGGCTAAGGCACAATCCGGCGGTTCATCTTGGGGCAGCCCGCAATCACAATCAGCGTATTTATTTACTCATGGCAATAACCTGACATCACACAATCATAAGCGATCGGTGGGTCATCCCGAACCATTCGGGATTTATTAAGCTCCGGTCCAAATCTTTTGGGCAGAAATCCGCGGCCATCAGGCCTCGACAAATCCCCATCCATTACATAACCCTTAAACAAAAAGTAAAGCAAGTAGGAGAAAAAGCCCTACTTGGAGTTTAATAAAACTCCCAATCTGCAGTCTTGGCCTTGAAGCTCTCACTATGAGGATGCTCTCCCTCTTTCAGCTTCGACAGAGTCCCGATCGTCGAGAAACTTAGAGAGAAGGTGGAGCCTCTCTCTCTAAAAACCCTCTCTTTCTCTATCTCCCTTTCTTCGTTGGTCTCTCTCTCTTCCTTTCCTCCCCAGGCAGTTGGTGAGGTGGGACAAGAAAAAGTCCTCTCGATGCCACATGTCAATTTCTATTGGTTGAGAGGATTACACCTTCTCCTCTTATCCAACCACTATGAGATTTCCCTCTAATGGCATCATGCCATGTGTCACCTATGGCCCACACTTGAGCTCATGTTTGACTTGCCCGCCAGCTTGACACGTGGCGCCTCTTAGGCCACTTATAAAGTGCCAAGTGTCGCGCTCCTCAACGTGCCCCGCCAGCGTGAAATTCCGACTATCGATTTGATGAAGTCGACGTGGTAGCTAGATTTCGGCGAGGCGATTCCAACGGTGAAGTCCGTTTAGTCATCGAATCTAAAAAATTCGGGATTTTGACCAGAAATTACCAATTTTGTCGTTCTTAAAAATCTAGATTTTAGGGTCTCCTGAAAATTCGTTGAGGCATAGCGGGTGATATATTGAATTGAAAAACATGATTTTGTTGAAATGAAAAGAGCATTGTGAAATGCATGAATTGGTTATAAATAGATTTTATTGCATAAGTGTATATTGGGATGATAAATGAACCATAAATGATTGTATATGAAATAAGTATATGTATTATATTGACATTGATCATCCAAAAAGATTTGAAAGTTTGGTTTATTAAAACTTCATGATTTGACGCAAACTGAAATTGAAGAATGGAATTGTATAGAACCACTAAGCATGAAAATGCTTAGCGTATTATTTTTACCAATGTGAAGGTACCAAGTGATAGGAAGTGATTGAAAGCGAATCTGAGACCGGTATTTGAGTCATAGAAGAAGGAGCTATGGATGTAACCGACACATGCATTCACTCCATAGTTTTCTTTTGAATATTGATATTTTGTAAAAACAATTTGAACTCTGAATATCTATTTTGTAAATCATTTTGAAAAGGAAAAATCTTGCGACGTGTATGTTGGCCATTGCGCCTGCCTCACATCCATGTTGCCGACGTGTGTGCCTGCCGTTGCCACCACACACTGCTCTGTGTGTTGTTGTGCCTGCACCATAACAGCTGCCTGCCTGTCTGTTTATAATAGTACTTTTGAATTTGTAATTGTTTATGGGCTTGCCTCAAATTGAAATTGCTTCCACAAAGATTTGAGAACGAAATGCATTTGATAAATGGCTTCAGTCAGGCGTCCCCGGGTTTCGGTTCAGATCCACCAACTAGGTCGGGTCGGCTTGGGGGGTCGCTACATTGATATTGTGGAAATCACTCTGAACAAAAGGATAGATGGGCTCTAAAATGACATTGCTCATAAAATAGACAACCTGCAGTACTCCATTTGAAGGCTCACCAATCAGCACCAAGTGCAAGAAAAAGGAAAATTTGCCTCACAAACCCAGTAGAATCGCAAAGGAGTCCACCAGATAGCCAGTGCCAGTGAACCTACTCCTAAGATTGATGAGGTGAAAGCAGTTATCACCTTGAGAAGTGGTAGGGAAGTTGAGCAGCCAATGCCTAATCCTCTTGACGAAACCAAAGAAGGAGAAGATAAAGAGCCGGAGATGATAGTGATTAAAGAAGATATGATGAAAAAGAGTATACCTCCATCATTCCCTCAAGAACTCAAAGGTAAAAAGGGAGTGAACAACTCATCCTAGATTTTTGAAGTGCTTAGGCAAGTGAAAGTCAATATTCCTCTTTTAGATATGATCAACCAAGTCCGAACATATGCCAAATTTATAAAAGACTTGTGCACTGTAAAGAGAGGATTGAATGTGAATAAGAAAGCCTTTTTGACAGAGCAAGTGAGTGCCATCATACAATGCAAGACTCTAGTGAAGTACAAAGATCGAGGGTGTCCTACCATTTTAGTGAACATTGGGGGGACTTGTGTAGAAAATACATTGTTGGATTTGGGAGCCAGTGTCAACTTGTTACCTTACTCAATCTATAATCAATTGGGATTGGGAGGGGTTAGAAGCACACACCATCACCTTATCTTTAGCGAGATAGATGCGCGAAAATTTCTAAATGCATAAGTGGAAGATGTTTTGGTTAAGGTGGATAGATTCTCTTTATCAGATGGACTTTATTGTTCTCGATGCGAAACCGGTGGCTCTGAGGCAATTATGTGCTATCATACTTTCGAGACCATTCTTGGCTACATCAAATGCAATCATCAATGTAGGAATGGGGTCATCTGCAAACTCACAGCCGACAACATGACAATGGGCTCGACATCCTTCATTTAAATAGAAAGCATGTTCATGCCAGAGGAAGAAGGCCCCAGAAAGTGTGCACGATTGACACTATTGTGCTGGAGGAACATTGCGCTCGAAGCTTCTAAGAGGAGCTAAGGGAACTATGCTACCTAAATTATAAAATTGCTAAAGAAAAGATTGAAATGGCATGATCGGATGGTGGCTTGGGAAAAAAATTCAAGGAGATAAAGTCTGCTTTCTATGATTCCCGACTTCATATCTTTTAGGAAAACTTAAGTCGGGTGGATTGGTCCCTTCACCATTGATCATTATATCCCAATGGAGCGTGGAACTCCTCGGTTCAAATGAGAGCCAAACTTTCCAAAGTGAATGGTGCCCAGCCTCAAGCCTTATCGATCATACGCACGATAGCCTATGGGTTGTCCACATTTGCGCAGGGACTTTCTTGCTATCAGACCTCACATCCTGATTTCTTAGCTACATCTCATACCTTTATAATACCAAGCCATCCTTGCTTTCGGATTCGGGAGCATGGGCTTCCGCTTTATTTTAGTTACTCCTCTAGCGTTAGCATCTCCATTAGTCTCCACCGGTAACTTTAACGAGACCCGGCTCAGCTGACTTGGAGTCCATTCCCTGGCGGTCAGCACGATAACCGGTACTCTGCCAGTAGATGATCCTTCAGTTCCTACACAATCACAGGATAAGGATGAGGTTCCACGCCCTACAGCTACCTGAATGGATTATAGTTTTTGAACAAGTATAATACATGTTTTTAGTTTCTAGTATATGTCTTTAGTTCATGTTTTTAGTTTATCAATATTTTTTTAGTTTCTCATTTACCTATCAAAATTTTCAAGAATTTTTTTTTTTTTTTTTTTTGTAATTCTCAACTTGCAGTGGGAGGAATTGAAACCTTGTCTCAATAATCTTGATTTGAGAGTGGTGTTATGCTTATAAAAGTTGATGAATTGTTGAAACTCTTCTTGTCTTCAACCTTACTTCTTCCACTTTGAACTAACCACACACTGTGCACATTAGTTTTCAATTATAAGCTGAAAAACTGCCTTACCTCTTGAGTTTTGCAAAAATATGGCCTAATAATATGGACCACCTTTAATAGGTTGGGATCCCTAAAAAGACCACTGAGTCTCAAAAGAAAAAAAGACCAATGTGTCTCAAAAAAAAAAAAAAGAAATTTGTTGATCACGGTATGTCACACACCAGATTCAGGTCAGGCCAGTTAACGGATCAGAGGCAAAGTTGAGTGCGAGATATCTTGGGACTTTACGATATATATAGATATATATATATATATATATATATATATATATATATATGCCTATATATATATATATATATATATATATATATATTTCAAGCTGGCGAGTACTATGGGTATGGCCCACATCTTATGTGAATCAAAATATTATATACAAATCAAAGAACTACTGCAGAATGGTGTCCATCAAAATCTAGACACATATAACTGAGTCCCGTTTACTTATACATATACAAAAACAACTTTATTCCAATTACATATTCGGGAGCGGGACTAACGTGATGAACCCTGCGATGTGTTGGCCCCATTGTATGCGGATGTCTTGAGGATGTCTTCTCTTGTACCTCTGGTTAAAACCGGAGTGCTAAACTGCAGCAGTGGGAAACATATCTTATCTGAAACCTGAAATAACAAATAACAATAACAGATATCAAAATCTTCCTGAATTCATATAATCCAAATGTATAACAGTCGGATCATATTCGAGAGACAAACTTAGACATATCTGATGACAAGGCATCGGTCGTCTCTTTTACATGTATCATGACTTTCTCGTGAGTTTTTCGGTCGTTTTCCTATTCATGTCATAGACATAGTGCAAATACTGTATGCCTTGTGACCTTTATGAAATTCTTACATCTCCCGCCAGGAGTATGAGTCTTGTGCGAACTTATACTTAGAGCAACTTATACTTACCTGGATCTTACATATGCGACCTTATTCTTATTCGAACTTATCCTTATAACATTCTGATCTTATACTCGAGATCTTACACTCATGGCGGACTTATTCTTATTCCGATCTCGAAGTAGGACACATACTTATGCTTGTATCGGGCGTATACTTATTGAATCTTTAAGGACATATATTGCGGACTTATCTTGTACTTGTCTCGGACTTATAATTATTCGAGATCTCTCTCAAAGGACATCTGCCCAGACCACGTCGGCCGATACTTATCCGGATCTCGTAGGAGTTCTGAGAACTTATGCTTATCACAGGAGATACTTATGCACGTATTGGTATTTATATCTATTTCGAGATCTCCGTGAAGTTTCTGAGAACTCATACTTATCCTCACGGAATTTACATATGTTCGGATGCGGTAGGTATCATAGAGATGCAGGCGATATGCGGGTATTACGAACTTATCCTTATGCACGAGAAAGTACCGTGGCTATTGCGAGGTTTAATCGGTGCGAAGTGCAGGTAGTCTTCTGAGAACTTATTTTAGTACTTTGTATCTTATACTTGTAGTACATAGCCTATCCTTGTCTTACGGATCTTCTACTTGTACTACAGAGTTTATTTTGATATTTCGGATCTTATCCTGATATTATGGAGCATATACATATATTTGGTTATACATGTATTCTGAGAACTTATACATGTATTTGGATCTTATACATGTCTTCTGAGTATATACTTGTCTTACCGGATCTTATTCTTATCACGAGAAGGTACGTAGGTGCGATGAGTCGGCGGATCGGGGATCATATCACATATAAGGTCGGATCAGACTTCTGAGATCTGGGACATTAGTCTTTTGTAGGTATAGATCCTCGATTCATTATCTGGAAGTAAGCGTGAATTCTGGCCCCGGACTTATACGTATTTTCTGGAGAACTTGTACTTGTTTTTGCAGATGCGAGGTGCCGGAAGTAGGTACTCTGGGGCCATGTTTTTATTTTCTTGTCTGAGAGGTACCCTTAGGTACTACTGGACTTATGCTTGTTTCACCAGATGCGGGGAGTACGGCCAGGTCTTCTTTGGACTTAGCACTATTCGGATCTCACAGTAGGAGTTCACGGAGTTCTCTTAGTATGCAAAGTACCATGGGTGCTACCGGATTCATTATGCGGAGATTGCCCTTGGGTACTACGGGTTTTACTTGTGCAAAGTGCCGCGGGTACTACGGAGAAAATCTGGTGCCCTTAGGTGCTACGGAACATATCTGAGGAGATTGCCGAGTAGATTGCTGGATCTTTACTATATTCATTTCTTTACTCTTATTCATTATTCGGAGTCTTATCATATAACTATTGGATTGCCTAGACCGATGTCTACGGAATGAGTAGGACCTGACTCTGATAAGTACCCAGGAAGATGCAAATACGATGTTGAGGTGCGAGTAGCCTGCGAAGTCTTTGAGCCTTGACGAGAGAGTGTCGTCGCACTGATAGAGTGCTAGAGTGCTAATGTGCGGAAGCACGGTCGGAGAGTCTGTCGCACTAATGAGAGTGCTTAGAAGTGCTGAATTAGAGTAGAGTACTGTGTCTTAGAGAAGCACGATCGGAGAGTGTCGTCGCACTGTCGGAGAGTCTTAGAGTACTAGGGTGAGAATGCCAGGAAATCTTATACGTGCATACAACATAGGTGCCATGTCATTCAATAGCGGTCTTAGGCAATTTTACAATTTATTTAGTTGATGACTTACTATCTTATATTAAGACCTTAACCCACATTATGCTTTTACCGGCGCTGCCATTTCATGTTCATGTTCATGTTCATATTTCAATTCGTTTTCATGTTTCACATCAAATTCAGGTTTATGAACATATTTATACACCGCATTTCCTATTCTTTCCTTATTTCATGCCTCTTACATATGGCATTTCATATATATACTTATCTGGGGAATACTTACGTATTCAATCATCATTATGTATTCTTGTTCCTCTGTAAGATCAGCTTTACTTAGAAATTGGGGAATCATTCAGATTGGATCGTCAAACTCGAGCTATGGCATTTCCTTACCCGACTAGTCGATTCTGGATTTTGCAGGAGACGAGTTCTGATATTATTTTCCAGTGTCTTGTCTCCATATTTGACACTAGTTATTTATACTCATTTAAAGATAAGGTGCTAAGGGTTCTTCCTCCGAAGCTTGAATCACCAAATTAGGAACCAGGAACTCGAATACTTAAGGAAACAATCGGATTGCTATGATTCCTAGTGATACGGGAATTGAAGCACATAGCCTCACGTAGGTGTAGTTTTGGGCCATAGAGTCAGGGTGACGATGCCTATTTGAGGATGTTTGGTTTTCCTTGAAGTCCCAGTTTAATTATCCATGAATCCCTCAAATTAGATAAGAAATGAGAAAGTTATGGCTAAAATACAGCGGGTGAAGCAGGGAAAAAGCGAGCGGGGTGCCTGCGGTACATGTCTAACATGTCTTGCCAGGGTACATCAGCGAAAATGACCATAACCTAACATGTACGATGCATGTTCAAGGTGTCTGCATTGCATGTCCTTGAAAAGTGCCCAGATTGTTTGTTTTTCTTCCATTTTTCCACCATATTCAACTCTATACTTCATACACACATCAAAACCATTTCAAATTCACCTTGTAATCTCTTTTCTATTCAATTCATCTTTCAATTACATGTCTTTCTTAAAATTCTTTCCTTGAATTCCACAAAATCATTCTAATATAGGTTATAACCCATAAACCTGAAATATGATGATTAGTTGAGTTGTTCAAGCCTAACTCCAGTACTCTAAATTAACCATGAATCAACCTAAAAGGAGGATTCTATAATCATCTTATTTTTTTAGTTTACCAAACCCTAATTTCAACATCTTTGGTTAGGATGAAATTTAACAAACCCAGGTTTGAAATGAGAGATTAACCGCCTGAAACCAAAGATCCACACCAAATCTCATAGAATCCATAATCAAGGTTAGTTCCATACCTTTTTGGCTTGGCTTTCCTCTTCTCTTCTATTCTTCTTCTCTCCCTCTTCCCCTTCTTCTCTCCTTCTCCCATCCGTTTTTGAGCTCTCTCTATTGGGACGATTTGATGTTAAAATCAAAATCTCTTAGGCCTTGTTTAGCTATCAAAACCATTTTTGGGTTAAGTTTTCATTTTACAACAGTCCTTCAATTCATCTCTTTTTGCAATTCAAGTTAGGCATAACTCTATTTTAATCCATAGCATTTTCATCTTTTAACCCACATGCCCTTTTGGAAAATTACATATTTGCCCTTAAGTATTTATGATTTTAGTTCATGGTTTTATTTTCGAAAATTTCTATTTAACTTTTAATATACCACTATGAGTCAGAAAACTCTTGGGTACATTTCGAGGTGTTACAGGTCAGAGGGTATATGGCGGTGGTATTTAGACTCGGTGCTACTAAGCCCTGACTAGTTAGAGTCACTAACTTTGTTGCTCGTTACATGGGTGAATAGGTTGAGTTCAGCAATTTGTAGGTACTGAAGTATCGAACTTATTAAAAGTCTAGGGTGAAATCTGAAGAGTTAGTGGTTGAAAGATCCTTATGACTTGATGCGCTAAACCCTTATTGGTTAGGAGTCATCGGTGGACCCCTGTTACATGGAAAATTGTGAATTTGATACCCTCAGCATTGCACCCATACAATGAAAAAAAAAAGTTGTGAAATAAATAAGTCTCCTAGTTTATTGAGGTTGGTTAGTTGCTAAGTGTAGAAAAGAGCAAGGTTAGGGAAAGGGTGGTTTGAGCGAATATTTTTTGAAAGCTAATCAAAAGTTAACGCCCAGGTTTCATGGAAGGTTCCAGGTGGGTTCTCTAGGAGTAGAAATTCTTTCGATACTTGAATTTTCATAGCACATACTCTTCTTGAGATAGTCATTGGGTAGGATTTTGATGACTTTTGTTGAAGGTTAGGTTTATCACCTCATTACTTTTGGAAAACCATTATATATATATATATATATAGTTCATCTCGATTTTGATTGCTTTATTCTTCCTTCATTGCTAAGGGACCTTGTGTCGGTTGGAGGGGTGATTACTACCCAAATAGTTCTGATTCACACCCTTAACCTCCATGTTTTGAGCACTTTTGTGTAGTAGTGTGATGACTGGTTGACATGTTAGGACCTAAGCAGGCTACTAATCAATTTTGTGCAAGTTTGTTTTCAAAGGCTATAGATCTCAAGGTGGGGTGAGCTTAAAGCATGAAGAGCACGGTGCGGTTTAAAGCAGAGCTAAAGAATGTAGAAGCAGAAATGAAGAACTTGAAACAAGCCTTGCTAAATTCGAGGGTTGCAATTTTGCAATCCTGCGAGAGGAAATTTCCATGGGGGCTCAGAAATTCGCAATCCTACTTGAATTTCACATGGGCTGCAAATTTTTGCAATCCCTGCAAAATTTTGTAAGGGCTACGAAGCGAAAATGTCTGCCACATTTGACTTTTTTAGATTTTTTGTGTTTTTCCCACTTTCTCCTCATGTAATAGTGTTTGATTTGTATATTTTGGTAATTTGTATTGACTTTGGTAGTATGTAAGGCCCTTAGAAGACTTTGTAATAAGTTTTTTCATTATTGAAAGTTGTTTTTGGCAAGCTTGTTCAAGAAGCTCTTGTTTATTTCATTTTCTCTCATTTTCCTTTCTCTTCGCACTAGCCAAATAGCCTCTAAGGATGATTTCTTAGAGGATGAGTGGCTAAAACCCCTCCCTCCTTGAAGTGAAAGGCATTGGGCAAAGAAACTTGTGGCAAATCAGGACTTTCATGTTTTTAAAGTAGGCATTCACTCTCGTTAATGTTCTTTCCTTCAACTCTAGGTTTTGATCCCTTCGAGTCATCTTGAATGATTAGACATTTGTACAAGCTCTCAGGCTCGTTCGATGCCAATCTAGATCAGTGTTCGATGCAGTATCACTTATGGTGGCCATTGGAAGGTGAGTCAAGGAGACATGTTCTCTTGTTTGAGACCATTAATGGGAGTGAATGCCATTTCAAAGGGATATTTATTGAGGAGGTAAGTTTTATATAGCTAAATGAAGAGCAGGTTGGGAGATAACTATATGTCATCCTCCACTGTCTGAGGGAAAAAGACTGAAAACCCTTATTTGCCTAAGGAACCTAAGCCTAGTGACCTGATACTTCAAGGGACTTCCTTCCATATTTTAATCTATTTTATTTTCAGTTTTAACCATTAAAACCAACTTTTTTTATCACGACTGATATCAAAATGAAATCCACCCGATTTAAGCCTCACAATTGAGTCATTTCCATGAAAGAAAACCCATCTCTATGAACGATCCTAGAATCACTATACTATAGTAGCTATGCTATGCTATTATGAGGTATTAGGTTATAATTTTTTTTTACTAATACTCTACGGGCGACGAATCATTGAGCTTCAAAAAGAACTTAATGAAATCAAAGAAAAATTCTCAAAAGTTGAAGTTTAAAAAATTTCTCTTGAGAAGTTAAATGAGGAACTACTCAAAACGAATGAATGATTGGTCTCTTCGCTTTCACAATTCTCTTGTAGACAAAAAGCTTTTGACATGATCTTAGCTAGTCAAAAATGTGTTTTTGATAAAAAGGGGCTAGGATACAAGTCTTCAAATAATGAAAAATATTTCAAAAACTACTTTGTCAAGGAGTCCACAAGTGAAAGTCCCTCAACCATTTTCAATTTTTGTGGTAAAGGATGACACATTAGTAGTACTTATCCACTTAGGAATTGATCCTAAAAGTCCTCAACCTCTTAGTCAAAGAAGACTTGTGTTGAAAAGTCAAAGATCACTAACCACCAAGGACCCAAAAAGATTTGGGTTCCTAAAGCTTCTTGATTTTCTCCTGTAGGGATCAAAGGAGGAGAAATGGTTTTTGGATAGTGGTTGCTCAAAGCACATGACCGGAGATGAGTCAAAATTTTCCTTCCTCATAAGGAGAAAAGGAGGGTACGTAACCTTCGGAGACAACGGGAAAAGTAGAATCATTGGACATGGTTCTATAGGTAACAATTCTTCATCTCTCATTGAAAATGTTTTTCTTGTTGATGGTTTGAAACATAATCTTTTGAGCATTAGTCAACTTTGTGACAAAGGTTTTAAAGTAATTTTTGAGTCTTCTCATTGCATCATCAAGGATTCTCAAAATGAAAAAATCATCTTCATGGGCCATAGAAATGAAAATGTGTATACAATTGATATTTCAAAATGAAGGCCATGAGGATATTTTCTAGCATGCATGATGAGAGTTGGTTGTGGCATAGGGTGGGACATGTGAACATGAATCTCATTACACAACTTAACAAAAATGAACTTGTTAGAGGCCTTCCCAAAATCTCTTTTGAAAAAGATAAAGTTTGTGAATCATGCCAAATGGGAAAGCAAATAAAAACATCTTATAAAAACATCTTTTAAAAACGAAAATTTCATTTCTACCTCATGACATCTTGAGCTTCTTCACATGGATTTGTTTCAACCCTAAGGACTACTAGTCTTGGAGGTAAATCATATACGTTTGTGATTGTGGATGACTTCTCTAGATATACATGCGTCTTGTTCTTAGCTCACAAAAATGATGTCTTCTATGAGTTTTCAAAGCTTTGTAGAAAAATTCAAAATGAAAAAGGTTTTTCCATCTTTTGTATAAGAAGTGACAATGGAAGGGAATTTGAAAATGTTTATTTTGAAAGCTTTTGTGATGAGCATGGAATTGAACATAACTTTCTGGCTCCTAGAACTCCCCAACAAAATGGGGTTGTTGAAAGGAAAAATAGAACTTTGCTAGAAATGGTAAGAACCGTGCTTCATGAAAACAATTTGCTAACTTATTTTTGGTCAATACTTCATGTTATATATTGAATAGAGTTTTGATAAGGCCTGATTAGTGCTCAAAAAGTGCTATTTTGAACCCTGTTTATTTAAGGTTTTGAGCACTTTTTGTGTACTAATCAATGTTTCAAATTTGCACATTAAGGTCCACGCTATTCTCTGTCGCATTTTGTGGCTAATTTTGTAGTTTTGCAAGCTATTTATGCCAAAATTCTTGAGTGATCGAAGCACGAAGGAATTCGAGTCAAACTCGGCTTGCATATTAGAGACCGGAAGGAAAGAAGGCGAAAATCTGAAAATTGGGTATGAGAAATTTGGCAGGTTGCGAAGATTTTCGCGGCTGTGGTTCGGAGTTCACGAAAATTGCTTCTATTGCGCCTTGTTCACTGCACATACTTTGTTCATTTAAATACTATTCACACCCCTCTTAGTTTCACGCTTTGCTTATTTATTTACAATTTTTGTTTCTTCCCATTTTATGTATTAGCTTTTGGTTTTTTTTTTTTTTTGTAATTTCCCTTGTTCTAAGCAGTATATAAGCCTCAGTCAAGCTCTGTACAAGTGAATCACTTCAGCAATAAATTTTTGGCGCGGAAGCTTTCAGCTCTCCCGCCTTTTTCACTTTCTCTCCATTTTCTCTCATTTTCTTTCCACTTTTTGGGCAGCCAAACACCCTCCGAGGATGAGCAGCTAAAACCCTTTCCTCAGCCGGAAGTGGAAAATTCTTGGTCTGAATCTTAAATTTGGAGGGTTCCACATTCTTCAACGGTACTCACTTGGCGAGTTTGTGTTCCATTTATAACTTTAGGTTTTTATCCCTTCGAATCCCCTTGAATGACTATTATTTGGTAAGATTTTAGGGTTCAGTGGATGCTTATTGCTAGATCGCGAGATTCGACCAGTTACCCTCTATGACCCGATTGGAAGGTGAGTCGAGGACTTATTTTCAACGTCGGTGTTATTTGCTTTCAGTGAACACCATTTTCAAAGGATAATTATTTTGGGTTAGGTTTATAGCTAAATGAAGATCGGGTTCGGAGATGACTATAGGTCGTCTCCCCGTATGAGAAATGAACACAGGAACCCCTCGGTGATCTTTAGAACCTAAATCCAATGACTGACACTTGAGGATGTCTTTTACATTTTATTGCATTTAAATTTTAGTTTTTCAAACAATACCTCTCACTGGTTTTACCAAACCCAAAAATCCAAACCAAATTCACCATTTTGGCCTTCAACATAAAAAATTTATTGAAGAAAACCAATCCTTGAGTTCGTATAGAGCTATCTTGCGATAGCTTTATGACAGTAGGAGGAATTTTAGGATATAAATATTGATTCTGAATCACCCTATTGTGTACGAATCAAGTAACGCCAGATTCTTAGGGGATGGTGCCTAAGTGCATTTGGCGAGCTGTGGAACACTTGTGATCCTCATCACAAGTACTGGTGAATTTCTTTTTGATTTTTTTGTCATTTTTTTTTAGTTTCATTTCACTGTAAAAAAAAAAAAAAAAAAAAAATTCACACGGTTGTGAAATTTCTCAACCTGCGAAATTTACACGTTCTTGATGCATAGGCACGTTAAATTTTTCGCGACTGCGAGCCTGCGGGGTTCTGTTCTCGCAACCTCCCTCTTATTGATTTTGTTTTGACCATAACTTTTCATCCGAACTACATTTTGAAAACATTTTTAGTACCGTTAGGAAATATTAGAGTGCTTAGAATCAAATATAGCCAGAAAGAACACTTTTGAAATTATTATGATGGTGTAATTTCAAAATACTCCAAAGCTGGTCTTTTTCCTCCTCTTTTCTTCTCTGGCTTGTTTATTTGAAGTACTGAATGGAGTGAATAAGGTCTCAATGGAAAGCTTGAAAAGTATCCTATCCAACAAAGAGTACATATCATCAAGGAGGTAGCACTTCCTTCCTAACTCAATCAAGGTACATTCTGCGGACAATGTGACATTTGGTTGGTGGGAGAGTTAGCGAAGGAAGTGACATTTATTTATGTTTTTGTTACTATTTTGAGCAAGCCATTTGTGATGTTCAGTGGCTTGTTGGTTTTCCTTTTTGTGAAGTTGTTATACTATACGACAATTTTCTAAAAATTGCACCCATTTTTTTGTGTTTGCTAGTATACGGTTTGAAAATTGAAACACTATCGATTTTATTTATGTTAGATTGGTTCCATGCCCGATTGAGTGGATGATTAGTTGAATCCTTGTTGTTGACCTTTTCTTCCTTTTTAGTGGCGCCACACCGTGCACATCGAGGTTTCAACAATATCTTGAAAAAGCTGCCTACCTCTAAACATTGTAAAACCTACCCTAGTTTTGTGACCACTTGTAATGAGTTAGGACCCCGTAAATAGAAGGCCCGATGTGTCTTCGAAAGAAAGAAAGAAAAGAAAAATAAAAGAAAAGAAAAAGAAGAAAAATTGCAACACCTTGAAACAGAGCATGGTCAGGGGGTATGAGAAAGCCTTTAAAGCCCAGGTGCCACTAAGCCAGTAGTGAACCCTTAGACTGTAGTGCTAAGCTACATGGGTGGATGGGTGGGTTTAGCGAGGTTGTAGGTGTTGGAGTCTCGAAATCTTTGAGTCGGAGTGAGACTTTGAAGAGTTTACAATTCGAAGATCCTTATGAATTGGTGCCTAAGCCTTAATTGATTTGGGGTCATCGGTAGATTCTCGACGTACCCTACAACCTGAAAAGAGTTGTGGAATAAGAGTGGGTCCTAGTCTGTTGGGTTGGTTAGTGTCCTATAGGTGGGCGGTAGCTTGGTTGGGAAGTGCGGTTCGGTAGTTTATTGTTGAGGCCTGATCAAACAAACCTTAGGTTTTGGTGGAAGTCTCTGGATTCATTCACGAGAGAGGAGGCTCTTTTGATACTCAATTTTGTATGTATTGATCTCTCGAGATAGTTATTGGGCGAGGTTGTCAGTGATTCTCATCGAGGGTTAGGCATTACTCATTCACAACCTTTTTGAAATACCATTTTTGTGAACATCATTTTGTTATCGTTTTGTATGCTCTTTCTTTCTTTCTTTCTTTCATTGCTAGGGATAGCAATGTGTAGGTTAAGTGTGATTAGTGCTTTCGAAGTCTTTATTTTGAACCTGTTTATTTAAGGTTTTGAGCACTTTTATTATCTTAATTAGCGTAATTAACCCGATTTACTTTTGTGAGTCCCTACTATTCTCTGTCGCATTTGTGGCTAATTTTGCTTAGTTTTGCAAGCTATTTATGCAAAATTGAATTCGATCAAGCCGCAGAAGAATTCGAGTCAAACTCGGCTATTGCATAGAGACCAAAAAGGAAAGAAGAGCCCGAAAATGCAAGAAAATTGGGCCGCGGGGAAATTTGGCGGCTGCGAAGTGCAGCGGCTATGATTTTCGCGGGTTGCGAAAAGAACCAGCCTCATCTTGCCCTTATTGTTGCACACTTTGCAGCTTGATTCATTTCAGCCCTTTGTTCACCCTCTTGTTTCAGCTTTGGCTGTTTGTTACAATTTTCTGTTTCTTCCCATTTTATCCCTTGTATTAGCTTTTTGGTTTGGTTTTTGTAATTTCCCTTTGTTACGAGCGGTATATAAGCCTCGATCAGCTCTGTACAAACAATCACTTCAGCAATAAATTTTTGGCGCGGAAGCTTTCAGCTCTCCTTTTCACTTTCTCTCCATTTTCTCTCATTTTTCTTTCCAACTTTCTAAGAAGGCGAGCACCGCCCGGGGATGACGGCTCGGAGGATGAGCGGGTTAAACCCTTTCCTCCTTGAAGTGGAAGGCTGTTGGGTATAGGATCTTAAGACTGGAGGGTTCCCTATTCTTATGTAATTACTCAACGATAGTTTATTATTCCATTTATAACTTTAGGTTTTTATCGCCGAATCCCTTGAATGGCTATTATTTGGTAAGCTTTGAGGTTCGGTGGATGCTTATTGCTAGATCGAGATTCATTAGTTACCCTCATGACCCGATTGGAAGAGGTGAGTCGAGGAGACTTATTTTCCTTTGTCCGGTGATGTCACAACCCGATTCCCGGTCCGACCCGATTGCTGAATCGAGCCGGTTCGAGGTCTTGGCTCATATCGCGAGACTTCTTACTGTTTTTTTTTATCACGAACAATATTTTTCATAACCCGACAATCATTTACATTTACTAATGAACTACCCTTTGAATTAGGTATCCATTAAGTTTATACACATATACTAAGTCCCATTTACTTATACAAATTCATATCTAAAACAAACATCGGAGATCGAGCAGTCTTTGGTGACACCTATCTCTGAGATGGCGTTACCGGTAGTGTGGAATGTCACGTCATCTTTATCTCTCTTCGGTACCTACACGAAGATTGAACACGGGTGCTAAACTGCGGCAGTGAGACATATAGAGCAATGACGACCGATAACAAAAATCTCTGTCGCTCTCTTTTTACATTTACTTTTACTTATGCATATATGAAACTATTCTTATGTGACTTCCTAACTAAATCATTTCTACATGTAGATTTTATTCTTTTGATTCCTTATCATTATCTACCGTTCCATATTACTTCCCACTTTTTTGTGTCATGTCTTTACGGGGTTGTAACTCATGCTCTACTTACATGTATGATAGATCAAATCATATTGAAAGTAAACTTATCGTAAACAATGCGATTAAAGACGGATCAAGTCATATTAAGTGCGCCATGTCAATCAGCTTATCTGCGATACATATTAGACTCTTATCATTATCCGCAGTGAAGCCATTAATCAACTCCCTTTAGAAATTACATTTCATGATGCGGGATGCCCGTTAAATCCTTTTGTTTTTCGTTTTATTAAATTTTAATTTTTTTAAAGTGTCGCGACTTGTCCCACGACTTGACTCGGTTGGCGAGATCAATGGGCAGGTTTACTCAGAGCATTTTCAATTATCTTTCCAAAACATGTTGTTTATGTTATTCTATTTCAGACCTTTTTAATTAAGCGAAAGCACTTCTTTTGGGCAATCCCATGACCATTTACAAATTCAAAAGACCTATAACCTTCACACTTAATAACATGCATTTACAAAATAATGCCATTTATCCACATAAACTCATGCTACTAATTTCGCATGCTTTCATTTTTACACATAATTTATAATATCACAACATGCATTTCAATCACGATAATCCAATTCATGATTCAATTTATGAGATTTAAGCATACACATAAAAATCCCATTTACACTCGTCATTGTTGGTTATTTCACTTTGACTATTTAATTCACATTTCTGAATGATTCCGTTTAATGAATCCCACTCTTATCATCATTCGGTAATGTGCCTACACATTTTACAATTCGGTCTCCCATCATGATGGATGCTGTTTGGTGCACCGAACTGTGGTATTACTTGTCGGTTCTCCCATCATGCGGATCTTGTTAGTTGCATCCCGGAGCCACGTGTTATCAATTATTCGGTTCTCCCCATCGCAGCGGATGCGGTTCGTTGCATCCCCGGCCGCGTGGTATCGCAATGATTTCTCCCATCGGCGGATGCCGTTTGGTGCATCAGGCATGGTATCAGTAATCGGTTCTCCGTCATAGCGGATGCCGTTTAGTGCATCCGAACCGCGTGGTATCTCTTATTCGGTTACCGTCGCGGCGGATGCCTTTTGGTGCATCCCGGAGCATGGTATCAGTGTCGGTTCTCCCATCATGGCGGATCTTGGGTTTGGTGCATCCGGAGCATCATGACGGATCTTAGTTTGGTAAATCCCGAGCACGTGGTATCACTTATTCGGTTCTCCCGTCGCGAGCGGATGCCGTTTAGTGCGTCGACCGCGTGGTATCAATTAAATGTCATACGCCATCCAAGGCGGATCCGGTTGGTGAATCCGCCAAGTGGGACATTTCTTAATGCCATACGTCATCATGCGGATGCGATTGAATAACGTCCGCTGAAATTAGGACATTGGAAAATTTCGTGGTGCGCCGTGACGGATCTTGGGTTGGTGCATCCGTCCGGTGATTCATTATTATATCAATTAATTCACATTTATGGCCGGTTAGTTTAATGAATCCCGTCTTTATCATCATTCATATTCATTCGGTTTTCAAATATCCCATTTCAATTTCATAATCACTTTCGTATTATCTTTTCAAAGATATACTCAATCTATGTACATTATTTCATAAACTCATTCACATTTTCATTCATGTATACTCATTCATGTATACTCATTCATAAATTCATTTCTGCATTATACTTATTCACGTATACTCATTCATACACTCATCACATTTTCATTCATGTATACTCATTCATAAATTCATTCTGTATACCTATTCACGTATACTCATTCATAAATACTCATTCACATATTCATTCACGTATACTCATTCATGTATACTCATTCATAAATACTCATTCATAAATTCATTGACGTATACTCATTCATGTATACTTCTATCATTTGTTATCATTTTCTGGTTATATGTGATAATAATCATATATCACTTAACCACATTATGTGTTCATGACATATTGCCTCTCATGTTCACAATCATGTTTCAATTCGTTTTCATTTTCATTTTCCATAATCATTTTCCTTGTTTCATGCCTATTACATATGGCACTTCATATTCTTGTGAAGTATGATGTATGTGGAATCACACCTCATTCATATTTTCTTATTCCTCTATGAATCTACTTTACTTAGGAAGTGGAATCAATCCAATCGGATCATCCAAACTAAAGTTATGGCATTTTCATGCCAAACTGGTCAGTTTACAGGATTACACTAGAAACGATTCGTATTACTAATTTTTCGGGATGCATAACTTCATGTTTTGACTCTAGGTCATTGTACTATTTTAAATTTAAAGGTGCTAGGGGTTTCTATTTCAACTGGAATAACCCAGTCGAACACGAAACTCAGAGTTACGTCGAAGCAACCGGACTACTCTATGTTCAAAAGCTGGAACCGGAAATTTGGCTTTTTGGCCCCACTTTGAGTGAATTTTTAGGCCACTTAGGATAAGAATTTGGCGATGCCTATTCTTTTAAGTTTTGTTCTCCTTGAAGTCTATTTTATGTAACCACTTGAATCACTCAAATCGGATAAGAAATGAGCAAGTTATGGCCCAATCTGGCGAGTGAAAGCGGGGAACGGCCGAAGACGGGTGTACGGTACACCCCTAAAGTCTCTTGGTACACTTTAACCAAAATGACCGAAACGAACACTTTCAAAGTGTACCGGTACACTTTCAAGGGTGTCAGAATTTACAGAATCTGAAATGCCCTAAAATGTGTGTTTTCTCACGTATTCCATATGTTTCAACCCCGATCATTCCCATGCTCATATTCACCCACCAAAAAACCATTTCAAATTCACCTTGTAAACTCTTTTCTACAAAATTCATCTTTAATTAAGATATCTTTCTTCCAAAATTCTTTCATGAATTTCTTCAAAACCCTTCTAATATGGGTTATGGCCCATCCTCAACAAAAACATGAATATTAATTAGGGTTCTCTATTTTAACTCATTACCTGAATTTAACCATGAATCCCTTCTCAAAGGAAGGATTCCTATTTTTCTTGTGCCATTTAGAGTTTTGCTAACCCTAATTTCAATACATCTTTGGTTAGGATGAAATCTATAACAAACCACAGGTTAATTTACAACAAATAACCATTAACCAAACAAAACCAGGATCATACCAAAATCCAAGTTCCATTACTCAAGGATTGTGGGTTCCATACCTTTTTTGGAGCTTGGCCTTATACTCTTCTTGGCCTCCCCTCTGCCTGCTCCACTGCGATTTTTCTCCCCCCTTCAAATGAGACCCGACTTTGGTCTTTAAAACCTATGTTGCTAAGGCCATGTTTGGCCCTCCAAATAAAACCCATTTTGGGTTAACTTTTTATTTGCTTTTAAGCCCACCAACTCCTTCTATTTATAATTAAAATTTTCTTTATTTCATTTTGGCCTCAAATCTTCTTAATCCATGTCTTTTGGCCCCACTTTTAAAAACCAATTACAATTTGTCCTTAAGTTTTGTAACTTTAGGAGTCTCGTTTCCGGTGGTTAAGCATTTAACTCACGAAACAATCAAATTATACTTACAAAATACCCTAAACAAGTCCGATAACTACTAGGGTATATTTCGGGGTGTCACAGGTGACCACTGCTGCTCAATGAACACCATTTTGCAAAAGGATAATTATTTTGGGTTAGGTTTTATAACTAAATGAAGATCCAGTTCGGGAGATGACTATAGGTCATCCTCCCCAACGTGAGGAAATGAACTCGGGAACCCCTCAGTGATCTTTAGAACCCAAATCCAGCAGCTTGACACTTCAAGGATACTTCTTTTACATTTTATTGCATTTAAATTTTAGTTTTCCAAACAATACCTCTCATTTGTTTTACGAACCCAAATCAGACCAAATTCACAATTTGGCCTTCCTTGTAAATAATTTATGAGAAGAAGAAACCCATCCACGAGTTCGGCCCTAGGCAGCTATCTTTGCTTGATAGCTTTTGCTACAGCAGTAGGAGAACACGGATATAAATATTGTTGATTCCCGGATCACCCCTCTTGTGCTTGCGAATCAAGGGCGCTCTTTGAATAAACCCATATGAACTTTGTAAAAACAAGAAACCTAACATTAGTTATTTCAAAGCATTTGAAGTAAATGCTTTATTTTAAACTTTCAAGGACAACCTTGAAGGGTGATACAAATATAATGTTAGGATATTTCTTCTTCATCAGTAAAAACATAGGTTCTCAACAAAAGACCATGGTAGTAGAGGAGTCCATCCATGTAGTCTTTGATGAATCTAACGATTCCCTTCAAAGAAGAGAAAGTGTTGATGATGATGTAGGTTTGGACTCCTCCATGGGAAGATTACAAATTGAAGATAGAGTTTCTTCAACAAGACAAGGAGATTGATTCAAAGAAGGAAGATGAATCACCTTCAGTCCCTCCTCCACCTTCTCAACTTGAGCAAGGAGAATCTAGTCAAGGACTTCCATGAGAGTGGAAATTTTTCACAAATCATCCACAATATCAAATTATAGGTAATCCATCAATTGGGGTAATGACTAGATACTCTCTTAGAAATATTTGCAATAACCTTGCCTTTATCTCTCAAATTGAACTTAAGAATTTAAATGATGCTATAGTAGATGAGAATTAGGTAATAGCTATGAAAGAAGAGCTCAATAAATTTGAAAGAAATGAAGTTTGGGAGTTAGTGCCTAGGCTAAATGATCAAAGTGTTATTGGTACTAAATGGGTGTTTAGGAACAAAATGGATGAAAATGGCATAATAGTTAGAAACAAAGCAAGATTTGTGGCCCAAGGACATAATCAACAAGAGGGAATTGACTATGAAGAGACCTTTGCTCCTGTAGCTAGATTAGAAGTCATAAGAATGTTGCTTACTTTTGCTTGTTACAAAAACTTTATTTTATATCAAATGGATGTGAAAAGTGGTTTTTTAAATGAGGAAGTGTATGTTGAACAACCACTCGGCTTTGAAATTTTTAATTTTCCTAACCATGTTTTCAAACTCAAAAAGGCACTTAATGGCTTGAAACAACCTCCTAGAGCTTGGTATGAAAGGCTAAGCAAATTTCTTATTTCTAGTGGTTTCAAAATGGGCAAATTGATACAACTCTTTTCATTAAGTCAAAGGATAATGACATGCTTATTGTTCAAATCTATGTTGATGATATTATCTTTTGTGATACTAATGTTTCACTTTGTGAAGAGTTTTCCAAGTCTATGCATAGAGAATTTGAGATGAGCATGATTAGAGAGCTTAACTTCTTCCTTGGTCTTCACATAAAAAAACTTAAGGGGGGCACCTTCAAATAAAGTACATAAGAGATCTCCTCAAGAAATACAATTTGGAAGAAGTAAAGACCAAGAGCCCACCCACAGGCTCATCCATCAACCTTGAGATAGATGAGAAAGGTAAGCCCGTTGACCAAACTAAATATAGAGGCATGATTGGTTCTTTGTTATACTTAAAGGCTAGTAGACCCAGTGTATGCTTGTGTGCTAGATTTCAAGCATGTTCTATGGAATCTCATTTGAATATGTTTAAAAGAATATTTAGATATTTGAAAGGCACTATCAATATTGGTCTTTGGTATCCAAAATGTGATAATTTTGAATTGATATGCTATTCGGATGTGGACTTTGGAGATTGTAAGATTGATAGAAAAAGCATTAGTGGAACATGTCACTTTTTAGGTCACTCACTTGTGTCTTGGCATAGCAAGAAACAAAATTTGGTTGCCTTGTCAATGGAGGAAGTCGAATACATAGCCTCTGGGTTAGGATGTGCACAAGTCCTTTTGACATTTTCTCATGTTCCCATAAAATGTGATAACACTAGCGCCATTAGCATATTAAAGAATCCAGTGCAATACTCTAGGACCAATCATATAGATATAAGACGCCATTTTTTTAGAGATCATGTACAGAAAGGAATATTACACTTGAATTTGTTAGAATCGAGGACCAACTTGCAGATATTTTCACTAAACCCCTTAATGAGAATCAGTTTGTTAACATTAGAAGACAATTAGGGGTCATCTCTTTGTGAAAAATTGTTTAAATTACTTGATTGTCAATATCGCTTGAAAAATATTGTGTAAGCTTCACTAACTCCTAAACCCTTACTTAAATGCATACTTTTAAAGGGAGAGATACCTTTATATGCAAGCCCGTGTTCCTTTTTGATGTTGCCAAAGGGAGGAGAAAGATATATATCTAGGAGTTATGTGCTAAAAGAGGATGATACATTTATAATTTTTACATCATTCCTTGATGCTTGTCTCATGTGTTGAATGCTACTTGCATATGTTTAGATGATTAAGAATTGTATAATGCAATTATTTTTAAATTTGTGGTTTTTGAGGGGATATTTACTCCTCTAGATAGCCAAGTTTGTCATCATAAAAAAATGAGGAGATTGATAGCCCAAGGGTACTCTAATTGAGTTTTGATAACAAACCAAAAGGTTGTGGTTACTAATGGTTAAAAAATTAAGTTGAGCGATAGGTTGAAATTGATCAAACATCGAATGAAGATATTCCAAGCCCAAGATGACAATGATGTATTTGATCAAGCTCTTGGAAGTGGGATTTACTAAATCAAGAACCAAGATTTCAAATCCAAAATGACAAGTAACCAAGACTCCAAGCTTAAGAATAAAGTCAAGATTTTGTAAGCTTAGGAATCTATGTAAGATGAATGCATTGGTGCACTTTAAGGTATATCATCTTTAATATGCATATTCTTCATAACTTGGTTTTTATTTATAGATTGAATATCTTTTTGAAAACTCAAGTATGAGCATCAAACCTTATGCATTTAATGTTTGAAATGTATTCAAAAGCGTTTTCTAAGGTTTGAAATTAATTTGGAATGAAAAGAACCTAAAGTAACCATTTCCAAGGCCTTTTCGACATTCTTTGCATACTTTGTGATTTTAACTCGGTTTGATTTTAAATCGATTAAATATTTTAAAACCCATGTTTAATCATCAAATATTAGTTATTTGGAGTTTAAAATTTTCTTAAAAGAGTTATTTAAAGGTAGGAACTGATTTTGAGCGAAAAGGAGTTGAAACAAACCTAAAATGACATTTTCTTACATGCAATTGGTTGAGCTGTCTAGGTCATCCGGTTGGTCAATCGATTGGTCCAAGCGGTTGGTTGATTGACTGAACTGGTTGCAACCATTCGAGAGTGTAATGTCGACCGTTTGGGACTAGAAATGTCTGTTTTTCATTGTTATGAACCGGTAGAGCAAACGGTCGATCGGTTGAGTAAACGGTCAGCAACAGTGCATTAAATGCATAATGACTAGTTTATTAATGGAACTGATCGACCGATTGGTCAACCGGTTGGGTACAAATGCTACCTGATATTTCACCCCTATAAATTCTTATTTGGGAATCATTTATGGCCATGAGACTTGTTGCATTTATTCTCTTAACCACCATTTCTCTTGCTACTTAATTCTCAATCTCATTTCTTGGTGCATTAAATTCTCATTTGCATATCCTAGAGTGCACATTTGATTTCATCTAGCAGGTCAAATTTGTTCAATCTTGTGGCTAGAGAGGGAATGTCTCGTGTGCTTAAGTGAAAGCTTCCAAGTGTGCATAAGCTTGGAAGGATTTGTGAAGTGCACCCGTGGGCAAAATCCAGTGTAAAGGAAGAGGCTCGGGTTGGATCTTGAAACTAGTGGAGCCCCTCTGCAATTGGTTGAGAAAAGAAGTAGGCGTAGAGCAAGGATGTAATCGAGACCCATATAATGGAGTTGATTTCTCTCTTTATAGCCGATTTATTTAATGTTTTTGTAGTTAAATTCTGAATTTCTTATTGATTTAAAGATTTTGAGAAAATAATTCACCACCCCTTGAGGTCGATTTAAGTCGCGTCGACTTTCAGTTTTCTTTCTACTTTTCCTTTATATTTTTATTTCCCTTACATTTCCCTTAATATTTTTCCAGAACCAAATATAGCCTTATGGTATATTCCCTCGTGTTTTATATATTTTTTAAAACTTGTTTTCCAAATGTATTACAAAATAAAAAGAAAAAAAGTTTTTTTTTTTTTTTGAGAATAGAAAAAGGGTTTCATTATTTTCTGTAAATTAGGTTATTTAGCCTCAAAACGAAAAGAAGGGTAAAAAAAAACTTGTGAAAAAGTATATTCTCTTATTGTACAAACAAGTTTTGGTATTTATATATATACCAAATTCATTGAGGCCATTATGAAGTTCCTTTATGAACTTGATTACAAACACTATGAATTCCATTTATGAGATTCATGTATCATTTTGATTGAGAAGCCTATAGGAAGCGAGCCCTTTATAGTGGCATCTGTTGAGAAAGTACTTTCATCTATCTCTCTCCCTTTTTCTCTTTCTCTCTCATTCGCTTTCTCTCCTTTTAATTCTCTCTCACTAGTTCTTTCCCTCGTATCTGGCTTGAAACATATTCATCTTAATTTGCATTTATAATACTTTGCAACACGTTATCACCAGGCTTGCTCTCGGGTAATTTCTAACCACAAGTCAGTTATTTTGATTTTGCATATCTATAGTTATATTTGGTTTTGGTGCCAAACCAAAATCTATATTGCTATTTGTCAAGACCGATCATAATACATTATTATCAAAATTTGTCGGCGATGTCAAATCTCACAAAACTTAGGTTGTGGCACTTGACGTGCTCGAAAGAATTATCTATCTTAGACCCTCAATGCTAAGATACATCTTGATCTGATGAATCTTGATTGCCATGAAAATCAATCGTCCTGCAAGATCATCTGTGGTTCTCGCCCGGCCGCCTACATGAGGATTTAAAAGTGAATATCTTACTAAGTAAGGACCCCCTTACTCACATGGGAATGAGTTGAAGGAGAGATATGACCACGAAAACTATGATTCTCCCAAGCTTGATGTATTTGGATATTACGAGGTTGCGAGATTTTTAAAATAGTCAATGAACACAACACTGCATTATTTAAAATCAACTCCTAATTGAGGTTGTGCGGAGAGAAAGTCACAAAAGAAGACATGCTAGAAACAACGTTCACCACATTTCATGTCTCGAATGTGCTCCTACGACAATAGTATCGAGAGAGTAGATTTAAGAAATACTCTGAATTGATATAATGTCTTCTTGTTACTGAGCAAAATAATGAGCTTTTGATGAGAAATCACTAGTCTCATCCAACAGGATCTGAACCATTCCCTGAAGTGAATGTGATATTGTCTCACACCTGTGGACGTGGTCACGGTTGTGGTTGTGGTTGTGGTTGTGGAAGGAATTTCCGATACCATGGAACTATATGGTAGTAATCATTCAAATTCCTAGAAAAGGAAAACCTCATGGAACCACCAGAAGTAGAATAATATCAAAGTATAAACAAAATACACCTTCCAAGGCCAATGAGAATAATTGTCATAGATGTGGTATGAAAGGGCGTGAGCGCGTACATCAAATGCAGGCCAAACATTTGGTCGACCTCTACCAAGCATAAATCAAAGAAAAAGGAAAAGAAATAGAAATGAACTTTACTGATATGAATGGACTAGACTTAACTCATTATGATGGTGATTTCTTTGTAGGTCCTAGTGAAAAAATGGACTATTTGATAAATGATGAAATCTTCTTCTTGAATGATGTTTCTTATATCAAAATTAAATAAAATATCATTTTGTTATTACATCTATTACATTTCTATTTATATTATCTATAATGTTTATTAGTCCTATATGAAATCCATGAGTTATTGTTCTCAAGATGAATGGATGTATGTCTTGTTATTTGTCTGACCACACCTGATTCTTGAGATAACGGATAATTGCTAGGGTGAGGCATTAACAAATCTTGATGAGTTCCATATCCTAGTATTTACCAAACTTAATTGAAGGCTCCGGAAAGAACAAACATAATGCTACCAAATGGATTAGGTTCTATATCAATGATGCAGTATATTCCTAGCAAATCCTGAGAGGTTGCTCGACTTTAAAGATATTCGCATAAATGGATATCATATTGAAATTATGAATGAGGTAATAAAGAATGTCTTTACATTACCTTTATTGTTTTTAGCAAGAAACTTATAATGGAAAAATTCTCAGCATTCTCCTATGGGTTGTCTCATACAAATATAAAGCCCATCGAGTCATACACTGTTGTGCACTAGAAGTTCAACGACCCAAAGACTTTTATTCTTTGGCATGACAAGCTTGGTCACCATAGGTCCTCAGTGATGCGGAGAATCATAGAACACTCACATGGGCATCCACTAAAGAACTAAAATATTCTTTTGTCAATGAATACCCATGTGCTACTTACTCACAAGGTAAATTGATAGTCAAACCATCCTTTAGCAAAGTCACATTTGAGTCACCGATCTTCTTAAAAAGAATACATGGGGACATATGTAGACTTATCCATCCACCATGTGGACCTTTCCATTACTTTATGGTCTTAATAGATGCCTCTACTAGGTGGTCACATGTTTGTCTTCTTTCGACAAGAAATGTTGCATTTGCTAGGCTCCTCGCACAAATGATCAAAATACGAGCTTAGTTTCCCGATGATCCAATTAAGGCCATTAGAATTGACAACGTCGGTGACCTTTATCGAATATTGCATTTCAATTGGAATAAATATTGAGTGTCCTATTGCTCATACTTACACCCAAAAAGGTTTAGCAAAGTCCCTTATCAAATGTCTTCAATTAATAGCTCGACCTTGCTAATGTGAATAGTTGACTTACGCACGAGGACATCTTTACCATGAATCTTGATTGGTTTCATATTCGACCAGTAGCTTACCGTAAGATACTCTCTTTCACAACTTGTACTAAACGAGCAAACAAATATTTCTCACTTACGAGATCTTTGGTTGTGCGGTCTATCTCTGATGCACCTACAACACTAAATGGGTCCCCATGAAGACTTACTATGTAGGTTTGATTATTTGCTCGATCATAAGATATCTTGAGCCCTTAACAACAAATGTTTTTATAGCCTGCTTTGCGGATTGTCAATTTAATGAGAGTGTATTCCCACCATTAGGGGGAGAAAAGTCGGTTCCAGAAGAATGATGAGAAATTACTTAAAATGCATCTACAATGTCTCATTTTTATCCTTGTGCAAATAAATGTGAACTAGAAGTTCAAAGGATCATTCATTTTCAAAATCTTGCAAATCAATTACCAAATACTTTTATTGATACAAAGAAAGTGACAAAGTCACATATCTCGACTGCGAATGCTCTAGCACTAATTGATGTCCCTAAAGGACGATTAGCAAATGAGTCTAAAATACGCCTAAAGCATAGGAAACCTATTGGCTCAAAAGATATAACTCCCTAGAAGAGGAGAACATAAAGGAGACTTGATATCCCTAAAGAGGTACATAATGAACAAAAGGTCCTTTTAGAGGCATATTATAAACAAAAAGTCCCTGAAGAGGTTTATGGTGAACAAGAGGCCCTTGTAGAGGCATATATTGAACAAGAAACCCTTGAAGAGGTTCGAGATAAAGAAATAGCCTTTGAAGAGGCAAAGGTACATGCAAATTATGAGATCTCAATAAATTATGTGCACAATAGAGAAAAATGGGATCGAAATAAAGTTATCAATAATATATTTGCTTTCCAAGTGGCCTTAGACATCATAAAAAAAGATGAAGATCCCGAACCATAAAATATGGAAGAATGTTGACATAGAAATGATGGACCAAAATCGAAAGAAGCTATGCAGGCATAATTAAACTCGTTAATAAAACGAGAAGTTTTTGGGCCTGTAGTCTAAACACCTAAAGGTGTAAAGCCTATTGGGTACAAATGGGTATTTATATGAAAGCACAATGAAAATAATGAGATCATAAGATCTAAAGCACGATTAGTAGCATAAGGTGTCTCTCAGAGACTTGGTATTGACTACGAGGAAACATATTCTCCTGTCATGGATGCAATTACTATTCTCTTTTTAATAAGCTTAGCAGTCTTTGTAGGACTACATATGTGTCTCATGGATGTCATCACAACTTATCTATATGGATCCATAGATAATGACATATATATGAAAATCCCTGAAGGATATAAATTGCTTGAAGCAAATAATACAAAGCCTCGTAGTATGTGCTCAATCAAATTACAACGATCTCTATATGGATTAAAAGCGATCGGGCATATGGGTACAATCACATTAGCAGTATTTATTGAAAGAAGGTATGTAAACAACCCATATACCCGTACATCTTTATCGAAATCGAAACCCAGTTTGTAATTATTCTACGTGTATGTTGATGATTTAAATCTTGTTGGGACTCTTGAAGAGCTCACAAGAACAAAAAAAATATTTGAAAAAGGAATTTGAGATGAAAGATCATGGGAATTTTTTTTTTTGTCTTGGCTTGCATATTGAGTATTTCCCTACTAGAGTTTTGATTCACCAATGGCAAATATACTAAGAAAATCTTAAAATTCTTTTAACCCTTTAAGTTCTTCAATGGTTGCCTGTTCACTTGACATGAAAAAAGACTCATTTTGTCCTTGAGAAAAGGGTGAAGAATTACTTGGTCCTAAAGCACCATATCTTAGTGCCATTGGTGCACATATGTATTTTGCTAACTGTACTCGCCAGGATATTGCTTTTTCTATCAATTTATTAGCTAGATACAGTTCTGCTCCAACTCAAAGAGATTAGAATGGTATCAAGTATATATTACGCTACCTCAAAGGAACAACTTGTATGAGTATATTTTACTCAAAGGAATCAAAGTAGCAATTCCTTAGATATGTTGATGCAGGATACCTTACAGATCAACATAAAGCCAGATCACAAACAGGGTATGTGTTTAATTGTAATGGAACTGCTATTTCATGGAGATCTTTTAAACAGACAATGGTGACTACATCATCGAATTATTAAGAGATTATAGAAATTCACAAAGCAAGTTGTGAATGTATATGACTAAGATCAATGATTCAACATATCCAAGAATCATGCGGACTCCCCTCTATAAACGATAGTCCGACAACATATTTGAAGATACTACATGCATTGCATAGATCAAAGGAGGTTATATCAAGTGAGATGGAACTAAAAACATTTCTCCAAAGTTCTTTTATACACATGAACTCTAGAAGAGTGGTGAAAACGATATTCAACAAATATGCTCAAATGATAATCTAGAATACTTATTCACAAAGTCATTTCCAACCTCAACATTTGGGAAACTAATATACAAGATTGGAATGCGCGAACTAAAGGACATTGACATGAAGGGGAGTATGCTTACTGTACTCTTTTTCCCTTCGTTTAGGTTTTGTCCCACTGGGTTTTATTGACAATGTTTTTAACAAGACAATCCTAACAGAATAAAAGCAATTAACAATATCATAAGAATATTGTACTATTTTTCCTTCACTAGGTTTTATCCCACTGGGTTTTACTAGCAAGGTTTTAATTAGGCATATTCTTTATAATGGTCATTCAAGGGGGAATGTTATAAATCGATGCATTGTATGGTGAATGACCAAATTCATTGAGGCTATTATGAATTTCCTTTATGAACTTCAATTACAAGCCTCCTTTATGAATTCCATTCATAAGATTCATGTATCATTTGATTCAAGAAGCCTATAAAAGGCTTCGTACCCTTTGTATAGTGGCATACTAATGAGAAAGAAGTACTTTCATCTATCTCTCTTCTTTTCTCTCTCTCTCCTCTCTCTCTCATTCTGTTTCTCTCTTTTTAATTCTTTCTCACTAGTTCTTTCCCTCGTATGCAAGCAAGAAACATATTCATCTTAGTTTGCATTTTATAATGCTTTTTATAACATATATATATATATATATATATATTGAATAAGAAAATAATGATAATATTTGAAGTAGATACTACAGTTTACAAAATATAGATTAATATAATAATAATGAAGCATGTTTTATTTTGTGAATAACAAATAATAAAAATAGTAATTTATAGTTGATGCTTATTTTATTAAAATAAGTTTAAAACTATTGGTGATTTTTGTGAATTTCACTTCAACATACATAATGACAATTAGAAAAATGTACGGGTGTGCTACAAAATTAAAGCGTTGTCAAACTAATAATGCGCCGAAAATCAAACTTTTGATCAAACGAAAAATTAGATTCATTGGCTCCCTTGATAGTTCCCCAGAATCTATGTAAAAATGCCACAATGAATAAATTGAAGAAAATAAAATGAAAGCTGGAGCGATTGTTGTATTTCACTAGGAAAACTAAAATGAAGGAATTGATGTAGAAGTTGCCAGAAAAAATTTCTGCATTTCACTGGCAAAACTGAATGCCAAAGTACTATAGAAATAAAAAAATCTAGAAAAATTTGATGAGTCCTAAACTCATCTATTTTTAATCCATTTTTATGGCATATTTCTAGAAGTTTATGATTCATTTTAATGTTGAATTATGGAATATTTACCAACTTTATGTTTTGCAAGTTTTAATGAAAAAGAGACAATTCCAGCAAGAAAAGCAGAAAAAATGGCCAAGGCAGAAATGTCGCGACATAATCTCAATAGAACTAGGAGAAGCTATGTTGCAACAAGCAACGTTATGTCCAAACAAAAATCAAGCTGACCTCAAGCCCGAAACGAAGATTGTGGCGACATCGCATAACTCTGTCGCGAAATAATATGAGAGAGATTGATTGAAAATTGTTGCGACAAAGAAGTGAGTGTTGAGACATAAAGGATGTCAAAAGACAAAACTTTTTCGCGACAAGGGATTTGTATGTCGCGACATTGCTGGAGAAGTTCTTGAAGAAGAATATCGCGAAATTCCTTGCTCTGTTAGGACATTGAACAAGGCAAATGGCAGTGGAACTTTGTCGTGACATTTCACAACTCTGTCGCAATATAAAGAACTGAAGATGGCAAAAAAGCTTTGTCGCGACAAAAGACAACTATGTTGCGACAAAAAATTCAGAGTCATCATTGAAAGGCAAGAAGACTTTGTCATGACAGAGAAGTTTTATGTCGCGACGAACATAACATAAGTTTGAGATGAATTCTGTCACGACAAAGACATCTATTATCGTGACAAAAGTTGAGAAGAATTACAAGACAAATGTTGCGACAAAAATTCTTTCTTGATCTGATAGGCTGAAGGCGAGAAATCTTTAATAGCCCTGATGATTGAAAAGTTTTTGAACCTGATATTTGCAACATTATTAGCTCTATCGTGACAATGATCAAGCAATGACAGTAGAGTTTTGTCTCAATAATCAAATTTATATCGCGACAATAAAAGCAGAGTAAGAGATTTCTATCGCGACAAAAGAAAATTATGTCGCGACAGAAAATGGAAGAGAAATGAGACAAGCCAAGACAAGTTAGTCGTGACAAAGATTTCAATGTTGCAACAAACATTTAAACCAACGACAAAGATCAAAGAAGGAAATATGTCGCGACATCTTTAAAGTTTGTTGCAACATAGAGTTTAGTCTCAATAATGCAAGACAACAAGACTATGTAGGAATAGCGAAGAAAGATTTATGTGTGATAACAACAACATGCAGTTGTGAAACTCTATCGCGTGAGAAATTATTGTCATGACAAGGCGGAGAAGAACCCCTCACATTTACCCCCAGGGAATGTCACAACATAAGCAGATTGTGTGACAAAGTGGAAGAGCTAAAAGCGAAAATATTGTTGTGAGCAAAGGGATTTATGTGCTTGACATTTTTGAGACTGTGAGAATGAGAAAAATTAGTTTGCAACAAAGTTTTTATGTCCCGACGCAAGACACTCATGTCGCGACAATCACTAGAAAACTTTAGCAGAACTATGTCGCGACATTGTCAAATTATGTCGCGATAGAATCTGAAAGAAGCCTGAAATTATGTGGTAATGACTGAAGCCACGATAAAAGTGGGAATAAAAGATGACAACCATGTCACGACAAGCAACCAATTGGGCGAAATTTTTGGGGATCCACAATTTTGCCTTGAAGTGCGGCCAATCATTTGAAAAATCTATAAATAGAAGCATCGGGACCTTTGTCTAAAATTTTTCAAACGGGAACCACGGGTAAGTGGAACTCTTTTGTATATCTGTTTTGTTTATTTTTATTTTTATTTTCTTTTATTTCTTTTTCGTCAATTTTGTTTTAGCTTAACATTTTAGTTAGTTCTTTTGGGGATTGAACAGTCAACTGGTGTGAAGTTTCGAGCTAGTTTCATTGTAAAATTTTAGTTTTCATTACTGTTTGACTTGAATGGAATTTGGAAATTTTCCAGAGTTCATTTATTTCAGTTCGCTTTCAAATTCTATGAATTTTCCTGATTAGTTAGTCATTGTTATTTGTAATCTAGTTTTGAAAGACTGAGCTCCATTGGGAATGGATTGATGTTGATTATTATTTTAGATCAACGAAAAGAATAATATAGTTTGAAATCTAAATTTGTTAATTGGTATTTGTTCTTGAGAGCTGTTGTTAGAATATTAATAGGCATTATTGTACCTAGAAAAGGAGGCGTATCTTGCTCGATTTTGGGAAGCCTGCGAGTGACAAAGTGGAGATTCTTGAGAGTATGGAGCAATTACTTCGGGGTATGTTACACTAATATTATGGAACTAATGAACTCTTAAAGATTACTTCGATAGATCACTAACTTACTCATGGTGTGAGATGGTTGGATGATGTATGAATTTAATTGATAAGAGGTTTCTCCTCTATCTGATGAAAGAATCTTGATCTTGTGTTAGCATAGATCTAATCAAGGAGATAGAGAATTTTATTATATTCGATGGATGAGTTACCAATTAGATTTGAGAAGGATTACTCAATATCCTGTCTATAAGGTGCAAGAATTCTTCAGTCCTATGATTTGAGTGTGAAGTAGTGCAAAAAAAAAAAAACCCAGATCTTAGAAAGAGGTTTATATTTTACAAGTAACTTATTAGACTCATGTATTTGAAAGGAACATAGATCTCTAATTAGTTAAATGTATGGTGCATGGAGAAATCCAAACTATACTACCTTGCATCTTTGACAAGTTTAGATTTCAAACTAATGGCTGAACAATGTTATAAAATGAAACATAAATTTATAATTGCTCACTGATCTATTTCCCAGTGTTAACTTACCTAATGAACTTTCCAATCCAATTATTTTGAATTCTTTACATATAGTTATAAGATTTTATTTAGTTTTTACTTTTCCTTAGTTTAAACGAATCACTTTTAACTTTAGTTTCAACTAGCAAGGATCTTAGTAGATATAAGGGGGTAATTGATGTTTAGATTTTTCATCAATCCTCATGGGAATGATATCTGGACTTAAATCCACTTTTATTACTTGTATGACCTGTGCACTTGGAGTGATCTAGACCAAAACACATTTTCAAATGGAGCCTTCTCTTCCAAGGAAAACAACATATTTTATATATTTAGTTAGTCAACAAGTTTTTGGTGTTTTTACCGGGAACTGAATAGTCTTTGGTTGCAGTGCTAATTACTTGGTCAATTTGATCTTAAAAAAATTATACTTGAATGAATAAATTTCTAGAAGTGATTCATTGTTGTTGATTGATCGGTTGTTGGTCCCTTCCTCTTAAGAGCTCTCCTTTTATAGGAGTCCTTGAATAACTGTCTAAGTTCTTCACTTTCGCACTTTTCTCCACTACCCCACTTCCTCAAGTGACTGCCCACATCTCCTTTAAGGAGGTTTGCTCCCCAAGTTTTCTCAACTACCTCAAATAATTGCCCACATTTAACACCATGTTGGAGCTTTTGAAAAAAAGTCTTGTTGAACTCATAAATTTTAAAAATTTTTAGAAATATCATTAGTTTTATATGGGCTTACTCAAATGGATCGAAGTCCATATCTCTTGGAACACACTCATGGGCTTGGGCTCAGGCCTAAATACAATTTGTGGATTAGGCGAATTTTGAGTGGGGTGTAAACGAAAACAAACCAAACTTATCATTATTATAAAGATGCAAATAGTTAAAACTTTTTTTCTTACATACGTGGTACCTCAGTGAGTGTTGATAAAGTATTTCATACCAAGGTAAGAATAAAAATGGTTATATTTATCGTGAATCCCTTGCGTTAAATCTCGAATTAATTTAGAATCCACATAATGTAAAAACTCAGAAACATTATAATTACACTCGGCTATCTACCAATTAAAAATTTTTAAAGGTTTTTCAAATTTTTTTTTATCTAAAATTCATCAGCTCACAATTTCTATTTTAAAAGAAAAAATTGTTTCTACCATTTTGTAATAACTTTTCTCTTTGTATGTTGGTTTAGGAAACTGCTTTAGAACGGTTAAGGTATAAGAAAATCCTAGTTTTCTTTCCACTTTCTCTTCTTCCTTCTATAATCACTCGTCTTTCTTAAGCAACGGGGGTAATGCGACAGCACAACTTAAATCCATCCTACATCTCTTTTTTTAGTTTATCTCTCAATAAAGTGATTATTCCAAAAAGATTTAAGTATTTTCTAGTTTTTTTTTTTTTTTGTGTTGTCCTCGTCTTATTGTGGTATTTGTTTGTCATCAACTTGTTACAATGGGGTGTTTTTCCTCGTCTTGTTGTAGAACTTTATTTTTATGAGGGCGATTTAGACATTAAGCAGGTTCGATCGGTCGAATGATTATGAGTCATCCAGTGCGTTGAAGAACATGTGTGTCAAATATTCTATTACTATATTATAAATTTGGCAGTGTAGGTTATACTGATTTATTATATTATTAACCTAGAAATTTAGCTACCCTTTAAGGTTTTAGAAATTTGTATCTTGATCTATCGAGTATATTGGAAGTTTGAATCAATAAAATGTTTTTGTTTAAAAAAGAAATTGCACTTTAGAAAAACAACAATACAGAATAGCAAAAATAAATAAATGATGAGTAAAAAGACCAAATGTTTTACAGGACTTACATCTTAATTTTGCAATGGAGGAGATGGAATGTGGGAATAGGGTGAATGAAGAAGATTAAGAAATTATAATCATTCCTGTAACTAGCGGAATTTCAGACCAGGTAGAATGTCACGGTGAGGGATGTCAAGTAGGAATAGGGCTTCCTTAGAATTGGTACAAAGATAACCACTTATTGTGCTTCAGGCACTACTTGTTAACCAACTGGTCTTGCATTGTGATTTTTCATCAATAGTTGGTTATGTTTTTCTGCCATCAGTAATGTATAAATTAGTTCAGAATGCGTAGCAAAGTCTTGGCCTTGTATTGCTACTGGAGTACAAGATCGCTAGCATGGAAAGTTGATAGTGTCTTTTCTATTAGTTTAGTATCTGTAATGTTATGTTTACAAAGCTTCAACTGTGAGACCATGTAGTCTAGGGCTGAGTTATATTCTGTCACATATTTAAAATCTTGGAATCGTAGGTTCAACGGTCATGTTGTGGCAAGGATGATGTTTTGTTTATTGATGAAAGCTATCCTTCAGGGATTGCCATAAAATAAGCGGATATTTTTCAATAAGATATTTATTTTTGAGGTCTTGGTTGAGGTGATGGCGGAGGAAAATCAATGCTTTTGTGATTGTCTAATTTTATACATTGACCAAAAAAAAAAAAAAAAACAGACTAATAGTTGAAAACCAAATCAACTTAATATGATGAAGTCATTAAGAGCCAAACTTCTGGTACCACAACCAGGAACTAATCAGTTCTTTTGGCAACGACGCCAAAAACTTGTAAAGACTTACTGAAGAAATAAATATATTGTTTGCCTTTTAATGAGTTTCAATTGAAAATGTTTTAATTGAAATGCAAGTGCACGAGGTCATTCAAGTAATAAAAGTGGATTTAAGTCAGTTATAAGTTTCCCACGAGGATTGATATCAAACATCATTATCTACTCAAGATCTGCTATTTGAACTTCAAAGTTAAAAATGGTTTTGCTTTAACTAATAGAAAGCTAAAATGACATAAAGTTCCATAATTGTGTAAAAAAATTTAAATAATTAGTTTAGGACTGAGGTAAGTTAACTTGGGTGTTTAGATCAGTGTACAATTATCAATTTCTACATCATTTTTATAACATAGCTCAAACATTAGTTTGAAATCTGAACTTGTAAAAGATGCAAAATAGTATAGTTTGGATTTCTCCATTTGTAACACCCCGAAATATACCCTAGTTTTTTTCAACATGTTTAGGGTATTTTGTAGGTATGAATTGAAGTTTTCATAAATTAAATGTGAAAAATGGAAATTTAGAAACCCGAAAATGGTACAAGATAGAAGGACAAAAGTGTAATTTGGACTTAAAAGTCATAAGTTAATAGGATTAGAGGCCAAAATAAAATAATGGGAAATTGAAATACAAATGGTCAAGAGTTGGAGGACAAAAAGGCAAATAAGAGAAACTTTAAGTATAAATGAGGAGGAGACCAAAAAAATAGCTCTGTTTTTGGTCCTGACAAACTCTGAGGAAGAAGAGGAAGAGGAAGAGGAAGAAGAGGAAGGAAGAGAGAAATCAAGCAAAGGTATGGATCTTTAAAGTTTGGTATGGAATTTGAGTATGAAATAGTAAGATTTTGTCCAAAAACTACTTGGGTATGGATTGCTAGGGATTTCTTTGGACATTAATTTGGTTCCATTTTCTAGGGTTTTGTTAGGAATACCTCCTAGCTTTCACAGATTTAAGGAAGTTGGGTTGAAATCCTACTTGATAATTATTAGATATGGAATCCTTCACAATTCCAAGGTTTTGTAGAGTTGGGTGAACTTGGGTATGAATCCTTGGATTCTTTGGCTAATTAAAGTGTTTGTGGAGTTGTTTGGAGGATTAGTGTTAATTTTTTTTATGAAGGATGGAATAGAAGAGAATTATGGAAGAAAGTGCTTGAATAATGGTGGTCTGCCATTTCTAGAGCAGAAGATCGGAGACGTCTGGGTACCTTCGTCATGATGATAAATCATTCCGATACCACCTGAGCTTGATGCAGGTATCGCCCTCCAGAATCGGTTGATGCCAGTCGCGGTACGAGCAGCGAAGTCTGGTACCCGCGCTGGTTCTTCTTGACCCATGTTTTTGGTATTTTTTGCATAATTAAGCTATAGTACGCATCTGGAGTATTGGAACTCTAATAAATGATTAACAGGGGTTAAGATAAGAAAAAAGTAAGTGAAAAATGTACCGTGCCTCACCGCCTCGGCGAAGCTTCTCTTTGCCTCGGCGAGTTCCATGTGGGCAAACTTCATGCCCTACAATAAGATAGGAAGTTTCTGAATACATATAATTGTAGGAATGCCAAAGACCAGGTATTAAATTACACGACACTTTTGTTACGTGGGCAGACATGTATAGTACTTTGGTACTCCCGATTGAGTCTTTGACGACACTCTGACCTAACCGGCACATTAGTACTTGATTCTCGTTTGAATGCCGGTACTCGATTAGTGTGGCGACACTCTGTTAGTGCCGGCACTCTGCTGACGATATACGACACTCGATCTTATCTTGTACCTTAGGTGCTTATTGTCTTGTGTCCTACTCATTCGTATTCTTGGTCTCGGCAAAATCATTGAGTGCAGGATAGACTTGAATAAAGAATAAGAATAAAGTCTGATCTTACCCTCACGGGTACCTGTATCTGATGCAGCGAGTACCTCTTGGTATACGTATCCGAAATATAAGAAATAAGCTCTGTAACTCCTACGGGAGATCTGAACAAGCATAAAATTGCTACGAGTACCAGTATGAGTTCTATGGGAGATCCGAATAAGCATAAGTCTGTTATATGCATAAGTAATTATATAAGTTCATTTTATGAATGCATGAATATTTTGATATCTATTATTGTTATATGCTCACTATAAATGTGTATAATCAAATTACCTATGTTCCTACGAAGCGTAAAGCTTAGCACGAGTTTTTAATCCGTGTAGGTACAGAAGAAGGAGACAGTGATATTCCGCATTCTGCTGGGCCAGCACATGAGTAGGAGTTCATCATTGTAGATTCCGCGCTTTGATCATGTAAATGGAATATATAGTTTTGTATATGTAAATGGGACTTAGGACTGTATGTATATGACCTTTATGTACTCCCTCACGATTGGTAGTTTTATTTTGTACTTTTGTATATAACATGTTAATACAGTTATGAACTTGTTTCAATGTTTGATAAAGCGGATAAGATCCCGGTCTTTCGGTCTCGCACACAGAACTCGGTTCGGATCCTTGATAAGTGGGACGGGGAGATCGGGCATGACACTATCAACCATACATTTCACTAATTAGAAATCCATATTCCTTTTGGATACATGAGTCTAATAAGTTACTTGTAGAATAGAAACCTCTTTCTAAAATCTGGGTATTTTTCCTTTTTAGTACTTTACACCCAAATCTTAGGACTGAATAATTCTTGCCCCTATAAACAGGATATTACAAGCCTCTTCTAATCTAATTGGTAACTCATCCATCGAATATGATAAAATTCTCTATCTTCTTGATTGGATCTCTGCTAACAAGGGATCAAGATCCTTCCATCAGATTCAGGAGAAACCTCTCATCAATTAAATTGGTACATCATCCAACTATCCTCACACCATGAGTAAGTTAGTGATCTATCGAAGTAATCTTTAAGAGTTCATTAGTTCCATAATATTAGTCTAACATTGTCACTTGAATCCCGGTCAGATCCGATTAGGATCCAGAGCGATTCGAACTGTAATTCGTAAACTAGGACTCTTTACCTGAATTTTTTTTTTTTTTAAACCGAACTTGTACCTGTGGGTTATGGGCCCACATCTTACCATTGAATCAATTATCATATACATATCAAAAGAACTACCACGAGTGGTGTCCTCAAAATCTATACACATTTGCTCCGAGTCCCATTTACGATACAAAAGCTGGCACTTTTACATTTACGGTCGAGCACGGAACCTACATGTAGTGAACCACTTACAGAATGTGTTGGCTAGGCGTATGCGGAAGTCTTCGGATGTCTTCTTACGTACTTTACACGGATTAAAACCCGTGCTAAGCTTTTACAGCTTAATTAGAAACATATGTCTTATGCATATACACATTTAACATAAAACAATAACAAATAATATAAATTTCATGCATTTATATTATGAATTTATCTGAGTACTTCTTCTTATATGAGGGCTTACGCTTCAGTCGGATCTCCCGTAGGAGTTACAGAGCTTATTCTTATGCAGAACTTATGCTTATAACAAACTTATGTTTATTCGGGACTCCCGTAGGAGCTACAGATCTTATCCTTATTCAGAACTTATACTTATAACAGACTTATGTTTATTCGGGACTCCCGTAGGAGCTACAGATCTTATCCTTATTCAGAACTTATACTTATAACAGACTTATGTTTATTCGGGACTCCCGTAGGAATTCTGAGTGTCTGATTCTGAGGCCACCCCCACGTAGGTACTACAGAACTTAATCAGATACAAAAGTACCCGTAGGCACTACAGAGCTTAATCAGATACAGAAGTACCCGTAGGTACTACAGAACTTATACTTATTCTGGTATTTCGGATCTTATACGTGTATTACAGAACATATACTTGTCTTACGGATCTTATACTTGTTTTACAGAACTTATTCTAGGCTTTCGGATCTTATACTTGTACTACGGAGCATATCCTTGTACTTTGGATCTTATACGGAGCTTATTCTCGTATTTCGGATACGGAAGTACCTATAGGTCTTGCGAACATTATACTTGTACAAAAGTACCATGGGGCCTCTTGGACTTATACTTATCTTACGGATCGTATACTCGTAGGTACTACGAACTTATACCGGAACTTATGCTTATTTGCGGATCTGGGATTGCCCGTGGAGTGCTTCCTGAGCTGTCGGATCTGGAGTGCTAGATTTTCTGAGGAACTTGATGAAATACGAGTGCATTAGGTACTCTGAGCCCAATCGGATCGGTACCACGTGGGTACTACGAGAACTAAGCGACGAGGGACTTAATCAAAGAGACGGAACTTATTCGAATCTGAGGTACCGTGGAATGCTTCTGAACCATCGAGAGACGAGGAGTTAATGGAAGCCAGGCTTATTCGGTCTGGGATTGCAGTAGGTGGAACTGACCAGTCTGGGAGTACCCGTGGGTACTCTGAGAACAATATCGAGAGACGAGGAGTTAATCGGAGATGGGAACTTAATCGAGGCAGAACTTATTCAGATACGGGAGTACGAGTAGTACTCTGAGCAATAAGATCTGAGGGAGTACCCATGTGGGTACTCTGAGAACTATATCGAGAGACGGGGAGTTAATCGAGACAGAACTTATTCGGATACAAGAGTACCGTAGGTACTACGAGAACCATCGAAGACGGGACTTAATGAAGTGAGAACTTATTCGAATCTGGCGGGAGTACCCATGAATTTTCTGAGAACTAAATCAGTGAGTTAATCGAGCCAAACTTATTCGGATCTGAGGTACCGTGGGTACTCTGAGAACTTATCTGAGAGGTACATTCAGATCTTACTCTTATTCTTTATTCAGAGTCTTATCATATAGCTGTTTGACTTCCTAGACCAGTAATACTGAATGAGTAGGACATAACACAATAAGTACCAGAAGATACTATACAATACGGAGTGTCGTGTTAGCCTTGTCGGGACCCGGGAGTGCGTGGCATTTAATGAGACGAAGTGTCGTAGCACTAATCGGGACAGGAGTGCCGTAGCACTAATCAGGAGTACCGAAGTACTAATCAGGAGTGCGAGCACTAATGAGTGCCGAGTACTAATGTCGAGGAGTCTTGAAACACTAATCAAGATGTAGGAAGTACTAATCAAAGTCTTAAGAACACTAACAAAATAAAGTCTTGTCGGAGACGAGGAAGTCTTGTGTCATTTAATAAGCGGTCTTAGGCAGTTTACAATTATATGGTCGGTAACTTACTATCTTATAATAGGGACATTCTTAGCTTCATTGTTTGTTCATGACATATTATATTTCATGTTCATGGTCACGTTTCAGTTCGTTTTCATAACCCATGTCATATTTATGTTTCATGAACACAGCTATGCACTTTGCATTTCCTATATTTTTCACGTTACTATTACATATGGCATTTCATATACTTGTACAGTATAATTTTCATGTATTACATCATTCACGCCATTATAGTCCCCCATGATCTATTTAACGTAGAAATTGAAATCATTCCAATCCCGGATCATCCAAACTCAAGTATGGCATTTTCATGCCAACTAGGTAGTTCCCAGTTTACGAGGAACAGTGTGAAATAAGTATTTGTGCTCGCTAGAAGCTAAGGTGTGGGTTCTATTCCAAGCTGGAATCACCCAATTCGAATCTGGGAACTCAAGATACGTCCGAAACAACTCGGGTTACTCTATGTTCAAACTGATGCGGGGTGGATTACATGGCCTCCCCCCCATGGGTGAATTTTTGGGCCTTATGAATTTGACAATGTCTATTTCTTTATTTTGGTTCTCCTTGAAGTCTATTTTAATTGGCCATGAATCATCCGTCGGGGATAGAAATGAGCAAGTTATGGCCAAAATCTGGCGGAGTCGGCCGACAGAGTGGGGTGTCTGGGGTACACCTCTAACGTGTGCCGGTGCCGTTTGGCTCATAAATGACCCGAGAACCCAAAGTGTCTGCGATGCACAGACTCCCGGGGTGTACCGGTACACTTCCTGGCAATGCTAGAATGTGTGTTTTTCTCACATTTTCATACTTTACTACCAATTCAACTCTGTACTTCAAACACACATCAAAAACCATTTCCAAATTCACCTTGGAATCTCTTTTCTATTCAAATTCATCTTTCAATTACATATCTTTCTTCAAACTTCTTTCATGAATTCCTCAAATCATTCTAATATGGGTTATGACCCATATACAAACCAAACATGATGATTAGTTAGGGTTGTTCCTAAACACCTTCGATTACTCTCAATTAACCATGAATCCATCCTCAGGAAAGTTCATAACTATCTTGTGCCATGTGGGTTCTGCCACCTTACTTTCCATAATTTTTGGGTTAAGATGAAATCTAGCAAACTGATTTGGGGACAAGCTACTAACCAACCAAGCATGGAAATTCATACATAATCTCATAGAATCCATAATCAAGGTTAGTTTCCATACCTTGGCTTGCTTGGCTTCTCTTCTTCTTCTCTTCCTCTTCCTCTTCTTCTCTCTTCTCTCCTTCTCTTCTCTCCCTCTCTACGGTTCTCCCTCTTTTTGGAGACCAAATTTGGTCTTCACTTATCCCATGTGGGTTTATTAGCCATGTTTGGCCTTTAAATAAAAGCCATTTTGGGTTCTTTTCTTTATTTGCTTTTAAGCCCATAGCTCTCATTCTATTTATAAATAAACTTTCTTTATTTCATTTTGGCCTCGGAAACTCATCCAATTCATATCGTTTAGGCCCCTTTTTAGACAATTTATAATTTTGTCCTTAATTCTTGTAAATTTCCGGGTCTCTCGTTTCCATGTTTCGCATTTAACTCACGAAACATTCAAATTACACTGACAAAATACCCTAAACATGTCGAAAACTGCTAGGGTATATTTTGGGGTGTTACAAACATAAAGTAACTGCTCCATACTATTAGGAATCTCCGTTTCTGTGTTACTTAAAGGGCTTCCTAAGTCGAGCAAGATCTGATTATTTTGATTACACCTCTTAATATTACGAACAAGTATTTCCAGATCATTTCCAAATAAATAAATTCAAGATTTCGAACTATGACATTCTTTTAAGTTGAAGCGAGAAAACAATCTTTGTCAATCCCGAGATAGAGCTTAGTCTTTCAAAGCGGATTACAACTAACGTGACTAGATGATCAGAAAATTCATTGAGGTAAAGGCTGAATTAAATGAACTCTGAAATTTTCCAAATTCATTCAAGTCGAACTGATATGAAAGTGAAATTTTACAATGAACCCAACTCAAAACTTCACACCAGATCACTGTTCAATCCCAAAAAGAACTAACTAAAATGCTAATCTAAAACTACCTAAAAGAAAAGAAAAATAATATAGAAGGGAGTTGCAGCTACCAAGATGTTCTTGGTTTGGCGGAAGCTGCACATAGTGCCCTAGATGCGTCTATTTATAGATTTTCAAATGATGGGCCGCACTTTTAGGCACAATTTGTGGATCCCCAAAAATTTAGGCCTAATTTGTAGCTTTGTCACGACTTTGAAAATCTTGCCGCGACATAGTTTTCATCTCTGTTTCCTAGCTCTTGTTGTGGCTTCCCGTTTTTTGTCGCGACATGATTTTAGGATTTCTTCTTAGATTCTGTCATGATAAACTTTGATAGTGTCGTGACATAGTTCTGCTGAAGTTGTCTAGTTTATGTCACAACATGAATGTCTTGTGTCGCAACATAAAAACCTGGTTGCAACACAACTTGTCATTTTCTGCTGTTCTGAATTTAGTCGTGACCTAAATTTCCTTGTCGCGACAATCTTATGTTCTCTCTTCTTCATCTTTTGTCACGACAGAAGTTTCTTCCTCCAGCTCTTCAACTTTGTTGCGACGTGCATTGCTATGTTGTGAAATTCTTTTATGGTTCTTCAACCTTTGTCGCGACACTAATTTCTTTTGTCGCGACATAGTTTCTCACAGTAGCTTGGATCTGTTGTCACGATAGACTTTTTTTTTGTCACGACGGAGTCTTGTTAGCTTGCACTATTGAGAATGAACTCTGTGTCATGACAAACTCTGAAGATGTCGTGACATATTTTCTTCTTTAAGCTTTGTCACTGGCTGAACTATTTGTTGCAACATTGAAATCTTTGTCGTGATAAACTTATCTTGGTTGGTCTCATGTCTCTTCCATTTTTTGTCGCGACATAAAACTTCTCAACTTACTCAACAACTTTTATTGTCACGACATAATCTTCTTTTGTTATGATAAAGAATTCTTCCTTTGAGTTCTTTACTATTTCGCAACATTCTTCTTGTAATTCTTCTCAACTTCTGTCATGACGGTAGTCGTCTTTATCGCAACAGAGTTCACTTCATTGTTGACTCTGAATGTTGTGTCACGACATACATTTCTTATGTCACTACATATAATCTACCTTGGTCTTGTCATAAGTTGAAATGTCTGTTGCAACATAGAAAACTCTGTCACAGGCACATTGTCTTGACCTGTCTCATTGTTTTTCCATTTTCTGTCGTGACAGAGATTTCTTTTGTCATGGCAAAGTTCATATGATATCTTCATTTCTTTACATCGTGACAAGGTGTGAGATCAGTGACTAAATTCACTTGCCATTTGCTTGATCAGTAATCGCGATAAGAGTGAGAATGCCGACATTCTTCTTCATGAGCTTCTCTAGCTTTGTCATGATATAAAAATCCATTGTCATGACCAGAAATGATCGATCCACATCTAAATTTTGTCTGCTGATCTTCATTTCTAGCTTGAGTTTAGCTTGATCCTTGTTACGACATAACTCCTGCTATATTTATTGGGATTCTGTCGCGACATTATGACACTATGTCGCGACAGAGAACATTTTTTTTGCTTTTCTTGTTAGAATGATCTCTTTTTCCTTTAAAACCTGCAAAATAAAAATTTGGTGAATATTCCATAATTTAGCATTAAAATGAATCATAAACTTCTAAAAACATGCCAGAAAAATTGATTAAAAATATATGAGTTTAGGAATCATCAAATTCCCCTAAACTTAAGGTTTTTCTTGTCCCCAAGCAATGAAAAGAAAATTTTGTTTGTCATCAAACAATTTAGCTTTTATTTTTAAGGATATTTTTCTGTTGAATCAATAATTTTGTAGGAAACATAGTGTGGATGCTACCCGATCCATGTGCTGACTTGACTTGCTATTAATAGAAAAAAATGAGTTGATTTTCAAGCTTTGGAAAATCCATCCCGAGTGAGGAGCAGTTTTGTTTGGTGTCACCACTTACTTTTTATTTTTATTTTTATTTTTTTTAAATGGGGAAAATGAAGTAAAAACAAAAACCTCTCATTAACTCTAGTAAGGAAAAAGCAATCCATGAAAACTAGGTTTCTGGGTTCGGGGATCAGGTTACCTATTAGGAAGGTACCCCATGTGAGGTAGCAACCCTTTATTAGGAAGGTACCCCATGAGAGGTAGCACCCCTCTAGGTCCGGAACTTGGTCTCTACTAATGAATTGGGTACATGGGATCATATGGGTTAATGATCAATCGATTACTTAAGCTAAACAAATGACCCCAATCACACCAACCTACTTAGTATCTAATATGCATAAACACTCGACCAAACAAAACAATGGGTGCGTAGTTGTGGTCCCTGGCCAAGCATTGCATAAGAGGTCAGTAAACAAGCTGAAATGCACCACAAACATCAAAGTCTAAACACCATGTACGCATATAAGTAGAAAATGCCAAAGCCCGAGCACACATCGGGGTCCTAGCCATGCGTAGGGGAAGGTTAATCCGCATATTTCGGACATACTATGATCTCTCAAAATTAAATATCAAAAGAAAAAGGAAGCCAAGAGAAACCATACATCGAATCTAGTACTCATTGATGCTACAACACTTGTGCAACTATACAAACATGTCTATTCATCTCAAAGAATCGGGCTCGACAAAACACTAGACTACTAGTGCTTAACTAACCACCCTTTGACCCGCATTGACCCTAACTCTTATGAATCCAAAATGGGACCACATTAACTTGAACTAAAGCCCATTTCAAACCCTAAACATAGTTGTACACTAGTCTGGAGTAAATGGAGCGACTCCACAGAGTCGGGCTCGATTAAACTAAAATCATGTATCCACACAAAAAAAAAAAACTAGAAACTGGTTGATTCATTTTCCAAACTAGTCGAGACAATTGAGAAAAAAATATCAAATTTTGTTAGAACATTCCTCATAGAGTAAGGAACGCAAAACAAGAAACTATGTATGATTCCAACTTTGGATGAGTAAGAAGTGACACGAACAATGCAAAGTACCCTAATTGTTGTTCTTGAAAACAAAACCTAATGAACCAACTGGCCAAGCTGGTTGAGAACAGTTCCCAAAATTTTTCAAAACATTCCTTAAAGATTAAGGAATCCAAAAATAAATAAAAATAAACGGTGTACAATTCCGACTCCGAATGAGTGAGAACTGACCCAAACAATGCCTAATGCCATAAATGTTGTTCTAAAAAATAGAACCTAATGAACCGGCTGATCCGGTTTCCCAATTGATTGAGCCAATTTAGAGTAGTTCTAAAAAATTTCAAAACATTCCTTACAGAGTAAGGAATCCAACAAAAAAAATGGTGTACAATTCCGACTCCAAATGAGTGAGGAGCAGCCTAAGCAATGCCTAGTGCCTAATTCTTTGTTCACGAAAATAATGTCTAATGACAGTGATCTGGTTCCCCTATTGATTGAGCAGGTTGAAGCATTCTCAAAATTTTTCAGAACATTCCTTACAAAGTAAGAAATGCAATAAAACAAACGATGTACAATTGTAACTCTAAATGAGTAATAACTGACCCAAACAATGCCTAGTACCTTAACTGTTGTTCCTGAAAACATAACCTAATGAACTAGCTAATCTGGTTCCCTAATAGGTTGGGTTGGTTAAGAAAGTTCTCAAAACTTGTCAGAACATTTCTTATAGAGTAAGGAATCCAAAAAAATAAACGGTGTACAATTCCAGCTTCGAATGAGTGAAAACTAACCCAAACATTGCCTAGTGCCCTAAATCGAGTCTGCAAACATCAAAGGCAAAGACAAGCGCAAAAGAAACGGGAGAAGCATACAACGTTCATACTTGTAGGATTCACGACTGCTTCCCCGTTGTCTTTGATGAGTAAAAAACTCATTTAATTTTTAGTCCATTTTTCTGATTTTTCTTACAATATCATTGCCTATTTTTATGCAGAAATATGTACTATTTACCAAATTTATATTTTGCAGAAATTTAAAGCAGAAGTGAAAATTCCAACAAAAATGAGAAGTGAAAGCGGATCAGGGCCCGTGATCGCGACGGAAGAATCGAGTCGCGACCAAAAGTGATGGCAAAGCAAACAAAAATTGTTGCGACATAAGAGAACTTGTTGAGACCAAGACAGGAGGAACTTCAAGGAAGATAATGTCGCGACAACGTTTTGAGGTCGTGGCCAAAAAGTAAGGCTGAATGGACTTGCAATGTCTCTCCTAAACAATTCCAGGTTGCGACAAAAATATAAGTTGGAGACTTCAATCAAGGTCGCGACCTGGAATTTATGTCGTGACAATAAGGAGCTGTATAGTTAAAAATGTTGTGACTAAGAAGTGAGGTTACGACAGGAGGGGCAAAATTGAAGTCGCGGTATATTTTTAAGGTCATGACATAAATTTCAGACAGGAAGGAAATGATTGATCCGCGACACAAATTCCACGTTGCGACGAAGCCCGATGAAAAGACAAAACAATTTTAAGTCGTAACATGAGAAAGGGAGTTGGGACCAAGGATCAGTGGTTGACAACAGAAATGAGGTCGCAACATACTTCTGAGGTCGCGACATAAAATGCAGTAGAAAACAATACAACCAAGTCTCGACATCAAATCGAGGTCGCGACAAATATTCCAAAACAAAGCAGAATAGTGAGGTTGCGACCAAAAATAGAAAAAGTGAAGGGAACTGTTGAGACTTAGAAATGAGGTTGCGACTAGATATGAAGAACGAATTGTCGTGACATACTTTCTAAAGTCAGCTACGAAATTGCGGCGAGGAAAATGGCAGTGCGCGACCTAAATTAATTGTGACAGAAAACAAGCAACCCGGCAATTTTAGTCACGACTATCTTAAAGGCGCGAACCGTGAATGGCGTCGTAGCGAAAGAGTCATGACATTGAATTGGTCGTGACATCGATTTAAGAACAGAAAATGAATTCGCAACGGAAATATCAGGTAATGACTAAATTTATGCCGTGACCATAAATCAACTTGCAACTGAAGAAACAAGTTGCGACAGAAAACATCAGGTCGCGGCTCATTATTGCGAGGCAAGAAAGAAGGTTCGCAACCGAGTTCTCTTTGCGGTCACGGCGGTAGGCAGACCAATGATAAACTTTTGAAGTCGCGACCTAAAGCAGTGAGTTGGGCCATTGATTTTAAGGAAATCCACCTGGAGCCTTAGAATCAGGCCTAATTTCTAAAAGTTATAAGTAGGCGTACATGGTTTTAGTAAAGTTCAACTTTTCTTTTTGGGAACCCAGAACGGGGGAAGAAGATAACTCATTGTATAGTTTTTAGAATAGATTTTCTTTTCTTTTCTTTTCTTTTCTTAGATTTGATCCAACGATCTGTTAGAATGTTGAAATTGGAAGCAAACTTTCAATTTCTTTACAATTTACTGCCTAAGTTTAAATGAAATCTAGACTATTTTCGGAATTCGTCTCTTCTCAGTTTATTGCAACTGCAGTAAGGTGCCCGATTTAACGGTGCTCCATTGTCGGATTATGTGTAGTTTTTCAAAGCGCGGCTTCACTAGTTTAAATTTATTGTTAGTTACACGGTCCATGCATAAAATTGGAAGGAAGTATTTGGAATTTGGGTGGAATTTATTTGATTGATGTGTCTTTTTCAATAATTGTTCCCAATAGTAGTTTCGAATACCCGTTCAAGGATTGTATCCTGCTTTGATTTCCAATAGGCCCTTTGAGTGACACAGAGATGGCGATTCCTAAGAGTTAGGAACATTCCAATTATGGGTATGTTGGACCATTATTGAAGAACTATTGAGCTCTAAGAGTTCACTTAGATAAATACGAGTTCCTCATAATTGATGTTGGAGGATTATTTATCAATTAAAATCATCGAAGATTTCACGTATCGTTGGAAAACTCTTGACCACTGTGTTAGCTATGATCTAATCAGAAAGGAGATATTCATTAGATTTTAAGGTTGAGTCATCAATCGGGTTGTAGAAATCTTGCCTGACCTTGAGGTTAGGAGTAAGAAATGCAAATCTCGAAATGGGTATATGAAGTATTGAGAAAGAAAAATGCCCCAATCTTGTAAAGAATATGTTGAATCCTAGTAAGCTGAGGACAAACCCCTGTTTTTCGAGAGAAATAGGGATATTTAATTAGTGAATAAAAGGAGAAATCCAACTTGCAATATCAGGCATCTTTGACAATTCCATATCCAAATTTAGGGTTAAGTTTAAATGGGTTATAATGCAGAAATTGACTGTTTCACGGTACTTCTTATTAGTGTTCATTTTTACAGAGAACTGATTCGGTCCAAAATAATTCTAGTTTATATATATGTATTAGCTTATTTTTAATGTCCTAAGTTGTATATGTTATCTTTAAGACAATTATTCTTTAATTTTAGTTGACAAACTTCATCATCGAGGTTCAGATAGTATGGATCTTGAGTAGTTGAGATTAGTTGATTTTGAGAATCGATCAATCTCTGTGGGAATGATATCTGGACTTACATCCAATTTTTACTACTTGTATGACCTGTGCACTTGTAGTGTCATAGACTAAACCTATTTATAATTCCAAAAACATTTAAATCAGTTTAATTCATTTTAAAGAAACTCCAGTCCAATTTGACATGGTCACAGGAAAGGTGTAAGACTCTTGTAGAGGTGTTAAATTAAGGAAGGTTTGAATCTATATAACAAGCAAAGCGGTCTTCCTTCTTTTGCCTCCAAAACCAGGGCATCCTTTATGGCTCACCGAATTTGTATTTATTGGTCTAAGTTAGGAAAGAATAATAATGACAGGAATTTTTATAGGCATCATCCACTCCCTCAAAATTTTAGGAAATCCCCTTCAAAATGTGAGAGACCACTCCCACTCGGATCTAGAGAATCTTTTTTTTTTTTTCTCATTTTTCCTTTCTTTTTCTTCTCTCACTTTTTTCCTCTTGGCTTCTTTTTGCTTGTCCCCTTCCTCTTCACGTTTTTTTGCTTGTATTTCTTCTTTTATAAACATTTGAGCTCACTCCATTTTGCACACCTTCAATCCCGAGAACTCCCCTAATCAATCTTGGACTTTCCTAGCTCCATAAACACTCCTATATTCACGAGGTTAGGAGTTGGCCACATTAACTCATTTAATTAATCAGCAAGAATCCAAAATGGACTCAAGGTGGAGTTCTGAAGCAACCAAGTAGCCCTCTTGGAGCCCCAATCGTGCCTAGGACTGATTTGGGCTTATGGACCCGGAACCAAATAGTTGGGCTCTGTGAAACCCTGAATCAGTGCTCCGTACTGATTAGCTAGGCAGGGTTGAGCCCAGGATGCGTCAGTTGACCATCTTTGAGAAATTTTTTGAAAATTTGATAGAATCTTTCTTGAATAATAAGGAATCCAAGAAAAAAATGGAGTGTGATTCCGAGTTCAGATGAGGGAGATATGACCAAAACAAGCTCGGGTGCTCCCAGGAATTCAGACTTGCTCGATAAGCGAACTTTAATTGAAATCCATTGAATCGGTATTTGGTTCCCGATTGAGTCGGTCGATTGATAAAAAATTCTTAAGAATTACCAAGGAATTCTTGATGAGTAAGGGATCAAAGAAAGAAACGATTGCATGATTTCGAGTTCGGATGAGGAGATATGATTGAAACAAGGCCCGAGTGGCGAATTCAAACATGCTTGATAGATTACGCCTAAAGCGAAACTTTGAGGACCGGTTGAGCCAGTTGGCAATTGTTTTACATTTTGACAGAATATTCCTTGGAGAACAAGGAGTCCATAAAAGAAAACGATGCATGATTTCGAGTTTGGATGAGGGAGATATAACGATGAGAATAGCCTAACACTACTCTCATTCGACATACTTCAATGAATTACGCCTGCGAAACTTTGAGGGGCCAGGTTGGGAAAATTTTTAAAATTTTGTGAATATTCCTTTGTTAGAGAACAGAGTCCGTAAAAAAAAAAAAAAAAAAAAAAGCGATTACGATTAAGAGTTTGGATGAGGGAGATATAATAGAAACAAGCCCAAGTGCTCCTTATTAGAGTAGTAACTCGATAAACTCCGATTGAGTTAAAACCACAGGAGGCCGCCTTCCTATGTACCGACCGTAACTGCCATATGCACTCGATGTACCACATACAAGCCCACTAGAGGCTCGGAGACCGACTAAGCCTAAAAGGACCCTAAACGGTGCCATATGGGGAGCGATGGGTGAGTGTGACACCAGCTGGATAAATGGAGTAGTGAGGATAAAATTGAGAATCTACACAAAGTTAGTTGTAAAATTATTTCTGAACATGTTTCCGATCTAGAATTAGGAAGATTTTCAATTAAGTTCACTAAAAAAGTCAAATAATTTCTATAGTGTAAACAATTCAATTATTCAACCATGTTTTGCGAGTTGTGATGGTCTTCTCTCATTCCTTGGTAGATTAGTTAATCTTTTGGGATATTACACAGATATCATACTTCTCCTTTAGTTTTTAAAGGCCTATATGTTTGTTTATCATATTAATCTCCACTAATATAAGCATATACCACCTTCAAAAATCAATTATAGGATCTTAGGCTACAAATCAATATATTGAACATGTAAAATTGGGTAGATAATGGGGCTGATTTAGGTTCAATTTTAACGAATTTAACACAGCTTGACAAACTTGCCTTCATATGATGTCCGGCTTTCCCATTCAATGTCAGACTTTCTAACCTCCATTTGGTTTAAAATTGCATCTGCTACGCATACTTTCTATGGTGGTATTTTTCTTCACCACATTCATACTATAAATTCTCTTCTTTATCTTAGAAGCTTTTCCACTTTTCACCTTCTATCAAGGTTTATGGAATAGTGCAATGTTTTATCTTTTTAAGTTTTCTACCACCCATGAACTTTAAGATTTGATAACTCCATACAGGGGTTGGCATTTAGAATTTTCGATGTTGAACACCCCCTAGGACTTAATTCAGCCTGGAGGAAGGCTGCAAGACACAACATTCCCACCATGACACTTTTCTTTCCCAGCTTCTTTTCCTCATTGCACTCATCTTTCTCGTCTCAATTGGTTTTACATCTCAGCCACTTATCCTTCTTTGTACTTTTCAGGAAATAATATTCCCCAAACTTGTCCTCTTCCATCATTGATGTATTTGTATGACACAATAGACACAAAAGTTCTTAATATAGGATTGTATGTTCAGGGAGGATATGGAAAAATCATTTAACTGGTTGATGATGAGATAGACTGAGCTCGGAAACGGAACTAGTGCCTTTATAACATACCTCAAATAGGGTAGGCTTTGAAAGGCTCAATCTTCGAATGGCCTATATCACTTCTTGTTAGTATTATTGTAGTATTTCACCTTGACTAATAATCTAACAGTTCTAGGACATTTAGAGATTTGGTGTGATGGAGCTGAAGATGTCCCTAACCTTACTTGATACATTTCAAAGTTACTTTTGACCATGTACGGGGTTTATCAAGATTCTTAGCTCATTTGACCTTACAAAATAGAATTACAGGTCTTATTTGTTTCCATCAATTTATTTATAATCTTCCTTATTCTTGAAGTTGACATATTCATCAATATCTTCACAACTTTCTTTTTAGTTCATTAGTCTACCCACGTTCATCTATTAAATTATTCTTTGGTTCTTGGATATTTTGATATTCTATTTAATAATTAAAGATCATTTAAATCAACTACATTCAATGCAAAGAAAATTTAACACAACTAACTAATCAATTCCTCAACATTCCAATTCACCAAACAATTCTCACATTAGAAGTAATATGACTGATTGAGTGGGCACCTCCATTATTAATAAAATATTTGAAAGTCATCAAATTTCAATTATTTAAAGTAAAAGAAAGAAAATATAAACAAAACACACTAGAAAGGAAAAATGAGAGTAATTTGAAACAAAACACATAGAGGGGACTGATGTATATGTGAAAATATGGCCAAGGGAGTGAATGTGGTAAATACTCAAAAACTAATTTGAAACAAAAGTAAGTGTATAAAAAATGCAGGAGCTGAAAAATGTGCAACACTCGACCCCGCTGTAAGTGGGTCTAGCCACAAGTAATAAAGTGGACTCAAGGGTCGGGATATCGTACCCACGAGGATTGGAGGTTCTCTCAAGTGGATTTGATCCTTAGATTACAAGGGCTCTTCACTATTTAGCGATTAAATAGGATGTGGAATAAAATATGTGTTTGGAATAAAATCAATTAATTGAAACAAAAGCGATTTAAAACTAATCCTAAAAATCTACCAAATAAACAACTACTTAATTCTAAAGGTATGAAGAGAGTCACTAGGGATGGGCATAATTATTTCTAACTGGTTGCATTCATGAAAAGTGCGACATTTGTGAGGATTGGAATATTGGATTTGTCGAAAATGATATAGTATAGCTTGGATTTCTCCATACACCATACATTTCACTAATTAGAGATCCATATTCCTTTTTAGGACAAATGGAGTCCCTAAGTATTTTCTTGTCTTGTTGACTCTCTTGGGATTGATTGTTTTTCTTTTTCAATACTTCCACTTCCCACTGCACCACCACACTGCCTCCATTTTCACACCACAACCATTTCTTGGAGTGAAAAATTCTTGCCCCATAGACGGGATAATGCAAGCCTTCTCCCGATATGATGTTATCTGTCCTTCAAATCTAATAAAATTCTCTGTATCTCCTTGATTAGATCTTTGCTAACACGGGATCGAGAATCCTTTCATGGACTAAGGAGGAAACCTATTGATCAACTAAATTGTTTTTATCATCTAATTAATCCTCACACCATGAGTAAATTAGTGATCTATCAAAAGTAATTTTGAGGATTCATTGGTCCAAGATATTAGTCTATACCCCTAAGTTACCGTTCTTTATAAAGGAATCTCCATACTATGTCTCAGGAGGGCCTCTTGGAAATCGAGCAGAAAATCTGACTCTTTTTTGGGTATAAACTACTAATATTCCCAAGCAGTGGATTCAATTATATGACATTATGATATATAAATTCGATATTCAAACCCCTGAAATAATTATGAGAAGCGCAAATCTGAATGTTCAAAAATTAATCCCCAACCCTAGAGGTTGTTTAATGTTCAATTACTAGATTCAATCATCTTCAATCAAACAAAAGTAAGAAAATGAAGAAAGAAATCAAACAAGAAGAAAAATCGATTTGAGCTTAAATCTTCGCCCTCAACATGATAAATAAATTGAATATACGATCTGGCAAAATCTCTTCAATGAAATAAAAATGCGCTCTAAAACTACTCTAAGATTTATAAAAAATAAAAATTTAAGCAAAAACTAAGAAAATGGGTTTAGAGAGAGAAAGACCATGAGAGAGAGAGGAAAGAATCAGATTTTTGAGGCACCAATCTTTGTCTGAACACCTAAAATTGAAATCTGAATATACAGTATACAACTTGCAGAAATCTCTTCAATAGAAATAAAAATCTGCTCTAAAACTACTATAAAATCTAAAATAAAATCAAAATCTGAAAAGCTGGAAAAATTGTGAATCTAGAGAAACCCCCATGAGAGGCTCTCGATCTTACCGCTCTACTGCACACAAAAGCAGTATATATACTAGTCCTAGGGCTTGAAATGGGCAGAATTAGGTCAAAACTCAATTTTCAGCCTTTTTGGGATTTTACGCAACGTTTTTTGGTTCTGCGACAGTTTTAATTCGCGACACAAATCTCTGAGTCGACCACGGGTTTAAGTCACGACACCATTTCTGGTCGCGACTAATTTTCTGGACAGCAACTGGTTTTTCTTCTCTAACTTGTCGGGGCCATAACTGCCGTTTTAACTTCCGGATTTGAAACGTGTGGTACTCGTTGGAAGCTCTTTGAATTTGGGAGAAGTACGCGCGAGATTTGGACGCAGTGTTCCAGATGGTACAGAAAAATTCATCTTTCAGTGGTGCGCTATAGAGACTCTTTTCTTTTGAAATAAATTGCTCATTTCTTGCCAAATCACTTGCTTTTCATCAATAATCCTACAAAACCAAGTTTAGAGGAAATTTTATGAGTTTTACATGAATATGGATATAAAATGCACAAAATAGCATGTGAAATGAACTCAAAACATAGATGAGTTTTGCACTCATCAAGAGTGAACACTAATTTTTGCAAATATTTTTTCATTAAAGTTTTTAAGTGTAAGGCATCTGGTTATAGAGAGGGAAAAGGGGGAAGAAACTATAGGGCAAGCTATTTTCTTCTTCTATCATGCTTATGGGAGGGATGCAGATTCACTTATTCATATTTGTAACCAGCTGCAGAAGGAAAGAACTCAGGAATCTGGACTTGTGACTGCTTGGACCTGTTGCCTTCTTCACTTCTATGTTCATTTTAAAACCACTCATTGGAAAGGAATGAATTTTGTGATGGGATCATTTGTCTACGCTTGATAGGTTTAGGGTTCCTCGAGCTCCCCACGGAAATGAGTACATTTATCAGTTGTTGTTGATCATATCTAAGCTTTTTGTCCACTATTTTCCTTATAGTTGAATTTATCTTCCATTTCCTTGTCCCTTTTCTTTATGAGTAGCCTTATCTCTTTCTAGTGCTCTTTATATAAGTACCTGAAGGCATCTGCTCCATGGCATCTTCTCTCTCCTTCATGATTTTTATTAGCTCACTATCCCTCTTGAGCTTATCTGACATGAAGGCATCTTTCATTGCCCCAAGTTCTTCACTCAGTTCTCTCTTTCTCTGGTTTCCCATCTACTCTTCCTCTCTCCACCTCTCAGTCTTGGGGCTTCCTCCAAATTCTGATCCTTTCTTTTCAGCTCAACATCGATGTACTCATCCCTAAGTTGGAGTTGGATTTTCAACTGGTTGTCCCTCTCCTACATCTCTTGTCTCATAGCTTTTAACATTTCCATCAATTCAATATTGTTACCTTGAAATTTGTGAGCTTCCGAAACACTCTTGATGGACTTGTCTCAAATCTAGGGAGAGGAATTGGTGGGCTCAAATTACACTTTCTGTTCTTGCTCTTTAGCTACACTATGTCATGCTGATTGGTTTTCAATGTTCTCTTCTTCTCTCTGCAACTTCAACTTCTTTTTTCTTTGCCTACATTCTGTAGCCCTTTGTGATTCCTATCGGTGTAAGGAGTGAAGTCCACAGAGCCCCAGTTTCTTCTTCCCGAGTCTCATACACACCACCTAAGATACGAGGCTAAGTGATCGGTGATGGATAAGGTACCGGTCCTTGTGCCCACCTGCGTAATAACTGAATTGAGTTTTCTATTATCTTTCAACCTTGAACTTGTACCCGCTCAATGTAATAAGCAAACAACCATTGCCTTCTTCTCCCTTATGAGTACTTAGATGCTTTGAAGGTAAGATAAGCCCGAACAAATGAAATAAAACCAAACCTTTGCTTGTTCGATTAGCTCCTCTTGCGATGGACTCGTAACAGGTTTTTTTATGGTATTCCACTTTCCTTTCCCCTCATTCAACAAATCTCCAATCTTCTGGAAGTCAGGTTCCTTCACCAGTTTCTTGAACTTCGAACCATTCTTCCTCTTGTTCAGATTGTAGGTTTGGTTTATTTGCTCACTACTTAAGGATATCCATTTCCCTCTGACATATACTGTCTTGTCCTTCATTCCCACCATATTTGCATAGAACTCCTTCACCACATCTACGAACCCAAGAGCCTTGTGCTCATAGAAAAGATGCCATCCTTTGCTCTCAATAACTTCTTGGAAAGGGGAGATCCACTTGCTGAAACCTCTTTCGCCTATGAAATCTCTATGTTACAGTTTATCTCTCTAGGCGAAATAGGCCAGCTCTGAAACCTAATCGCTTTCTTTTTTCCTCGGCTGCGCTCGGCTCCGGCTTGAGATCCCCTCTTCATTTTCTTGTTCTTCCCTTTGGTGACTCACACTACAAGCTTGACTCTTTCTTCCTTCTCGCCCCACACATTTATGCTTAAGTCGGTTAGATTTCCCTTTTTCCTCTCTCTCGGTATACTCTTCCATGATTTTGTTGGGTTGGAACAAGGTTCAGTGGCTCCGAGACATTGTCGGAAGAGGCTTTGGGGATCTAGGGTTTTGAGCAGAGGAAGAGATTTGGTGAAGAAAATTTAGTGGTTTTATGGTTTATAAGGCAAGTGACCTTTCAAGTTTCAAAAAATTCGTATCTATTTATAGGCGATTATTTGTTGTACCATCATTAAATATGTAGAAAAAAAAACTAACCTAGGGTTTATTCCCTTTTTAATTTTATGTCGCGACATAGAAAAATAATGTTGTGACATATTTTCTGAAATCAATTAAAACTAGGCCAGTCTCTTGTTCCAATAGAGCCAAAATGTTGCGACATAAAAATGTGATGTTCAAGTGTACTTATGTCGCGACAATGAGAAATATTTTTGCGACAAAAACTCTCTTTGCAATATCAGTCTAAAGCCAACTTAGTCGTGACATAGACAAAAATTGTCGCGACATAGAAAATATGTTGCGACATAGACAAGGATCAGTTTAAATCAAATGATGTCGCGACGGAGAAAACATTATTGCGACACAGTTTGTGCTTCTCTAGTTATATGATATAGCGACATAAAGATTTTATGTCGCGACATAATTTCTTGCTGCTTCTAAAAGATTAACCCAGTCTTTGTTGCGACATTACTAAACAATGTTACAACAGTGTTTTGGTAATACTATCACGAAAAAGAAAAATATGTCGTGACAATGAAAAAAAATTTCTCAGAGTTGCACAATTCACATATTTCAATCAAGTAACATTCAAAACACTATGCATTCAATCATAACAATTAGGACATACTTGTGAAAACACATATAATCATCAAAGAACCCCAATCAAGTATGAACAATCACATTTCATTTCTTCACTCAAGATGATTCAACAGGATGATATTCAGAGTATTCAAATAATGAGAACAACAAAGCTACTATTCATTTTCTGCTATAAATAATAGTACACTCCTGATGAGTCTTAAACTCATCTATTTTTAATCCATTTTTTGGCATGTTTTTAATAGTTTCAAACCTATTTTTATGTCAAATTATGGAATATTCACCAACTTTGTGTTTTGCATGTGTTAATTGAAAAATGAGATAATTCCAACAAAAAAGAAGAAAAAAAGTGGAAATTGAAGTAGTTTCTATCGCGACATAGTTTTTGTTTGTCGTGACAGAATTTCAAGCAAACCAAATGAATTATGTCTGACCCGGCTATATGTCACAATAAGTCAGGCTAAACTTAAATGAAATAAGTCTCTGTTAAACCGAAAAGTCATGTTGCAACATTCTTTAGAATAATGAAAAGAACTTTGTCGCGACAATCCTTCCTTTGTCGCAACACAAAAGGCTGAAGATTAACATATGAACTTTGTCGTGAAAAAAGACAGCTTTGTAGCGACAAAAAATGGCAAAGATATAACACAAGTCAATTGAGACAAGTTTTTTTTTATGTTACGACAAAGTTTTCAGCATGGAACAAGCTCAAGGAAGAAATGTCTATCACGACAAAGAAAATCCTGTCGCGACATAACATTCAGAGTTCCGCGGCCGAGAACCTTGAGAATCTTTGTCGCGACAACTGTTATTTATGTCGCGACAAATCGCTATGAGGAGGAGTGAATTCTTTGTCGCGACGAGAAGTTGAGAAGAAGTAACCTGAGAGGAATGAGGCAAAGGAATTCATGTTGCGACATAGTAAAGAATTGAAGGTAGAACCTGCATGTGACAAAGAAGTTTTAAATCCGTGACGATAAAAGCTGTAGGAATGATGGATTCTTAGTGACGAAAATGGAATGAAGCGAGATTAGCTAAGTCAAGTTTGTCGCAATAAAGATTTAATGTCGCAACAAGCGACCGATAAGCGACGAGAACGAAGAAGTCTGTGAGTGTGAGCAAAATCTTGTCTCGTGATTGATGAGAGTAAAGAAATCACATCACGACCGAGAGAAAATTGTATGTTGCGATAGAGTAGAGCGAATTTGAAGAAGAAAAATGGTTGTCGCGAAAAGGAAAATTATGTCGCGATGGATTCCAGAAGCAGAAGGAAGTGAGAAGCTGGTTACAAATAAATTTGGTGTCGCGACATAAGATATCTCTGTCGCGATAAGAACAAGACCTCTCGCGAAAAAATGTTCTGTGTAGGAGTCAGTAAAGCTCGAGAGAGCGGAGTCCGCGATAGAAGCGCATGCTCTGACGAGAGCGGCAAAGACTGAAAACTCTATCCGCGACGCGCAACTTTCTATGTCACGACCAGGCAACCAATTTAGGCGAATTTTTTGGGGATCCTGATGCAATTATTGAAGTGCGACCCGAACATTGGAAAGATCTATAAATAGGCATCTAGGGCCTTTGTGCACGAAGCTTCGCAACTCACAGGGATTTCTTGGTGGTTGAAGACTCTCTGTATATTATTTTTCTTTTATTTTTCTTTTATTTTCCATTTTAGTAGATTTAGTTTTAGTGTAGTTTTTAGTTAGTTTTCTTTTAAATTTCTAGATTTGGGTAATGAACTGAAGTGTAGCTTAGTACAGATTGTCCAAATAAGAATCATCTCTTATAAATTCTTGAATGATTTAAATGGAGGATGGGAAAGTTTACGGAATTCATTTATTTCGGGTTCGTTTACAATTTGGTGAATTTTCATACGATGGAGTTAGTCAGTGATATGAGTGAACCAGTTTTGAAAAGTTGAGCTATCTTTGGGAATGGGTCAATGATGATAGTCATTTTTCTTAACAAGGTGGAAGAACATAATTAGAATTCTTGAATTTATTTGATTATTATTTTTAATTTAATTGTTCCACGTTAAATGCATATGTACTTAAGCAAGGTACTATATCTTGCTCTAATTTCTGGGAAGCCTACTGGCGTGACTCATAGATGGAGAATCCCTAAGAGTATGAAGCGGTTCTTTTGTGGCTAGGGTATGGTAGACTAATACTATGGAACTAATGAACTTTGATGGGTTACTCAGATAGATCACCAACTTACTCATGGTTTGAGGATAGTTTAATGAAGTATCGGTTTAATCACTTGGAGGTCTCTCCTCTTTTTGATGAATTGATCTTGATCCCGTGTTAGCAAAGATCTAATCAAGGAGATGGAAATTTTCATTAGAAATGAAGGATGACGTGTCAATCAAATTAGAGAAGGCTTATGATATCGCATCTTTATAGGGGGTAGATTTTTTTGTCTTAAAATTTGGGTGTGAGTGCGGAAAAGAAAAATACCCAGATCTTATAAAAAGTATATCTTACAAGTAATTGATTAAGAGCGCATGAATATGAGAAATGAACATGAACCTGTCGGTGAAAGTAGTTGGGGAGAAATCGAACTATACTACCATGCATTTTGACAAGCTCGAGTTTTCCAACTTATGCACGAGCTGGTCGATATGGTGCAAAATTGATTTTTGCTCATTGATCTAGTTCGATTTTGTCTCCTTTCCCGGTGAACTCTCAAAACCATTTTTATTAAAAATTTATTTTCATTTATATTAAAGAGATCAATCTAGGAATAAATTTTTAATCCTCTCGTCATCCTAACAATGGAGTTCAAATAGTAATGATCTTGAGTAGTTAGGGTAGTTAGTATTTTGATTTATCATCATTCCTTGTGGGAACGATATCTGGACTTAAAACATCCACTTTTATCACTTGTACGATCTATGCACTTGCAGTGATCAAGACCAAACTTAAATTTTAATGAATCCATTTTACAAAAAGAACAAATCCATATTTTCCATATATTCGAAAATTGGTGAAACAAGTTACAGCATTATTTGGATTTTAAGTCATGATAAGGCTTGTACGAAGAAATTTGGTCAATAAGTTTTTGGTGTCGTTACCTAAGAATAGATAATATTCCTTGGTAATAGTGTCATAAATTTATATATATATATATATATATCATCTGGTTTGATTGTTCAAATATTTGCGTGGTTGTCCGTGGAATCGAATGATGAATTTGAAGATCAATATTCTAACCAAAAAGAGAGTTATTAATTTGGATTTTTTTTTTGTTATTATAAAGTTCAGAAAATCACAAAAATAGTTTAATGGCCCGGTAGTTGGAAAAACTCTTTGAAATTGATATGAAGCTTAAATGGAGATAACTGTCTCCCATAGATTTCATTTGATCTCAGTGTGTTTTTATTTCAAGAAGATTTTAAATGCATAGAAAACCAGAAGTAGATCTGCTGCCTTTAGATTTGAAATTGAGAGAACACTGAAGAATTTGAGGAAGATCACAAGTGCAGAATCCAGAAGTATGGCAAATCAAAGAGAAAAGACTGAGCTATTCGAGGAAGAAGAAGCGGGAAGACCTGAGAGGCCTAATACTATGGAGGACTTTTAGAGGCCTATTATTCAAGAGGAGTATTCTAATATGAGACAACTTGCCATAAAAGAATAGCAATTTTGAAGGCCCCGAAGCTGACTTTGATTCTTGTAAAAAGTGCGGCAACACCGGAGTTCTTGGTCATCATACGAACATCCCGATGAGCATGGGAAGATTCATGAGGATGGCTAATGCGATCCAAATTAAATGGGGTGAGACCAAGAAGTGATCAAATTTCTGACTCTTCCCTTTTGGTAGAGAGATGTAAAGCGACAACTTGGTGAGTCATTGCCAGTTGGATCAGTGAACACTTGGGAAGAGTTAGTGGAGGCTTATATGGGCAGATTTTTCCCTTCAGCTCTAGCGTTTGAAAGAAGAAGAGAGATTATAGTTTTCAAGCTGAGGAAGGATGAAAGTCTCTACAACACATGGGAAAGATTTAGGAGACTACTGAAAAGATGTCCTATGCATGAGATAGACTTGACCACTTAGATGGATATTTTTTATCATGCTATGAATTATGCCTCAAAGGGTATAATTGATGCATCCTGCCGTGGGGCTTCTAAGAGAAAAAATGCTGAGGAGGCAAGGCAAATGATTGAAGACCTTGCCGAGTACAGCTCTGAGCTCACGTCTGAAGCCTCGGGGGTAACCTTGGCCCGAGGGGAAGTGGCTAATTAGACAATCGTATGATCACCATAGAAGCAAAGTTGGATACGTGTGATAAAACTTGGAAACAATGAGAGAAGAATGCATACTACACACTTGAAGTGGGGGCCGTTACATGAAGGAGAATAAAGTGTTGTAGAGGGGATCGAACCCCGAGAGGGTCCTACGAGTTGAGGAGGCCACGAGTACCTCAGTGCGAGTAGGAGCTACACTTTCAAGCCCGACCTCAACTTGCTCACTCACTTCACGCACCCGGCCTGGGGAACCATGAGCTTCTCATATGGGGAGAGCCTGACAAGGTCAGACTTGGAGGACGGGGGAATTTGTAGCAATACCATGCCTCCTCGGGGTTAGCAGCCAATGATAGTATTCGCGATAAGCAAGACAGAGAGGAGATAATCAAGGGCAGAGGAGATCTAATTCCTTTGAAGACCAGATGCTTGCTTTCATGGGGGAAAACAAAAGGCTGCTAAACATACATGAGCGAGTTTGTTGGTAGAAGCATTCTGACGAACACAACTATGTTTCAGAAGCCCCGACACAGCGCCTCTTTGAAGAATCTAGAGACTTAGGTAGGGCAGATTTGGATGCAGCATGCGAAGTCAATCCAGAGCTCATTTCAAGAGACGAGGAAGAATCAAAGGGTATATGTGAGTAACTCTAAGTAGCGAGGTGGAGGAGAAAAGAATTGAAAGAAGGACAGCGGGAAGAGGAATATGTGAAATGGAGAAGAATTTAAAAGCGACCCGACTCGGATACTTATAGAGAGAGAAAACGGTAAAGATGCGACCATAGCAACGGTGAAAAAAAGAAAATCTAGGGAAAAGGAGGTTAAAGCACAACCCCTCAGTTCCATTTCCGCAAAGGCTACTGAAAGCAAAGATAGAAGAAGCGATTTTCTAAATTCTTAAACATGTTTAGAAGATGAAAATCAGCATTCCTTTTCCTGAGAAGCATTGACTCAAATGCCTCTTTATGTACAAAATTTATGAAGAGATATTGACGAGAAAAAGAAGAATTCTTTGAAAGAGCATAGTGAGCACAACGACAACTTGCGATCTTGATGATTAGTCTTTACTAGAGAAAATGCAGGAAGCCCCAGAGTGACTTCTATACCTTTCAAAATTGGGCATGTTGATATAGGAAAAGCACTATGATTCTGGAGCTAATATCAACTTGATGCCTTTATCTATTGCTAAAAGACTAAGTTTTGAGGAACTTACTCCCACAGCCATGACCTTGCAAATGGTAGACATAACATTGGCCCATCCTAAAACATTTTTAGAAATATTACTGATCAAAGTGGAGAAAACCATTTTCCTAATGGACTTTGTAGTCATTGATATAGAGGAAGACAAACAAGTCACATTGATGTCAGGATGACCTTTCTTAGCAATAGGAGCAGCTTTGATTGATGTGAAGAAAGGAGAATTAACTCTCAGGGGTGGAGATAGACGGTGCCGCCCGATCTCAATCAGTTTGAAACAACCTAAACTAAGTAATGCTGATTATGAGATTGTAGAAACAAAAATTCCCATCAATTCTAAACTGATTAATGATTGTAATTTTCAGAGTTCAATGAATGAGCATGAGATGAATTTCTAGCATCTTGAGCATCTTGAAGTTGAATTTACAGACTCAGTATTTAAATTGAAAAGCGTTATTGGTGTTGAAGAAATAATATAGAAAAATCGCGATTTATAAAGAGAGCTACTAAAGTAAACAAAAGTTTAGAGGTTTTAATTCTAAAAGAAATTGCTGAACATTTAGTATCCTTTTCTTACCATAACCAAAAAAGAAAGCAGATTCATCGTCTGGGTTGGATTTGTTGATCTTGAAGAACAAAAGCGCTAGGGTCTCATAAAATATAAGGAAACAGCGACGAGGTCCATAGAAGAGTGAAGAGAATCGGTCATACATGCGTATGCCTGAAGATCATGTTGAAGGAGGAATGCTACAAAACCTCTATAGAACATCAGAGAAGGAGCTGAATTCGGTAATGAAAGAAATGAAAAGAGAGTTTGAAATGTGGCTAAATGCGGGCTTCATGTACAATATAGAACTGGCCCTTAGGTAGAAAGCCCGAGTTCATGTGGTTCCAAAGAAGGAAGGATTCAGCATGAATTAGAAATGAGAAGAATAGATTAGTTTCTACATGAACTATGACAAGATGGAGAGTGTGTATGAACTATAGAACTAAACAACTGCGAAAGGACCATTATCCGCACACACTTTCATTGACCAAGCCTCACTGCGACGGGTTAGTAGGGCACTCCATTCTTGTTTTTCTTGATGGATATTAGGGTTTACTTAACCATATTGCTATAGCTCTAGAAAAGGTCAGGAGAAAACTATGTTTATCATATGTTTTGCTTTGCTTTGAAGGATGGCTTTTGGATTATGTAATGCTCACATACCTTTCAAGGAGATGTATGATGTATATGTTTCGATTTGGTGGAAGAGGCTATGGAAATCTTTATGGATGACTTCTCGGTATATGGATCTGTTTGAAATTGTTGGAAAGATTTAGAAACAGTACTTTAGAGTACGAGACAAAAATCTGGCTTTAAATTGAGAGAAATGTCATTATGGTAACATAAGAGTATTGTCCTTTGGACCCTTGAAGTTCCTAACAGTTGGAAGTAGGCCAGTAAAGAAAAGTTGTTCTTATAAAAACTCTCATACCACTACAACGAGTTAAGGGGATAGAAGCTTCCTTGGACATGCTGGTTTTATAGAAGATTTATAAGGACTTCTCAAAAATCTCTAGACCATTATTTGTTGGAAAAGATCAATTTTGATTTTGATGAATCATGCAGTTGCATTTGATGAAAGTAAATCGGATTAGTAGCTCAACATCATATTGATACTTAACTAGAATAATGATTTTGAAATTATGTGCGATGCCGATGATTATGCAATGGGGTACGTATTGTGGAATAAAAGCGAAAAAAGATATTCAAGGCCATATACTATGCCAGCAAAACCTTCAATGAGGCATAAGAGAACTACTCCACCACAGAGAAGGAGATGCTAGCAATGGTGTTTTCTTGTGAAAAATTCAGGCCTTATACCAAGAAATATTTTGAGTATTTGGGCACCAAAATGTCATGTCGGTGATGAGGAAACCATTTTGCAAATAAAATTTTACCAAAACTCATGGCTTAGAATATGGAATCAGACATGTGATAAAACGGATTATCACCCTCAGTCAAATGGGCAACTAGAAATTTCCAATAGGGAAATAAAGAAAATTCTAGAGAAAATAGTAAATACAAGCAGAAAATATTGGTTTATAAACCTTGATGATGCATTGTGGGCTTATAGAACTGCTTACAAAACTCCCATTGGAATGTCCCCATGCGGAGCCTTTGTCTGTTTGGAAAACCTTATCATGTCCCTTTAGAGCTTCTAGAATACAAAGCTATGTGGGCCGTCAGAGTGAATTTGGACTTTCAAAGGCTTGCCCAGGAAAAAGATTACTCAAAATGAATGGGCAGAATTGATAATGATGCTTATAACTTGATACCATAATCGACAAAGAAAAGACCGAAAGATGGCATGATCAAAAATACAGGAGGAAGTCGAGCGGAGAACAAGTCCTCTTATATCTGACTCTAGCATAAAACAGAGCTGTTATAGGAAATTGAAGTCAAGATGGGTGGTCCTTGTGTAAAGTACCCTTTAAACGGTAACTTGAAGAGGCTGAATGCGGAAGTGAATTTAAAGTAAATGGTCGGAGAGCAGGCATTATCTTGGAGGAAACATAAATGAAGTTTAGACCCAGAATTTTGAAAATGGAAAAAGAGTTTCTTTGAAATGAAGACATTTGCGATGAAGTGTCGATAAGGACATTAAACGGCGGCTTCTTGGAAGTGACTTTAAGCGAATTTCAGTTTTGAATGTTGATTGATTTAATTAACTTTTATAAGTTCTAAGTTTTAGTTTCAATTTGTTATAAATTTTATTGTGTAGATAGATAGTTTGTACCGGGGATAGGAAAATTTGAATTGGAAATGGAAGTTGTTAAGCACACTTTCTCAAGGCGAAATATGTAGAAAATTCCTACTAGGGAGTACTATCTTTACCTCACTTTGTCCCTAATAATAACGCATAGTTGAAGTTTGAGGGAATGTTAAATTATTAGACAACTTTCTTGTATAAATTGCTTGGATGCATTGTTGAATATCTTGATGAATGATATTGAGTGAAGAATGAGATTTATTGTTCATGCTTGAATTGAGATTGTTTGATGAAATATGTGTTCTCAAAAGTATGAACTAAGTGGATGAACTTTGTGCATAATGTCATTTTGAGTTGAATGGAGGAAAAAGAAAATGTGCAAAACTTTTGAGGTAGAGCAGTGCAGCCGCGACGGGCTGAAGTTATGTCCGCGACAATGTTTGAACTTTGTTGCAGCGATGGTTCTTTTTTGTCATGACAAAGAGAAAATCTCAAACCTCGTCCTAAGTGGTAGATCATAGCGTGACATGTTTTCTTTCTTTCGTGACAATAGCACAGATGAACCTTGAAAAAAACATGTCGCAACATGATTTTACTATGTCGCGACATAAATCAACTGGAGCATAGACAAATTTATGTCACGACCATTTTTTCCTTTCAGTGACAAGGAATTATACCCAATCAAGTGGTGAAAATTTTATGTGACATCATTTCTACATGTGCGACACCAGTTAAAAGGGCACAACTTTAGGTCAAAAATTGGTCGCGACAATTAATAAAAGAAAAACAAATTTGTGGCCTATAAATAGAAAATTTTGAAAACATAAGGGTCATCTGCCTCATAACATTCAAACCATTCAGTCTACCTCACCAAATTGCTCTCACTCATTCGAAACCATATATCCCTAAACCGCTATCTCACAATGTTTGAGCTCACAAACCTAGTTCCAAACCTCAACGAAATCATGGAAGAATATGATGAGTTGGAGAATGAAAACCGATTCGACTACTCGGGCGTATGGCAGGATAAGTGAAGAAAGGGCTGACGTAAACAAGGAACTTAAGTAGACAGTGGAAGAATCTAGAAAGAGGAAAAGATGAAATGAAGAAGCAGAGAGCAGCGAACAAAAAGCTAGTGATTAGGTCTCAGATTTGGCCTATGTCACTTGGAAGGACAAACTACAATATAGAGACTTCATTAGGGAAAGAGGTTTCAACAAGTGGATTTCTCCATTCTTTGGGGTGCTTTCGAAGGCAGGGATGACAACTCTTACATGAGCCTGAATCTACGGGATTTGTAGTTATATTAAAAGAGCTGTATTCTGACATGGGTGGGAATGAAAGGATAAGGCCATGCTCATTAGGAAAATGGATCATGACAAAAAAGCAGTTGACCCGGACTTACAATCTTCGGGAGATGAAGAATGGATTCAGTCAAAAAGATTGTGGTGGAAGCACGACTTCGAGGAAGATTACAGTTTGTTGGCGATGGCAGAAAGGAGAAGAGTGGGACAGCGCCCGGGGAAAACCCATAGTCCGTTTCAAAGGAGCAAGCGGCGAACCCGTGGTGTGGTTTTTATTTTTGTATGTTGGATCATTGCCTTCGAACACCTATGCACGGTCGGGGAGAAAGAGCGTATTGTTATATGCCATCCTTAATTATAAATTTAGTTTGAGCGAGATAATAAGCTTCAGTTCATAGTTATTGCAAGGGAGGATCTGAGGGTTGATTCCACTGCCGATCTTAATCTCGAGGCTACGTATCTTGGGTGGTGTACGAGATAGGAAGAATAAGAGGCGCCACGAACATCGCTAAGAGTGTAAGAATCTGAGGGGCCTAAAGCAGTGGGGAGGGGACATGTGGGCTTTGTGAGAGAAGAAGAGGACCAGTGAAAATGATGTATGACACAAGTGAAGCTCTAGAGCTCAATAGGAGTGAAAGTGTGAGCTTAATGCGACCTTCTCCTTTGAGGTGAGACCGCGGCCACAGGCATGTTGAGAACCTCGGGCATAAGAGCAATATTCTGATCCTAGAAATGCTTAAAGCCATGAGGCGAGAAATGGAAGAAAGGGACCCGACCGGCTAAAACTCTAAGCTACTTGACTCGGGGATGAGTATATGGATCTTTGAGTTGAAAGGAGGACCGGAAATTTGGAAAAGCACTAAAGCAGAGGAATGAGAATGGAAGAGTAGATGGGAACTAAGAGAACAGAAATTTGTCTGAGAACTAAGGCCGGAGAGATGCCTTGCTCTTTGATATTTCGAAAAGATGGTAGGCTAATCAAAATCATGAAAGAGAGGGAAGATGCCTTGGAAAAAATTCTGCTGCGAGAGGCGAGATGCCTTTGAGTATCTGTCTGAGAGCATCAAATAAAGAACTCTAACATTGAAGGAAAATGGGTGAGAATTGGAGGGCACCACGAACTATAGAATGATCTTGGGTACAGCCGGATATGATAAACAACAGCTTTACGATCAAGATATGTATACGCCTAGAGGGTGACTTTGAGGAACCTTGAACTCTATTAGCGGAGATAAAATATAGACTCTATTAAGAAAATAAGCTCACCTTGCTCTTCCGTCCTATTTTCCCTTTACGCCTTGATATCGATCCTTGACATATTGAATGAAATAGAAAATTCTTTGCAAGCTTGTGTTCACTTTTATTTTATTTTATTTTTTCATTTCTTGTTTGTTTTGTCTAAATTTTCTTTCCTTCATGTTTAGTAGTTAGAAATTTTTTACTTGTGGTAAATAGCTTAGTTGAATAAATGAGAAACCAAATTTCCTGGTTGGAATAGCTAAATAAGCTGTGAATTGTTTAGTGGAGTTGAATTATTGATGGAATTGAGTTGTTGTTATGTTACATTTCTCTTAACTTAATTGTTGATCTCATTGAACATTCTAACTGTTAAATAACACGACAAGCATCCTGAAACCACCTGAACGCTCACGATAGATGCATTGGCGGTAGGATGAGATAGATTGAAAGAGTAAAGATTGCTTACAAAGATATTAATAATGTTGGAGCTTGAAATAAGGAAAGGTTTTAATAAATTGATGAGAACTGAGATAAGACTGTTATCATTTGTGTAAGCAGTTTGGTTATAAACCAATCAAAAACTGCACATAGTCTTAGTAACTCTGAAACAAATTGTGCCAAGATTAAGGACATCCTTTTAGGATCCATCACTTGTGCTCTATAAATGTCATAAAACTTGTTGAATTATTGATGAGGGCGGAATGCTGCGAGCAATACAGCGCGAAGATAGTTTAGGCCATCCTTGGAAGGTTTTGAAGCCTTACAAGCACACTTACATGATATGCATAAGCATATACACTAGTTATATTTAGAGCCTATAGCCAATATGTCATCGACCATCCAAATGAAACCCAATTCTTCGTAAACATGAATATTTTCACAGTAAGAACCCTTATTTACCCAGTTAAAGATAAATCCTCAATGTGAAAAGGCTAAGTTTTGAGAAATATTATTGAAATTTATGGAGAAGGATAAAGGGTTAAGAAAGAAAAATTCATTGGAATGGAAGATGAAGAAAATTAAGAAAAGAAGCGTGAAAAGGAAAACATCAAGGAAGAACGAGTTTGGTCTTGTAGCCTTCCTCCCTTGAACAATTAAGTTCTTAGGGGTGTTCAACACATAGTACCTTAATGCCATCTTGTATGGGAGTTACTAACCTAAAGTTCGTTAAATTGGTAAAGCTTAAAAAAGACCAGCTGATGCACCATTCCATAAAACTTGGTGAGAGATAGAAAAGTGAAAAAACTGTGACAAGGAAGAGGAGATATATTAAGGTGTGAGTCGATGAAAGCAGAAAAAAGACACCATAATGAAGAGTATGAAAAAAGTGCACAAAGCCTGATGGGAAGGTGAGAAACTTCAAATCAAGAGAAATCAAGGATGCACGATGAAGGCAAGAGTGTAAGTTGTCAGTGAAATTTGGGTCAAATTGAGCCTGAGTGTCCCAATTATCTACCCTAGTACCAAACTTTATTTTATTATAAGCTAAAGACCCTATTGATACTTTACATTAGTGGAAATTAATATGACAAACAAGCATATAGGACTTTAAGAATGAAAGAGAGCATGCCAACTGAGTATTATCCTAGAAGATTAACTAATCTGCCAATGAAAAAGAAGGGAAGACCAGCACACACTCACAAGTCAAGGTTAAATAATTAAATTGTTTGCACCATATGAATTATTTGTTGGTTCAGTGAACTTAATTGAAAATCTTCCTGATTCTAGATTGGAAACATGTTTAAAATAATTTCTGACACTACTTATGTTTCTACCCTTGATTGAGCTTTAAACAAAAGAAAGTCCTTAAAAATAAAAGCTAAATTGTTTGAGGACAAACAAAATTTTCTTTTCTTTGCTTGGGGACAAGCAAAACTTTAAGTTTGGGGGAATTTGATGAGTCTTAAACTTATATATTTTTAATCCATTTTTCTCGCATGTCTTTACTGAGTTTCAAATCTATTTTTATGTCAAATTATGGAATATTCACCAACTTTTTGTTTTGCAGGTGTTAATTGAAAAAGGAGATAATTCCAATAGAAAAGAAGCATAAAAGTGGAAATTGCAGCAGTTTTTGTCGCAACATAGTTTTTACCTATCGCGACAGAATTTCAAGCATACCAAAAAAACTATGTCACAACCAGCAGCTATATGTCACAACAAAGTCCAGGTTGAACTTCAGGAAAAAATAGAATTTCTATTGCTACAAAGAGTTCTATGTTGCGACATTGCTAAAGAAGAATGAAAAGAACTTTTTCGTGATAATCCTTCCTCTGTCGCAACACAAAAGGCTGAAGATTAACATATGAACTCTATCACGACAAAAGACAACTCTATTGCGACAGAAAATGGCGAAGATATAACATAAGTCAACTGAGACAAGTGTTTTTATGTTACGACAAAGTTTTCAGCATGGAACCAACTCAAGGAAGAAAGTATGTAGCGACAAAGAAAATCCTATCGCGACATAACATTCAGAATTCACAATAAGGGCAATGAATCTTGTCCATGACAACTTATTATTTTACATCACAGCAAACAAAACATGAAGGAAGTGAATTCTCATCCGACAAAAGTTGAAGAAGCAACCTGAGGAATGGCGACAAAGAAATTCGTATTTTGCAAACATAATAAAGAATTGAAGGCGAAATTTTGTTGCGACAAGAAAATTTTAATGCATTGGCATGATAAGTATGGAATGATAGAATTTTATCGCGATAAAAGAAAATTCGATAGAGACAGAAATTGAATGAGAACTGAGATTAGCCGAGTCAAGTTTATTGCAACAAAGATTTCTATGTCGCAGTGAATAACTTCAGCCAAGGAGATAAGAACCAAGAAAGAATGCAACCGCGACAAACAAAATCTTAGCCATAGCGAAATTGCTAAGGAATAAAAAGAAATCTGTCGCGGCAATTGACATTTGAAAAAATGCTTATCCACGACAAGGAAAATTATGTCGCGACAAATTCCATAAGCAGAAGGAAATGAGAATATAGTTGCAAACAAATTTGATGTCGCGCCCTGAACATCTCGATCATTATAAAACGAAATTTATTTGCGCAACTGCATCCGCGACATTATCAAACTCTGTCACGAAAAAATCCAAGTAAAAGCTCAGAGAACAGGTCGCGATAGGAAACTGCATGCTACGACAGAGGCCAATGACAAAGATTGAAAACTCTATCACGACAGAACTTTCTATGTTGTGAGGAGGGACCCGATTTGGGCCACGTAATTTTTGAGATCCACAACGATTATTGAAGTGCATTGACATTGGAAGTCTATAAATAGGCATCTAGGGCATTGTGCGACCCGCAGCTCGAGAGTTTCTAGGTGGTTGAAGACTCTATGTATATTATTTTTCTTTTATTTTCCATTTTAGTAGATTTAGTTTCAATGTAGTTTTTAGTTAGTTTTCTTTTAAATTTCTGGATTTGGATAAAGCGAAGTGCGACTTTAGTGGGATTTATTGATATGAAACTCATCTCTCTTATCTGTGATTTAAATGGAGGATGAAGATTTAGTTCATTTATTTTGGTTGTTTGATTCGGTGAATTTTCTGATTGAACAGTCAGCGATGAGTGAACGAGTTTTGAAAAGTGGAGCTCTCTCACGGGAATGGGTCAATGATGATAGTTATTTTTCTGCACAAGGTGGAAGAACACCTTAATTAGAATTCTTGAATTTATTTGATTGATATTATTTTTTTTTTATTTAATTGTTCCCAATACTAGTACCATGTACCCAAGCAAGGTACTGTATCTTGCTCTAATTTCCAGGAAGCCCTCTGCGTGACTCAGAGATGGAGAATCTTGAGAGTATAGAGCAGTTCTTTGTGGGTATGATAGACTAATACTATGAAACTAATGAACTTTGATGGGTTACTCAAATAGATCACCAACTTACTCATGGTTTGAGGATAGTTGAATGAAATTATCGGTTTAATCAACAGGAGGTCTCTCTTCGATGAATTGATTCTAATCCCGTGTTAGCAAAGATCTAATCAAGGAGGTGGAAATTTTTATCATAAATGAAGGATGAGGTGTCAATCAAATTGGAGAAGGCTTGCAATATCCTGTCTATGGGGGTAAGAATTCTTCAGTCTTAAAATTTAGGTGTCAAGTACGAAAAAGGAAAAATACCTAGATCTTATAAAGAAAGTATATCTTATAGGTAATTTATTAGACACATGAATGAGAAATGAACATGAACCTCTATTCAGTGAAAAGTATGGTTAAGGGAGAAATCCAAACTATAGTACCATGCATCTTTGACAAACTCAGTTTTCCAACTTATGGCTGAGCTATGAATCGATATGGTGTAGAGATTAATTCTTGCTCATTGATCTAGTTCCAGTTTTGTCTCACTTAGTGAACTCTCAAAACCATTTTTATTAAAATTTATTTTCATGTATATTAAAGAAATCAATCTAGGATTAAATTTTTAGTCCTCTCATCATCCTAATAGTTGAGATTCGATAATGTGATTTTTGAGTAGTTGGGTAATTAGTCTTTTTGATTTATCATCATTTCTGTGGGAGGCCGAATGTCGAACCCCGACATCCACTTTTATTTCTTGTCTGAATCTGTGCACGCGTTGTCAAGACGAACAAATTTTAATGAATCCATTTTACAAAAAAACCAAATCCATCTTTTCATATATACAAAAATTGGTCAACAAGTTTTTGGTGCTGTTGCCGGGGACTTTAGTTAGTCCTTGGTAGCCGTGTTTGAAATTTGGTCAACAAGTTTTTGGCACCATTTCCAAGGAATAGATAATTTTCCTTGGTAACGATTAATCATAAATTTATATATATATATATATATATATAGAAATTCAATTTTTGGAAAATTGGTAAAATTGTAATTAGGTCAAAAATCGAAATTTTTCTAGATCTCGGATGTGAAGCAGTTAGTCGTTAGGTGATACAAAGTCTGTGACAGAAAAGTTTCGTCGAATTCTAGGAACGGTCGAGGAATATTTTATGAATTTACGATAAATGCATGATGACCGAGAGGCAGATTTTTAATCTCGGAAGTCGGAAAATAGCTTGAGTTAAAGTTCATTTAAAATAATTAAGCGAAAATAAAAATTTTTGGGATGAAATGGACTGAATGAGACAATATAAACTATGTATTCAAATAATAATAATAATAATAATAATAATAATATAATAATAATAATGATAATATTATAATTATAATAGAAATATCAAGGCGAGAGGCATTTGGCGTCGCGTGGAGAGAGGGGGAGGTGAGAGAATTTTAATTTTTTTTATTTTTCTCTTTACTTCTTTCTCAGATCTACGAAAATCGGACCATCGGATTTCGTCGAGTGAAACCTGCAAAATTGATCTGTGATAGGGATTCTGGCGTGGACACGAAGTTGGAGTTTTGACAAACTCTACGTGAGGTAGGGTTTTATCCTACTTGTTTTACCCCTTGTTTAAGTGTTTTGTGATGCTTGTGTTGGTTTGCTGAGTAGTGAGGGGCCACGGTCGATCCCAAAATCTTGGGCAAAAGTGTGAAAATTTTGGAGACACTGAATTTTTAGACGATCCATGTTTTATATGCAGAGACTGTTGAGATTCGTATCATAATTTATATAATAAATTGTGTTTTTAGTGTATAGGCCATTGGAAATAAAATTATGATTTGCTCAATTATATGGAATATAATTGTGTGTATAAACCATTGGGATGAGTGTAGTTAACCGAGTGGTAATTTGTGGGTGTTTGATCTATATTGTTGAATTACATGTGGTGTGAATTGCAAATTTGAGAATGTTGCCTAATTAATATATTGGTATATATATTGTATAAATGGTTTTGGAAATGGCATAATGCATTTTTCATATATAAGGTAACTAGAGATTAGGTGTTAGTGCATGACATGAATTTTACAGCGAACATGGTTGCGAAGATTTCACATGATGATTTTAGGAGAATTGGGTTGGGAGATGGGCCAGCGGATCATTTTGGATGGACCATAGTACATTTAGACTCACCCAACCAATTCGCCTCGGAGGGTAGTCCCATATTTTCACAGGCACTTCGGTGGTTTATTTTCAAGAACAACGAGTTTTTTGAAAATGATATTTTCTCATACATAGCTTGAGCGAGTGTGAGGGAGTGGTGAGGGACTCGAGACATGGGAACGGGCATTTAGACATTCAAGTAGGATCACGTATTTACTTGAGTGTGTGTTTAAATTGGAGCATTGCATATGCACTTAGGTGGAGAGTAACCCATTTAGGGTGATTCCACTATTGGGCGATAGCTCACCCTATCGAGGAACATTTTTCGAGTACGAGTGGTGTTCGAAGACTACTCTTCTTAGAGACCGATTTTGAAAGAAAGTGGTTGTGGCTTTGATATTTTGGATAATATGTATTAAAATTGTGGAAGGTACAATATGTATTTGTGTGAGTAATGAAATAACTCTTGGACTATTAGAGCTAGATTGGGTACATGTTTGATGAGTATTGATGCGGGGCCCAGTAGCCAATTTTGATCGGGTATCGTCGTGATACGAGGCGGTATAAGATTCAAGCGAGTTGACCAGGTAGTCGATGGACCCCGGGTTTTAGGGCGTCACACACACACACACACACACACACACACACACACACACACACACACACACACACACATATATATATATATATATATATATATATATATATATATATATATATATATATATATATATATATATATATATATATATATATATATATATATATATATATATATATATATATATCTGATTTAATACGAACAAGTTTTTGGCGTAGTTGTCAGGGACTGAATAGTTCTTGGGTGGTAGTACTAGAAGTTTGGCACACACTGATCTCATATCAACATATATATTTTTTTGGTCTAACAATTCCCCCAAACTTCAACCATGCATTATCATTAAAGAGCAAGTTAAGGAATTCGAAATACTCCCCCATGTAGCATTTTCTGCTTAATCAGTTTGAGAGACTGTGCTTTCTTATAAAATCCATTTCTAATTCAGCTTCACAGTCCCTGAAAAATAAGCAAAAACAACACATAAAAATTAAAAAAATTAAAAACCTTAAACTGAACACACCCAGTTAACAAAACAAGATAATTTATGAAAATTTAAAAATTGTTTGGGTTCTTTGAGAAAATTTGCTTAGTTTAATGTCTTTAGCTAGACATTTAATACATGATGTTTTCTTTTCAGTAAAATTCTCCCATTTCTTCAAATCTGGATCAATCCTCATTTAAGCTTCTTCCAAGGTAATGCTTTAATCTCAGACCATTCACTTTAAACTCACTTTACGATTCAGTTTTAGTGTCGGCGGTCGAAGAGATTGTACTTGTACCTCTTGTGTAAGGACCACTCCATCTTGACTTTAGTTTTCCAGCAAACAACTTGAGCCTGGAATTGTATAATAGGACTTGTTCTCCTGCTTTGAATTTCTTCCTCAGAATCTTCTGATCATACCACTTCTTTGTCTTATCTTTTTAGATTCTAGCATTATCATAAGCTTCATTCCTCAACTCTTCTAGTTGATTCATTTAGAGTAATCTTTCTTCCTTGGTAGCTTGAAAATAAAAATTCAATTTCTTGATGGCCCACATAGCTTTGTATTCCAGTTCTAGAGGGAGATGGCAAGGTTTTCCAAATACAATTCTATATGGGGACATTCCAATGGGAGTTTTGTAAGCAGTTCTATAAGCCCACAGTGCATCATCTAGCTTTATAGACCAATCTTTTCTGCTTGTATTCATTGTTTTCTCTAGAATTTTCTTTATCTCCCTAATGGAAATTTCTACTTGCCCATTTGACTAAAGGTGATAAGACAATCCCATTACATGTCTGATTCCATATTTGCTCATGAGTTTTACAAAAACTTTGTTTGCAAAATGGCTTCCCTTATCAGTAATAATTATTCTAGGTGCTCCAAACCTGCTTAAAATATTTCTTTGTATAAACCCAACAACTGTATTAGCATCATTTCTGGAATGATTTATTGCTTGCCATTTGGATACATAATCTACAACTAGGAGAATGTATAGATTTCCAAATGATGATTGCAAAGGTCCCATAAAGTCTATTCCCCATACATAAAAAATCTGCACCACTAGGATTCCTTGCAGGGGCATTTCACTTCTTCTGCTTATGTTGCCTATTTTTTGACATTTATCACAATGTTTTACCCATTAAAAATAGTCCTTGAATAGAGTAGGCCAATAAAAACCTGATTGGAGAATTTTATAGGTTGTTCTGTCTCCTGCAAAATGTCCTCCATATGATGATGCATGGCATTTATTAATGATTTCACCTTGTTCAGTTTCTGGTACACATCTCCTTATAATCATAATAAGGATTATGATTATGTACTCACCCCAAGCCAAACCTTGAGGCATCACAATAAATTTTGTACTTTACCCCACTCAACGGAGTAATCAACATCGGTGTTGTCGTCAATCTTCTTTTCAACTCTTGGAAAGACTCTTCACACTTATCGTTCCAATCAAAACTCACTCCATTATGTGTCAATCTAGTCATTGGACACACAATTCAGGAGAAGTTCTCAGTAAATCTGCGATAATAACCAGCCAACCCAAGAAAACTACGTATCTCAAAGACACTTTTGGGTCGCTCCCACCTCATCACCACTTCCACTTTGGTAAGATCCACTGAGATACCCTCCTTAGACACCACGTGTCCTAGGAATTGGATCTCCTGTAACCAGAAGTCACACTTTTCCAACTTGGCATACAGCTGGTTTTCCCTAAGTGTTTGTAACGCCGATTGTAAGTTGCTCATGCTCTTCTTAACTCTTAGAATATATTAGAATATTGTCCACAAACATCACTACATAGCAATCTAGGTAGGGGCGATAAATCCTATTAATCAAATCCATGAAAGTAGCTTGAGCATTTGTTAATCTAAAAAGCATGACAACAAAATTCATAATGCCTATATCTTATGCGAAAAGCAGTTTTTGGGATATCTGAATCACGTACCCTCAACTGATAGTACCCTGATCTTAAGTCAATCTTTGAAAAATACCATGCTCCATTCAATTGATCAAACAAATCCTCAATCCGAGGAAGCGGGTACTTGTTCTTCACTGTCACTCTATTTAACTTCCTATAATCCACACATAAACATAGCTATCCATCCTTCTTCTTTACAAACAACATTGGAGCACCCCAAGGCTAGGTACTCAATCGAATGAACCCTTTTCTCTGCAATTCCTGCAACTGCATGTTCAACTCCTTAAGCTCAACTGGAGCCATCCTGTATGGAGCCACGGAAATAGGATCTATCTTAGGGATACACTTACATGGAAAATCCGTCTACATGGAGAGGCAACCCTGGAAATTCCTTAGGAAAAACATCAGTAAAATCACACTGTGGAATACAATCCACAACTACCTTCCTTTTACCCTCTCCCTGCAAAGTAAAAAGGAATTGTTGTCCCCTATCCATTCTCAACTACTTAGTCTCTATCTCTTTCATCGGTCAAATTTGGCTAAACCCTCAATTCGCATAGAAACTGACAAACAAACCACCAGAAGTTTGGAATATTACCTTCTTCGAATAACAATCCAACACTGTATGATGTTGGGACAACCAATCCATTCCCACAATCACATCAAAAACTTCCATATGAAGAAGCATTAAATCAATGGTGGCTTCACTAACTGATATCTAGCCAACGTCTACTTTACACCGAAGCAGCTTCCAACACCACCCATTGGTGTCTCGACTTACAATGGGCGAAGGGAAGACAACTTCTAGCATGGATGCAAATGATGGCAGAAATAAGAGGAGCAAGCTCGAGTCAAATGCAGCCACATGAGCACGTCTTTGAAACATACGTTCAACTTGACACATTCGCCTTTAAATTCTAGGAGCCTATTGCATAACTCTAGCTTGTAACCCTTGTCCCGATGTAGATGGAGGCTTTTCTGATATTGAGTTTCTCTCTTTCTGAGGCTGCTTGCCTGAATATGTAAGGGGAATTCCTAGTTGTGTTTGCCTTTGAGGAGGCTGGTAATATTAGTGTTGCAATCTAGGACGCCACCTCTTCCAATGCCTAACCTACCCACATTCAAAGCATCTCTTCGGTCCCATGCCTCCACGAGCATTCACACTAACTTGCCCTTGTCTCATAGGCAACTGTTGTGGAACGCTCATCTTTAGGCGCTTAGCCCCTCTCACCTCTTATTTCACTCCAATAGACCTGAAATTTCTATCTCTCACCCTCTGTACCTCCTCATCTCCCTTTACAATAAGGGCTCCGACCCTTTACCTCCTTGTGGGTGTGAGGCATAAAATGAGCAACTTGTTCTCTAATGTTCGTTCTCAGCCCCTCTTAAAACTACTCAGCTCTCATCTATTCATCTGCCACCATGTGCTGTGTGTATCTGGATAACTATGTAAACTTAGAGGCATCTTGAGCTACGATCGTGTCCGCTAGCTGCGAGTGGACAAACTGACCCTTTTACGCTTCCTCAGCGGCTTCCGGGAAATAGTTGGCCCGAGTAGCTCCTCGAGGCCGAGCCCATCTCATTTGAGCGCATGAAATTGCTCTTAATCATGCCCACCAACTATCAGCCTCATCCCTCAACATGAAAGAGGCTAGTGATACTCTCCTCTCCTCTTGGACTCCCATAACATCCAGTATTTTCTTACTTTCAACCACGACCAGCGCACGGCAGAAAAATTTGAACCACCCCAAAAGGTAGGTGGAACCAATGCTTTAAATTCCCAAATCCAATTCACATTACAATTCTCCGAATTACCTTTCAAAGATGACATTACTTTTATTCCAACCATCCTCTTGAACTTGAGAGGGTGTCATTTGCACAGCCCTTGTGTATGCTTCCTTCCCCTATTCATTTGTCTCCTTGCTTAAGAAGACAAAAATAAATCAGTCTCACCCAAAATCATAGAATAAATATATAGTCAGCACGCATCATGCAAGTAAACACCTTTATTCATGTAACACCCCAAATACCAGTATACGAAATAATCATCTTATAAACCTATCATCATATAATCACACACACTAGCTTTCTTAGCTAGTAAATCTCATATCATACATGCAACTATAGCATCACCCAAATGACGTCAAATCCTAGCACTCAAACTTAAAATCCTTGACTCAAAGCTTTAAGTATACGTTAGAACCTTTCTATACTTGATGGACCATCTCCTTACCCTCCTAAGGATCTAAAACCTAGGCTCTGATACCAATTTGTCACACCCGTGATTAAAATAACACCATTCTATATTTAAGCATAAACCTAGGAACCATATTGCCAATGCTCTCAAGTCCTTTTGCACAAAATACAACCAAAATACTTACATATCCAATAGTGAAACCGACACTTGGGGTCATAAGAATATATATATATATATATATATATATATATATATATATATATATATATATATATCCTTCCTTACTAACTACTGCTATATATATATATATATATATATATATATACAACCCCAAAACTAACAAAGAAGTGAGGTTATATTACGGTGATCCACTAAACCAAAATGTGATTATTTCATCAAAACGCACATGACCCGAGGACTCGAGAGCGAAATCTAGAAAAATAAACTCCCAGTCCTCAAGACCTTACAAGTTCCACAACTCGCTCACGTAGCTAGCCTCTTACCTACATCTAAGGTGGAGGAAAATAATAGGGTGAGTTCAACAACTCAATATGAAATCTCATAAACAAACCATGCTCACCATTAAATATTTTGATTATACATATCCCAATATATATATGTATATATATATATACACACACACACATGAGTATTTCATAAATACAATTGATTTCAAGATGGAAAACACGTGAAAGCTTAACTTATCTCCTAAGTCAACCCCTCAATGACACTTTTGGGACTTCGACCCTAGGACTAGTCTCCATCCGTGATACTTGAGGACCAAATTTTAGATTTCAACCCCGGGGATTTAGTCCATCGGTATGACTTGGACAATTTTGGAACTCAGCTTACGAGGGACTAGTCACCATCCTATCTCCAACACAACAACCAACACTCTCACCACAGTCCCAATCCCCATGCCATGATTTAAAACAATTTTACACAATACAATTCACCGCATGGATATTTCAAAATCATGATGTAACTGTACCAAACATTTCCAAACTTCAATATATATATATATATATATATATATATATATATATATATATATATATATATATATATATATAAGAATCATTACAAGATTTCCCTACCTCCTTTTGGTTGATCCTTGAATTTCTCCTTTAAGTAGAGAATTCCAAAGAATCAAGGTAGAATAATTCCAATTAGGTCTCTTAACCCAAAATCATCAAATTAAAACAAAATCGCACTCTTATCTCCTACACTTTCTAAATTTTCTAGGATCAATCAAGACATATTTTTCCAATACTTCCTTTATGCAAGTTGTAGTTCTAGGAGCCTAATTTTAGTAGAAATTGGAATCACCTCATTTGAATCATTATAACTCAACTTATGGTCAAAATACAAAACCTTCCCTTGTTGAGGGAACAAAACCCGACTTTTCACTTTAGGCTAAAAAACAGGGGACTTAGGATACAAATTGATTCTCGATGTCTTGTAGAAAATTATAGGTCTATCTCTTAGGGTTTATCTCCAACTAGAAACATCCAATTTGGAGATCCGGAGGCCAAGATATGGCTAGAACAATAAAACAATTTATGGGGAAATTTTGGCAGTACTTCCCCTGTAATTCCATCATTTCCATTTCACACAATTTGGTCCTTAACAAAGGACACTACCAACCAAAATCAATTTAAAAACAACCAATCTCAAATCCAAACCAAAATACCCAAAAGATGGAGAAAGTTTGGATTTTATAACCTTGGAACAAACCTTCCTTTTTCCTTTCTTCTTCCTTTCTTCCCTTCTCTTAGGTATCTAGAAGAGCACAAAATGAGAGAAGAGTCGAAAACTTTAGATCTCATTCTCCTAAGCTCAGCTTCAGTTTCAACGGCTCCCGAAAGCCAATTTGGAATCCATTATTCTAGAAGTTTCATGTGTCACCTTCCATGTGATCCAACTTTTTTCTCATTTTCATATAAGACCCTAATAATTTGGACATAGGTCCCTTTGCTTTTAAGTCCCAAACTTTATTCAATTCCATAACAACTTAACATAAATCTACCATGACACAAGAATAATCACTTTATAGCAAACAAAACCTCAATTGAGAATTTACCAAAATACCCTTTTTCACATTCCAATATACATTGAATTTGGGGTGTTACAAAGTCCCTCTACAACTCTTATCCTTAATGTGCCAAATTTCGTTATTTAGGCCAACAATTTAGATTAACAATTTGAATCTAAACTTAAAGCATAACAAAACATAAACGACCTCCAACCAACATAACCCTCTACACAATTATAATTAGGTAGCCATAACACCAAATCAAATTATTTATTTTACATTGGATGTGACAAAAATAGGTGGCCTTCAAACTTGAGAGGACCCCATGTCTATACATGAGCGCTTCAACAGGAACAACAACATCGCTTTTTCATCTTCTTGTCTCATTTGCTCAAGTTTTCTTCCTTATCTGTAATACCAAAGTAAGAGAGGGATTTAGCCTGTATTTGAATTATATAGGTGTGAATTTAGCATCACGAACTCAATAATTGTAAGAAATGAATGCTCGAAACAAGTTATAATTCACACCTAACAACTGGTTGAGAAACTACTTGGAGCTCGGTGGGTGACTATAAGCAACAATTAAAACACAAGCAAAAGTAGTTGTCCCTGGTTGATTTGATTACTCACATCATCATTGAAGATACAAAAGCATAAAGAGAAAAGTGACCAAAGCAAAAAAATGACGCTAAGGTAAACTTGGTCCAGAGCTTGACCCTAAAGGTACAATCATAAAGCTTAAAACTCTGACAAAAAAAAAAAAAAAATTGCTAACCCCTATATTTTAAAGAAGAAAGGCATTTGTTATGTTTGGGGAAAACCAGGGTATCATGCACACCGGTGTAGAAAGAGTAAAAACTGGAAACAATGGAAATCCTCCTAAAGCCAACTTGGTCTAAGAAGATGACATAATAGTTGTTGTTGTTTCAAAAGCTAATTTGGTGACCAATTCTAAGAATTGGATGGTAGACTCTGGCGCAACAAGGTATATTTGTGCAAACATAGACGCTTTTACCTCCTACACTCCAATAGGTGATGACGAAAAGGTTGTCACAGGTGACTCTCCTGCTACTCAAGAGTTTTAGGTAAAGGAAAAGTCATGTTGAAGTTCACTTTAGGAAAGACTCTGGCCTTGAATAAGGTGTTGATGTTCCTAATATTAGAGAAAATTTAGCTTCTATTGCTTTATAGGGAAAATTAGGGGTTAAAGTGTCATTTGAATATGATAGGATTGTAATGACAAAATATACTATCTTTTTGGGAAAAGGGTTTTGTAATTAGAGGCTCTTTGTGCTGAATATTGCTGAAATTATGAATGGAAATGCCTATTCTTCTGCTTACTTGGTTGATTCTTTTGATGTTTGGCATGCTAGATTATGACATGTTAGTATTGGATAGATTAAGAAGATGCAATCTCTAGGCCTTATAAATAATATTGATTATTCATGCTTAAGTAAATGTCAAATATGTGCCACTTCTAAGCTATCTAAAAAGACATGTGCGTCGATGTCTAGAGAAACAAAACTGTTAGAACTGATTCATTCTGATCTAGGAGATCCGAAACAAGCTATGACTAGGGGAGGTAAGATATGTTTTGTGACCTTCATTGATGATTGGTCTACGTTCACTAAAGTTTACTTGCTTAAAAATAAAGATGAAGCGTTTGATATGTTCCTAAGCTATAAACGTGAAGTAGAGAATCAACTTAATAGGAAAATCAAAAAGATTAGATATTATATAAGGGGCAAATATATCCCTTTAAATGATTATAGTGAAAATGAAGGAATAATTCATGAAGTAACTCCTCCATATTCACCTGAGTCAAATGGAGTTGCTGAAAGAAAGAATAGGACTCTTAAAGAGATGATGAATTCTTTGCTTGCCAATGCTTCTAATCCTGATAATTTATGGGGCGAAGCTATATTGTCTGCATGTCATCTATAGAATAGAATTCCATATAAGAAAACTGGTAGGACACCTTATGAGTTATGGAAAGGTCACGCCCTTAACCTAAAATATTTAAAAGTGTTAAGGTGTCTTGACAAAGTCATGTTATCTAATCCAAAAAAAGAGAAAACTAGGATCAAAGACTTCTGATTGCATGTTTATAGGGTATGCTAGTAATAATGTCGCTAATAGATTTATTATGTTGAAAAGTGATGATCTAGACTGCAATACATTTATTCAGACAAAAAATGCAGAGATTTTTTGACATATTTTTCCACTTTATGAGAAAATTTTTCATGCACCCACAAGTGTGGATGATATAGAAAACTCATATGATGAGCATGTGCCCAACACTGTGGATGATATGGAAAGCTCTCATGATGAGTTGAGAAGAAGTAAGAGATAAGGAAAAAAAATTCCCTTTGGAGATGATTTTTTTATACTTATTTGATTAGAAAATGAACTCTCTTCTTACTTTGGAAGCTATTTCTTCCCTTGATGCGTTGCTGGAAAGAAGCTATTAAAAGCGAGCTTGATTACGTTTTTTAAAAATCAAACTTTGGGGTTAGTGGGTTACTTTGAGAAAAAGTTGGTTACAAGTGGATCTTCAAAAGAAAATATTTCCCATATGGTTCTATTGAAAAGTATAAAGCTAGGTTAGTAGCCAAAGGTTTTTCACAAAAACAAAATGCTGACTATTTCGATACGTTTGCTCATGTTACTAGGATTTCTTCCATTTGTATTCTGATCGCTTTAGCTTTTATTCATAAACTTTTTATCCATCAAATGGATGTTAAAACAATTTTTTGTTTTTTAAACGGAGATTTAGAGGAAGAAATTTACATGTTACTACCTGAAGGGTATATTATACTTGGTCAAGAAAATAAAGTTTGCGAATTGCACAAGTCTTTATATGGTTTAAAACAAGCACCTAAACAATGGCATGAGAAATTTGATAGTGCTTTGTTGAATAACAGGTTTTTATCTGTTGAAGTGGATAAATGTGTGTATACAAAGTGTACAGATAGAGAATGTGTAATTATTACACTATATGTGGATGATATGCTAATTTTTGGCACTAGCCTAGATGTGGTACATAGTACCAAGAGATTTCTAGATTCACAGTTTGACATAAAAGATATGGATGAAGCTAAGGTAATTTTGGGTGTTCAAATCACAAGGATGGGTGATAGTATGATGGTATCACAAGAACATTATGTTGAGAAAATACTCAAGAGGTTTGGACATTCCGATGCTAAGCCTGTGAGTTCCCCTTATTATAGGTGCCAAATAGGTGTATAAATTGGTATTCAAATGTAAGCCCATACGCGCAAGTATATGCATCGAGTTTACGTAGTATATTAATGAAGCTAGTCAAGTGTGGAGTCCCAAAGGAGAAGTGTGATTATTGAATTAAAGCTTTTAAACAAGTATCTAGACTACTAAATCATAATGAATCTGGAACAATAAGAAAGAAAAGAAACTAATCCTAAGTTGTTTGCTAAAACAATTTATTTAAACTAGGGTTTTGCCTTCACCTACCACACTCGATGGATTTCAACCTAGATAAATTATTCATTCAGTATATTAATAGATTCACACTGGCGGGTTGATCATGCGTGCGAATATTCTCTCTGAAATAGCGCCTATCACTCTGAATTCACGAGTTTACCGACAAATTACCGGCAGTTAAATTCGTTAGTAATTACAGCCAATATCTGACAGGAACAAGGCATATTATTTTTTCCACATTTTTGCTAGCATTTACCGACGGAATACCTATAAAAAAATTACCGACATAAGTGTTCCGTAGGTAATTTTCGCACAGTGTGTAGGCGCAAAATTTTGGGTACCATTTACTAACAGAATACCTACGGAAAATTATCGACGGAAGTGTTTCCGTAGGTAATTTTCTCGTGCCAACTTTTAGGTACCATTTACCAGTAGAATACCTATAGAACATTAAACTATAAAAAAATCCACGGTTCTTGACGGATAGTCTTCGAATTGAGTAAATTGCACACTATAAAAAATCCCGCAGTTTACCGACCAGGAAGGACTACGTAGGTAAATTTTTCTCGTTACTACGGTTACAAGCGGAATTCTTGTTGATAGTCTTCCATAGGTAAATTACACTATAAAGCATCCACGGTTCACCCAGACGGAGGTGTTAAGGTAGGTGGTAAAACATTCCTATAAAAATTATCTCACAGTTTGAAACGAATTTACCTATAAAAATCTTTGAAGATTATCCTTAATCATGCCCAATTTAATTACACTTGAAAAACTATTTAACATATGTACATTATTGTTTATTTAATTATTTTGAAGATTTTTAAATGTCTTCATAAATTTTAGATGATTTTTAACTTATCAATATTTTTGTCCATCATTTGCTATATTTATTATTATTATAAATTTATATATTATTTATTTTTATTTGAAGAATTATAAAATTTGTGAAATTATTTTTTTAACATTTTTATAAGATTTTGACCTATTTTAGCCCATTTTAGTCTATAAACCTGCATGGGTTGGCTAAAAGCCCGTTCGAATAAAAATAGGTCAGATTAGCTCTGCTCGTGACTTGAATGGGTTGGCCCGAAATAAGTTAGGCGACCGGGTTTACCTTTGACTCACACTAGGAAAGCCCCTTCTCTTTCATTAGTTTCTTAATTTTTGTTTTCTCTTCAGTCTCCTCACGTTTAGCAACCCCTAATTCAGACGTTGCCTCCTCAAATCGTGATTTATTTATTTTTGACCACGAAAAGCAATCCTAGTCCCTACTAAAATATACTAATAAATATACTAAGCGATCCTGGTCCCTAATAACTTATTATTATTATTGGGCACCTTCTATGAAGTCAGAGGTACCATGAGAAACTTGATTTTCCCTATCTGGATTGTGTGTTGAATATGATAAATGAAACAATGTGTCCCTGGCATTACACTTAATGAATATGATAAAATAGTAAGTGCGACACATAAATTTCCAACCTACTTCCGCTACGCGATGCGATGCGACATGTATCTCAGATCCACGGATCCCGCGTGTCCCTTAAATAATTAGATGGTATGATTGAATCCATGCACCAATTTGCAGCGTCACTCCCTTGATAAAAAGCAATGTGTTGAAAACTGATCAAATTATTAGGCTCTGGCCCTTTGGAATCTTTATTCTAATAAAAATAAAAATAAAAATTTCAGATCAACTAAACTTGAGAGCATTCTAATAAAGTAAAAATGACAAAAACAAATCATATTCACCGTAATTCTCTTTGATATTTGTGTTCATGTTGAAAATTTAGTTGTTTTTGTATTTAGTTTTGAAAACTATTTTCTGTTTTAAAAAATAAAGAACAGAAATTGGAAAAACACGTTTGGTTTAGTTTCCTTTAAAAAAAAAATTCACATAAAATACAAAAATTCTAAGTATTTAGGTAATAAGAATAAATTCAAATACCATTTATTACTTTTGAGTTTTCAATAACAGTTCACGGACCCTTAATATATGTTATAAAAACAAAGAGAACAAAAAAACATAACACTTTTCATTTTTTAGTTTTTTTTTGAAAAACTTTTATAGAAAAAGAGGAAAATATTAAATTTAAATAACAATAATAAATTTCAAGTTCTTGTTGATTGTTTGTGTTTTAAAGCGTACTTAGAACAATTTTAAATAATATGAATAAAATATACCCTTAATTTTTATTCTTTAAAACAAAGAAAACAAATAAAACAAGAAAAACATATTTGACTCTAGATTTAAAAAATAAAACACACAAAATTAGGATAATAATAGCAAAATTCAAAGACACAATTTTATTTGAATTTCTTTGTATTTTTAAAAAATATTCTTAATAACAATTTTCAAAATATGGACCAATGAAGCTGTGCACCACCTTGGGCTGGGGAACAGCTCAGGATCATTAGAAGCTGACCCGAGTCGAGTGCGACCCATTTTATTCAAATGCGTAGCGACTGTAAGAGCCTAAAATTAAGGATCTTATTTTTCATATCCTCTGGCCAAGCCCGGAGGTCGGCCAAGACTTTATTCCGTCGTGGCTCTCAAACAGCTCCACAGATACACGTCATAACCCTCCCACTCTCGGTACGATTTCTTCTGAAGCGGCATCCTAGGGTTTTTATTTCATATCAGCCAAAATCTTTTTTTTCTTGTTTTCTTACGAGAACTACGGACAATTTCGCTCACATTATCGCAGAGATGGAATGATAGAGGTTTCGGAAACTTTTGTTGCTGCTTGTTGAATCGTCTTTGTATAAAGCTATCGGGGAGTTTGAAGAAGGTTTCCTAGGCTCCCGATGTTAATCGATAATCGGGTAAAGCACAGCGCATCAACGATTTCTTTAATGCTTGGTGGTTCTTAGTTTTGATGCTATCTCTTATGGTTTCCAAACTTTTTAGATATATGGTGTTTTGGATATTTAGAATCTCATAATTTTTTTTTTTAAGGTTCTTTGCAAAGTGCTCGAGAACTTGATCGATATATATCGATTTTGGTCACGAATACGACGGCGTATTAGAATCGGTCACGAACTACCCTAAGCGACTACGACTCGGCGGGTATAGCAAAAGCTTCGATGCGATTTTTTGGAAGCAAACAATAAACTGATGAAGCATCTCTCAAAGCTAGTACCATATGAATGAAATGATAGAAAAAACTAACCAATAGGAAGAGATTGATTTTCAAATGGTTGCCTAGCGGATACTCTTGGCCTCCAAGGGAAGTAGTTGAACTTCTTTATCTTGAAACACGTTTCAAATGGTAGCAAGATGCAGCATTTGAAAGATGGTCCTTTAATCATCGAGGCCTTCGAGAAGAGAAGCCTAAAGGAGATGTGCAGTGGTAATTTTGTTAACGTAGTTCTGACTGTCCATTAGTTTCCAATACCTCCATGAATGACTTTTGGCATAAGAGGAGGCTGACAACAATTAGGCGTGCCAGTGACTCCTTGCTAGTGAATGGGTGTTGTATGACCCTTAAATCATTTTTTCTTATAACCATGGATGTTTGAGCCAGTTTACGTGCACCTCTATTAATTCCATTGAACCCGAAGTTAAAGGCCAAGTAAAACCTCTAGTGGCCTCGAGGGGACTCGAACACGTTAACCTTAAATCATTTTTCATGTGATACATATACTAGAACAGAGTGAAACAAATGTAGGATGCAAGGGAGGCCATGCCCCCTTCTTCCTTTTGAAATGCAAGAGGAGAATTAGCTAAGGTAAACAAAAATTTAATGCTGATGCCATTTTCTCTTTGTCTGTTATTCTACCTATAACTTCCAAGCTAACCATCGAGGGCCGTGGCGATAGTCTTGGCACTGCTTGATTTTGATCCTGATTACTCATTTGTTTCTCATGGGATTAAGTTGAAATTTTGGAGCATTTATTTTCTCCTATACTCAACATAATTTCCAGAAAGGACTTATTTTCTCATTGTTTGTTTTTCCAATCTCAATGGAGTGAAAGAATGCAATTCTGTTACTTCATGAGAAGAATTTTGGTTTTATTCCTATAGTATATCAGCATGTTGGTTGATCTATGAAGCCAAGAACAATACATTGTAGATGTATCTAAACCGGATGACTCCAGTGTATTATGTAATGTGTTATATGAGAAGAAAGGAAGATGATTCAAATCAATGATTTATTTATTTATTTTCCATAACGGCAGCATGTGTTGAATGTTTAAAAACCCGTGAAGAGCCTCTGCTCATTTTGCATATCATTGATGTATATATCTATTCATTTTAGGATATTATTTCAATTCGGTAATCTTAGTTGTTTATATTATTCTTTCAATTTGAAAATCTCCTTTGCGTACCAGTAAACCGATTTTAGTATCAAAGCACGAAATTCCTCAACCCCAAGCAATGAAGATTTTGGAATTACACTAACAGTCAAATCTACTATACAAAGACCATTTCAAAAATTATGTATGACCGGCTTCGATTTGTGATTCAAAATTTAGAATTTGTGAGTCCCCTTCATATGCATGATATTACACATGATCTTGAATTGAGAGAGCTACAACAAAGTAAGGGTAAATCTTCATGTCCAAAAATCTTCCTCGAAACCAAACATGCTTGAACACGTATAATTGAATTTCTTTCCAAGAGAAGGTGCTTTTAACAAAAATTTGAGAGGAAAAGATTGAATGATCATGCCTCAAATTTTCTGTGAGAGAAGAATGAATTAGTTGGGTTGTGAAGGTGTTCTTAAAGAGTATGAAAGTGGTGGAAGCTAACCATCAAATACGGCTAAATCTGGGTGCCCAACGTTTCTTATGGATTATCTGAAACCCCCAACCACTACACTCTCTTAGTCCCTCTTGTCGAGGGCTTTTTCAGTCTGAAGATAAAGGGTGGCTAGTAGGAACTAGAGTGTGGAATTAACATTTAGACTAATTAGTGATACTAAACTCACCCCAACTTTTTTCCTTGTGAATCGAGATAATCATGATATGAGAAGATGATCGTGAGATTTTCGACCAAATTATAAGCTTGAGGGAATAGTTGAACCCTTTCTAAAATATCTAACATTTTGTATGCACTATGGTTGGCCAGGACCATAGGAATAAAGCTGGTTTTCCAATGTCATCACTTTTGGCAGGGGCCAATGACCCTTCTAATGATTTCTGCAAATCAATGCAGTGGTTGAATGTAGAAAATCTGAACACTCAAATGCTTCTAGTCAAGCACCTCATTGTATCTAAGAGGTTCGTGTAAAAATCAGATAGAACTCGTGCCATTATATGTTAGTATCTTAATTAAACATACAAGGTAAGGTAGTTCAATTGATGAACTGAGATTGGACTTATTCCATATTGTTTATGTCATATTCAAAATATTAAGTGTTTGTTGCAATCAGGTACCATTCTAATTTTGTTACCTAGCTGTCAATCTTATTGCAGGACAATGCCAAGATATAACTTAGGAAGAACTGCATTGATCCATGATGGTGGCAGTCCAATCAATAGCTATTTGTCTTGTCAAGCTATCAAGATCCATGGAATTCCATTCCTATCTCAGAAAGAATAAGCAAAATGCTGAAAGTTACTTCAAACTGATTCTTTAACCTCCCATCATTTTCAGAATTAATTCTTTTGGGTATCGTGTATATATATATATATATATATATATATATATATATATATATATGGTCATAGCTTCATTAAGAAAACAAGTCATTTCAGCATTATGGCTTCTGATCCTAACTCCAATGAATTTGACATAAGCTAAATCGAAGGAAGGAATTGAACCCGAGGCGGAATCAAAGAGCTAGCTAGTCTCAAAAGCATGAATGCTATATCCATTCAACAAGACTGATTCTGCATTCTATAACCCTACAAGTTTTTTTTTCCCCTGTTTCTAATTGTTTCACATAGCTCAATCTAGTATGATGAGATTATCCCACATTTCTAAATCCCTCTTTTTTGGATATATCAGCATATATACCCTGTATCAGCAAGATTTGCAGGTAGTTGGTATCACCATCAATAACCAAAATTCTCTTGGAACCATTCAAACAGTTGGTAGGCCAACTAACAAGATTCTATTAGATCAAGAAAATCATCTGGGATTAGGCATAACTATACCTCAAAATGAAATATACTTAATTAACTGATAGCTATTTTATTCCACTAGTCATCCAAACAGGAAAAAAAAATGGATATGAGCATATAATATTCTTGTCTGCAGGTACACTCAGATAGAATTCATACATGGCAAACAACCATAATGTGTACTTTTTGAGAGATGATGCAGGAGGATGTCCCACTCATTAGATATTAATCTGACAGGATCTGTACATATCTATTTTCAATTCCTATTTTTTATTCTTACACATCTTAATCAACCCAGTGTAATCCCAGAAGCTGGGATTGGTGGGATTACTAAAATCTTGTCCCCATGAAAAAACGATTAATGGTAATCCGAGATGCAATTAATATTATTGTGTCACTTTGAAGACTCTAATGTTTTCTTTTTTTTTTGCTTAATATATATATGACTATAAACGTGCCAGCATTAGTGAAATTCATTCATGGTGTTCAAGTATTTTATTCATACAAACGGATTGAGGAAAGGGTTGACTATAATTGTTGTATCTAGATTTCTACTATACTAGCCTGTAATATTAGAGTCTTTTTCAGGATTTTGAGATTATGATTTTCAGATCTGAATTCTTGAATTATTATTGTAATTATTTTGTGGGTGCTGACACACACACACACACACACACACACACACACACACACACACAAAATATATATATATATATATATATATATATATATATATATATATATATATATATATATATATATATATATATATATATATGCTATATATATACTCTTCTATATAACAATACTTGACAATTTGTATTTAAAATTTTTGCATAATGTTGTTAACTTTTTGAGAGAAAACAAACATGAGAGTGTGGGTCATGAATGGATGTATACTAGGCTCAATGCTGGTGGCACCATTAACAAAGATTTTGTTGATGGGGTTGAAACTTTTATCGCTTATGCATGTAAGCAGTTAGGAACATCTGATGTGACTGAATTAAGATGTCCTTGTAAGAAGTGTCATAATCGGAAGTTCTTGAAATTGGATGATGTTAGGGTTCATTTGTTTAGAAAGGGATTTGTTTCAGAATATTATGTGTGGAATAGACATGGAGAACACTATGAGAGTATGCACTCTGAGCAATCAACATGCCATTTAACTAGAGCCGTTGATGTAGAACCAACGAATCCATACCGCCAAATGATTCTTGATGCTATAGGGCCTGAGTTTGAGAATGACTTCATGGAGGAAGCACCTAATCTGAATGCACAAAAATTTTATGACATGCTCAATGTAGTTGATGAAAAATTATGGGATGGGTGCACTACACATTCCCAGATGTCTGCGGTAGCAAGATTGTTGCATATAAAGTCAGAGCATCATTTTTTGAAAGATGCTATGATGATTTCATTTCGGTTTTTATGAGAGGTGTTGCAGATGACAGCAAAATGATTGACAATTTTGCAGAACAAGAAATTAGTTCAAGGCCTTGGTCTTCGATAGAAGATTGATTGTTGCAATAATAGCGTATGATATATTGGGGTGATGATGGTGCATTGACAAAGTTACGCACATTTTGCAACCATCCTCGATTTAAAAGGAAGGGGATCAAAGAAACCTGAAAAATGTGTCATTCAAGAGGATGTATTACTTTCCTCTAAGCCCAGGGTTGCAACGATTGTATGCCCCGAGCCGCGGCTACACATATGCGATGGCATGATGAGCATATTCAATAAGATGGAACGTGTGTCATCCATCGATTACGAGCATGGAAGCATTTAGCAGCATTACATCGCCATTGCTTGATCGTAATGTGAGATTAGGATTATGTCGCGATGGTTTTGACCATTGAGCAGTCAAAGAAAAGCGGTATTCATCATGGCCAATAATAGTTACCCCATATAATTTGCCACCATGGATGTGCATGAAGGAGACTTACCTCTTCTTATCTATAATTGTTCACAGGCTAACGTCCACAGAAACGAGATAGGCGGCGTTTTCCTTCAACCTTTGATAGTAGAATTGAAACAACTTTGGGAAGTGGGCATGCAAACTTATGATGTATCACGAAAATAGAATTTTCAAATGAAAGTTGCACTCATGTGGACTATTAGCGATTTTCCTGCATACTCAATGCTTTCGGGTTGGAGTACATCCGGAAAACTTGCTTGTCCATATTGCATGGAACATTCACAAGAATTTACATTGACTAATGGTCGGAAGACAACTTGGTTTGACAATCATCGTAAGTTTCTCCCTTTTGATCATGCATTCAGGCGTAACAAAAACTATTTCCTCAAGAATAGAATAA